>BPTQ01000001.1:110052698-110181385 GCA_019973895.1 Chrysanthemum seticuspe
GGAGCCGGTCCATCTGTCATAATAATGTCAAGCGCCTTGGCAACCATAAGGGTGTCTCCAACAATAGTACCATCGTCAAGATACCAGGCCTGAAGTGTGAGCTCGCAGGACCTATTGATAGCATTGATTAGGGGGTGTAAGGCAAGGGCGAACAGCAAGGGGCCTAGCGGGTCCCCTTGTTGCACCCCTTGACAAGACCAAAGGATAGAATCATCGTAATAAAGTCTAGCTGGCCTGGCATAGCAAAATTCAACCCACGGAGCAATAGAAGGGCATCTGATCCTGGTCTCCTGGAGAAGGACACTCCTGTCAACCAGATTAAAAGCGTTCTGAAAGTCCACCAACAACATGGACATCCCAACAGTGTGACCCTTAGCCTCAACGAGCCGATTCACCGAATGAAGGACAGCCTCACAACCACCTGGGACGCCGACTCCAAATTGAAAGTCTTGCAAATAGGTATTCATGGAGTTACTAATAGAAGACGAAGCAACCTTCGAAACAAGCCTACGCCAGACCGTGCCGACAGCAATAGGGCGTATGCCTCCACCCGGCTTAACCAACGGAGTCAAGGGGGCACTAGCAATATATTCTCCCAATATAGCAGGACACATTCCACCGAGAAAAAGGTTGACAACCCCTGTGATGGAACCTAACAGGACATCAGCAATGGCGGACGCAGCCCCTCCTAATATATCCATTAAATGTTGTGCTCTAAGCCCATCTCGGCCACAAGAGGTTCCTTTTGGGAAGCTGCGGATCCTGTTCAACACCAAGTCCTTATCCACCAGAAGTGCATCTTCATCTAGAGGAGACGATGACAAAATTGGAGGTGGGGCGCGGGGATGTTTGGCCTCTAACTCGTGCAGGGTGTCCGATGTAGACGGAGCGACACCAGAAGACGTAAGCACCTTATTATTATTATTATTATTATTATTATTATTATTATTATTATTATTATTTTAATTTTAATTATCATGTAAAATCACGATGAAACCTTTTT
Source organism: Chrysanthemum seticuspe (assembly GCA_019973895.1). Classification (NCBI taxonomy): domain Eukaryota; kingdom Viridiplantae; phylum Streptophyta; class Magnoliopsida; order Asterales; family Asteraceae; genus Chrysanthemum; species Chrysanthemum seticuspe. Next base: position 110,053,702 of record BPTQ01000001.1, read on the forward strand.
TGTAGGAATGATAACCAATGATGTTATCTAAATTTAAGCTACGATTTTGTCCTTTTTTCCATAAAACAATTACAACATGCAAAATAAATACGAGTATTAATTGCACATTAAGTTCAATAATTTATTAAAACTAATACTGTATCAAACATCTCCAAAACTAATACTGTATCAAACATCTCCAAGTCTCGCAAAAAGAGTTTTTAGGTGAGCATGGTTGTCTAAAAGTTTATTTAACAAAATATATATCCTTAAAAATAATTAACATAATTTCTATTTAGTATTTTTCTATCTTATTGTATAATATCATAAAAGCTTATGAAAGATGAACATTCTAAGTGGCCATCTTTCTCATCTCATTCATCCTCAACGTTGCCGGCTCCTTCATGTACGGGTGACGGTGATGATGTATGATAAGACTCGAACACCACCATTGGAGGATCGAACTTTGTGCGTCTGTTTTGGATGATTCTCACGTGGATATGATTTTGGCATGAATCATGATCACCTCGAGAAACGATGGCATAAGTAAACAAACAACCAGATTGCAACAAACCACGTATTACCATAATAAACTAGGAACAATATGAACCGATGTGAAGGAAGTCGTCGAACTGGCTTTGAACATTGTTTATCCGATAAGACATTTTTTAATTATTTTTTGTTAGGCAAATGACAAAAAAATGCATCGAACTTGACACTTTTTCTGATTGTGTGTAGCCAACTATTTATTTTCTTATTGTGTGTATTTTGTGAACATTTTACCCTTAAATTTTTCAAATTTCGAAAGGTAAAATGGTCATTTTACTTTGCAGAATAGTCACAAGATACACATAATGATCGAAATTTGAAAGTTCAGTACATACAATAAGAAAAAAAATAGTTGACTACACACAATCATATAAAGTGTCAAGTTCGATGCATTTTTTTGTCATTTGCCTTTTTTTGTTCCGTATTTTTTGTCTTTTACTACTTTTGACATGTCAAACTTTATATTTTATATTTCGTACTTTTTTCGACAGTTTTACCCACTTTATTAACATGATAAAACAATTATTTATTGTTTTCAGCTCCGTAGTTTTGTATTTTACTACTTTTGATTTTTCAAACTTTATATTTTATGACAAAAGGTATGTACAAAAAAATAAATAAACTTTATGTTTTGTATAAAAAAAATAAATAAATAAACTTTAGGAGAGGTATAATTATCACAAAAGGTATGTACTAATGAGTAAGGATCAAATGAGAAATAAAATTAAAATGAGAAGAGTGAGAAGAAACCACAACCGCACATTTTAGATGCACCTGAAAATATAGATGCATCTCCCCTTATATTTCTCTCCCTCATTTAAAATGTGTGGCTAATATTTTTTCTCATTCTTCTCATTTCAATATCTCTTCTCACTAGATCCATACCCATGCACTAATAAGTAAATAACCTAGGCCTTTCACAAAAAGTTTGCGTCTTTGCAACACAACATACACACACTAGTATTGTGTACTAATATGAACAAAAATCTGTGTGTGTACCAGCCTAAAACAGACCAAATTTTTAGGTAATACGCATATGCATACAATGAATAATATTAGTAAGCTAGTAAAAGATGATATCGATGCTATAACAATATCTTTTACCACACCGACCTAAAACTACAACTATTTTAACAAGAGCAAGAATAGGTATGTTTAACGTATATCATTAAACTCATGCTTAGTCTATTAATAATCTCAAAAAATCACTCATATATTTTCTCGCTTCAAATATTCATTTTTGACTCTCATCTAATTCTTAGGTACTCCTACTTTATGCGTGCATTTTAAGCTTTGGAATATTTTTCTTTTTAATAATCACAACCGTGACACTAACAAAATGAAAGAAAAACCTCGCTTATCCAAACCCAACATAAGTAAATCCGCATAAGAAGCGCTCATTGTACATAAAACATAACAAGTAAAAACACCAATCATGACTGATAGCGTATCAATATCAGGCTCAAACCACTACAAGAAAACAGCCCATTTGAGACATATTTAGCGACCATCTACTAAATGTCGCAAAATTGTGACAAAGATAGCGACGTAGCGATGTCTGCGTGTTAGTGTCGCAAATCATGTCGCAATACACGTCGCAAAAATCAGATGTCGTAAAATGTATCGCAAATTTTGTCGCTAAAATTGCGATGTCTCTCTACCCATCGATAATTGTGTTGCTAAGCTTGCGATGTATGAACATGTGTCGCTAACAACATCGCTAAATGGAGACATCTTTTCAATAAGTAGCTAACTAAGTCGCTGCTTAACCGACGTTATTGAATATGTCGCTAAAAATATCATGAATTTGGCGTCACTTATAAACGTGTTACTAAGTACATCGCTACTTTCTCAGGTTACTTATACACATTCAACTAGTTTTCCCATTTTAGTTGTGCTATTTCCAAATTAATCCTATAATTTAAAACTCACATTTAAAATTTGAAATTAAATTACCCTAATCTATACATATATATGAGAATACACATGTCACATGTATAATGCTTACTAGGAATTTTAATGATGACATGGCGCCTCTATGATGAGGTGGAAATGCCACCATGGCACTACATCCGGTTACATTATAAAAAAAAATTTGTAGCAGCCAAGAATCGAACTTGGGTCTCAACATTCACAGCCTAACGCCTCTACCACTAAGGCAAATCACATTTTTGTGTATTATCTTCTACTTCCAAACTAATAGACTTCAGTTTCTACTCATAAACGCAACTTTTACACTAAAATTCAATGCTAGTCAAAGGTGATTCATAACCTCCCCTCAACATTCGCTGCACATTCCAAAACCTTATCAAATCAGAATAATCATCAAATCAATTTAACGCCTAATCTATACCATATTTTTTTGGTGCGTCTCTCTTCTTTTTTTTAAAGGAATCAGTGTTTTCATTTGATATTTTTTTGGTGTGTCTTTTTTTTTTTTTTTAAGGAATCAGTGTTTTCATTTGATGCTATTTTAAATTTATGTTGCAATTGATCTTAATTTCTGTTGCTGATTTTAGGTTTATGTTACAGGAAATCATGGAAGAGTTTAAACACAAAGTACTCTTTAAAATTGTTTGATCAGACCATCAGCCGCTGATTTAAACAGGTATGTTTATGATTTCGAACTAATAATTTTAGGGTTTATCATTTTTGTAAAGGAATCAATGTTATCGTTTGATTCTCTTTTAGGTTATGTTTGAATCTATATTAATTTGAGTCATATGTGAATTTTGTGAGTTTAATTCATCATTGTTGTTAGAGTGATATCTCATAATGATGATTTAATCTATAAAATATGGTTTGATTTTTAACTTTGGGTTTCTTTGTAGGACGCTAATGATAAACAGAAAGAAGACCATGACGACAAACGAATAAATTTAGACGAATGCTTTCCGTTAATCCAAGGTAAAAACTCATATTTATGTGCGATTTATTGGATCGATTTCTTATTTGGGTTTTATGTTCCTCTATTAAATACATATGCACACAAAACGAATAACTGTCATAGCTGTTGTTAGAGGAGATCTTGTGTGTTAGTTTGCATGTACCGCATTTATCAGCCGTTTTAGTAAAATTACAAAAGTTGTTAAAATTTGACACACTTACTCAAATCATTAGTGTATTAATTTACTAAGAGTAAGTTTCTGATTATGCTCTAATTACATGGTTTGTAATTAGATCCCATATTACTTTCACCGTTGTATGTTTACTTCGAATTTAGCACACTGGTAATAGAGTGGTTTAACATGCTAACAAGAAGAAATTAAGGTACTAATATCCTATGAGTAAGTTTGTGCTTATGAATCGAGGATTGTAGTGGTGGTGGTGGTGGTGGTGGTGGATATGGAGGCGGCCAACTTTGAAGGTTCCAGAACAAGACAATCCACCAAAGGATGTTTTAGTGATACAACAAGTAATTGTTTATTTAAAATTCTTCCATGATTGTATAAAGTCTTTTTTTATGTTAATATTTTCTGCTTAGCTTGCCCTTATCTTTTAAAATTCTTTCTACAGTTTGGTGATAAGATTATGGCAAATAAGGAAAACCTTATGATGGTCCGTTTACAGCAGACGTGTACATCTTGCCATGAAGAAATGTTATGTCGAAGCAGATGGTTTGGCAACCAATGCAACAAGATTCAGTTATGTTCAAGATGTTTTAACTCGATAAACTTCTTTTCCTAAATATATGTTACCCTGTTATGTGGAAGCGGAATCATCATTATTAATTTAACATGTTGAAATTCTAGGTTGACCTTGAATATCTTGGAAGGATTGTTTTCAACTATGATGGAAGGCTCTACCCTGATACTGTTGTCAGAACTAACTCCCACGCCACTATGATTGGCGGGTTAGGTGTTATGTGTTAGGGAGTTGGAGGAATTGAAGCTAAAATGGCAATGCTTGGGCATGTAAGAATAGATATACTTATAATTTATATTCCATAAATGATGATATCAAGATTCTGGAATTAATGCTTACATGATCAATGTTGTGTTTTTCAGTATATGCTTAGTAGCTTACATGCTGCAGCTGAGAACTATGGTAAGAAAGAATGGGGTAGCGTAGGTCCCACGGATGCCGGTGAGTACAACAACTGGCCCGAACACTAACTTCTTGAAGAAAGAATGTGGTGGTTCGAACAACGAGTATGGCGATTTCTTCCTATCACGGTATTCACAAATGCTATTGGATCATGAAAGATTATTCTCATCATCCGCTTTGATTTTTGAAAATTGAGGTATCAAGATCTCAGTCAAGATTACGGGTATTCACTGGCACTATGGGACACAGTCTCACGCACCTGAGCTCACTGCAAGCTACAATAATGCCCGTTTCTGAGATATGTACCTCCCAATAGCTAGAATGTTGGGCCTTCATGGTGTTGTATTCAATTTCACGTGCATATAAATGCGTGATCATGAGCTGAACCAAGATATGACGATTATTCACATGTGTAAATATTGATGGCAGTTTTGTTATCTGATAATGACGAGATGTGTGTGTTTACATATCTCAGAATGAACCCTGAGTTGTTGCATGTGGATAATTGGAGGAATTTTATGGGGTTCAGGAAGAAGATGAAAGAAGTTGTTAATACAAATAAGCCGTAAAAACGTTTATTTATATTTTACGATCTTCTAATGTTTTGTCGATAACAAACGTAAAATCATATTAACGAAACAAATAAAATACGTAAATGGTTTGAACTAATAGTTTCTAACATATTCGCATTTTCACATAAAACACTAAAACAAGTATAAGTGATTTTATGATTTAAGTAATACATATGTACAACAACTAGTGTTTACATATTTGGATAAAATATACACATAACTAATATGTAGTATATTGGGTAATATAAATGGGTAGAAACTTAAGTATCACAACCCATTGGGCAAATACATTGAATGTAGTTGGGTACAACCCAAAGCCCATAACCCATGGATCTTGACCCATAACCCATTGCATGACATCATGCTTATATCATACATGGATAATATCCATAACTCATGGATCAACCCATACCCAAGTGACTAAGTGCATTGCACTTAAAGATACATTGTATCTAGCCAAAGATCCATGGTTCAACCCATGACCCATGACCCATAACCAAAATACCCATGGGAAAAGAGGAGCGTTCCACGGATCCCTAGCTTTGTGCTAGCCGGATCCCTTGTGGTAGGGATCCGTGGGATCCGGTGAACAGTAGGATTTTTCCTCTATAAATAGTGAGCAATTTCTTCATTATTTCTTACCCCCTTTCTAACACACTTTCTCCCCTGAGTTAAATCTCACTAACCTTAGATCCAAGAGATCTATGTTTGTAGTTTTGTTTTTGTGTGATCTTTTAGGTTCCTCTTAAAGGCAAGATCACCACCTTTTGAAGTTGAGCAAGCTCAAGTCCATGAGTTGCCAAGCTTCCTCATCATCAAGGCTACTGAAGTCTTCTTGTTGATGATTCCTTTATTTCATCAAAGAAGTGTAGTGTTGAAGACATTAGTGAAAGATGTCTCAAGTGTCAAGACGAAGATATTAGTGAAGGGTATCTATCGTCTATAGGATAAGCACTTGTGGTAGGTGCTTAGAAGTCAAGACAAAGAAGCATTAGTGAAAGGTGCTTAGAAGTCAAGACAAAGAAGCATTAGTGAAAGGTGCTTAGAAGTGAAGACACAAGAAATTAGTGAAAGGTGTCTTGTAGATCTAGTCAAAGGCATTAGTGAAAGGTGCCTTAGATGTACATTCGATATAGTGTGTTTCGATGTACAAGATAGACTAGTATTAGATCCAAGGATATTGATATCCTTGATGATGTTGTAAAAAGGAGTAGATCTCCTTTGAGATTAGTCGTTGGTGTAGTGTGGCAGTAGTTCCTCCATTGCAATGGAACTAGGTGCTTAGCCTAGTACCTAATAAAGGGTAGGCGACGTTGTGATAGGATTAGTTCTCCTTGGTGTGAAAGAACTCGGTGGTTAGCCTAGCACCGTATAAAGGGTAGGCGACGTTGTGTTAGGTGTGATTCACCTTGGTGTGAAAGAACTCGGTATTTAGCTTTGTACTGAAAAAAGGTTAACCGACGTTGTGAAGGCTTCTCCGCCATAAGGAGTTGGTGTAGTGCTTACGAACTCTCGAGTAGGTGACTCGGGGAGTGGAGTAGGGCAAGGAAGGTGTCCTTGTAGCCGAACCACTATAAATAACTTGTGTCGTGGTGATGTGCTTCTTACTCTTTATCTTTCATTACACGTTTATATATCTATCTATCAACGTCCAACATAAACAACCAAATAGATTGACATAAGTCGATCTAAATATTTAAAAGGAAGTTTTAAATTGGTAAAACTATTCAACACCCCTTCTAGTTTTCCACAATTGGCATCAGAGCTTCGTTACCAAGTTTTTTTTTTGTATATTGTACTTTGAAAACTTGATACGATCCGTGTATGTTTGAAAACTACAAAGAAGGGAATTTCTTAAAACAAAAAGTCATGTTTTTAGAAATCATCATATGTTGGATAGTGATAGATCATTCTAACATTTTCCTTTGAGAAGTCTTCATACTAGGATTTGGGTATCTTAGAAGATCATGAAGTATTTCGCGTCTATGGTTTCTAAAACCATAAAAAGGGAATATAGCAAAGGATTGGGGTATCTTAGAAGATCATGAAGTATTTCGCGTCTATGATTTCTAAAACCATAAAAAGGGGATATAGCAAAGGATTGGGGTATCTTAGAAGATCATGAAGTATTTCGCGTATATGGTTTCTAAAACCATAAAAAGGGGATATAGCAAAGGTATGTTTTCTTAGTTACATTTTTTTTCAAAAACATGCTAAATTGCTTGTGGACAAAATGGTGATATATGCTTCTATCTTATAATAAGCATAATATGAAAAGTGTTTTAGTGATTTTTTTGTCTTTGAAGTTTTGTTGTTAGATATCTTGTTAATCAAGCTTGAATAAAGGTAAAAATGGGTAATATAACTTCACTAAAAAGTCTACAAAGACTAAACCTTTTCGTCGGGTCAAAACGTACATGTTTGTAATTCTGTGTCAGATCCGCGGATCCCTCAGGTTACACTGGACGGATCCCTCAAGCAAGGGATCCGTGGGATCCGTGGTACAGAAGACAGTTTTTGTCTGAATTTCAAAAATTCATAACTTTTTAACCGTAAGTCGTTAGAAGTAGTGCTACCTATCGTTTTAAAGGTATTTGAGTCTACTTTCATTTAAAAATGATTTCATAAACTGATTCAAAACAATAATTTACATAATCATTGATTTATAATAGAAAGTCATTTTTCTGTCATAACTTTTGCACAAACTTTTGATCTAATTGGAGACGGATGTTTTCGCTTTTGAATAACAATGTGTCCTCTATTGAAATTAAGGTTTTGATCATATTTATAAATATAAAAGAAACTAATCAAGCTTGGTATACATGTTTATATTTAACACAAAGCGATGAAAAGAACTTTCGTATGCTATGCTAAATGATAAATTGTCTTCTTTGCATTACTTGATTATTTGCTTATCTCAAATAGCTTTTGTGCTTGTTTGATTGAATATCATATGTGGTTTCCTTACCTTGCTATTCATTCTCTTGTTTGTCGATTTAGTAATATTCTACTAATCAATGTGCTATTTGAAGGAGTGTTTGGGATAACATCTAGTTGTGTCGAAAATGTTAGTTTAGATATTTAGATAAGTCATATAGGTTGAAAAATGTTTAAAACATATAACACACTAAATGGATTTTTGATTGAGTTTGTCATATGTGCTTATATGATTTCCTTTGTTCTTGTATCATTTTCTAAAAACAACAAGAATATACATCGGATCATAACCTACACTTGTGTTGATGATGTACTCTCCCATTTTCCTTTTCATGATCGCTCTCCAAGCTTCATAGTAGGATTGACAACTTGATTATTTCATCCGATATACTCAAGTAAATTATTTTGCAACGCAAATATAATTGTTCATATCCGAAAGTCCAAACTCAAAGCTTTCCAACAACATATGTTGAACTAGCTCATCCAACCATTTTTTGTTGTTTACCATATGGACAACTTTTAAACTTATTTTTAACATGACACCTTCGTCACCTTAGTTGTCTCAAGTATAATATTAAATGAAGCAAAGTATCATCATTGTTACTCTTCGATAGGCCATTGTAGGAATATAAATTTTCCTAACTTGAGAATGAATACTGGAGAACTTATTGCACTAGAAACTCAATTTGACCTAACGGTTGAATTGCTTCCTTGATAGAAGTTGGGTATGTGGAATCACCCGTAAAAATGGTCGTGTTTAGCCGTAATTGAGCACCGCTAGTAACAGTCTCATATTCATTCTCTCACTTGGGAAATTTATACTCCTATGTTTTCCTAAAGTAAGTTTACAATGGAAATACTTTGCATTGTCTTAGGATTACTAATCAAACAAGTTGTAAAATAAAATTTTCTTTTAGTTAATCATAACCACTTGCCTCATCAAGCGATTATCTTGCTTTGATCGAGAAGAGCTACATGACTTCATGGACGAAGTTCATTGTATGTTAATCACCATCTGTAATGACTATACATAGTTCATTGCTTCCGTTGGCCAAAACAACCCTATTGTCTTGAACATCATCATCTACTCTGCACGCCATTGTTAATACAAATGATTTACTAATCTAGATCGTAAACCTATTTTGAGATTCTTGAATAACGGTTGTTAAGTTTGATAAACCTATGTGTTACTTGTGAGCTAGATCTCATTTAATTGCTTATGTGCTATTTCTACATGCTCTTAGTATGTTTTACTTGTATACATGTATACTTACTGTAGAGATCATTAGCTTCTAAGTTCGATACTTAGAACAAACGCTCACTGTTAAGTAAAACTGTCCCAGATTCCAGATCCCTAGTTTGTAACTATCCGGATCCCTCAAGTGAAGGATCTATGGGATCCGGGCGAATAGAAGTGGAATTTCAATCCTTTACACCTCAAACCATGTTCCTAGACTACTTCACACTAGCTAAACTTAATACCTTAGGATCTCTTAAGTCCTTCTCAAGCTTAGTAAGCTTCACACTCACTCATAGCTCATTAAGGATCACACTCAAAGTGCTTTTTGATCTATCGTTTCACCTAAACTCATTACTCTTCCGCTCTCTAGATCACTCATTATTTCTCACATGATCCCTCACATCTAGACCTAGAAATCTTTCGATTATGGCAAAATTGATCATAATCATCCTTACCTCAAAATTGGTCGAAATGGATCAAATTCTAGTTCTTCCACCTTAAAACCTTTAGGATCTTCTCCAAGACATTATCCTAAGTCACTATCTGATCACTAGGATCATCTAGCTCCATTTGACACTCTCAAGATTTTAGTGTCATCTTTGTTCATTCATTGGTACTCACGAAAGTTCCAATTTCTTTCATATAAGGCAATCATTAGCTACATCACTCATTGCCCTTGAACATTTAAGTACCCTTCCATTTAAAGACACTTAGGAGAACTGAAACATTCAAAAAGGTATAGGCTTTAGACCTTTCAAACATCACTTCTATCCTTTCCTAGCTGCTGAGAGCCGGATCCCTAGGATTAGCCTAGACGGATCCCCCATTAGTGGGAACCGTAGGATCCGGGTGACAGATTTATGTCAACTCTTGCTCGAACAATCATTTCAAGCCCATCTTGCTAACTTGAACACTCCACCTCATCCTAATTAAATCTCCGAAGTTGACTCTTGTGCATGCTAATCATCACATTCCAAAGGATATTAGAGACTTAAGTCTTGAATGCACTTGCTAAATCCTTCCCTTTATAAAGCATCTTGCTAGAATCCCTTAGTCATCAAACACAACATAATTCTTAGCATTTAGAAACCTTTTCCTTAGTCATTTCATCATGAGGAAAGCTCCTAGTGCTAACTCATCCAACCAAGAACCACCCAAGAAACTTGCTCGTGTTGTACACGAAATTTCCTCAACCGAATCATCTCCGGTTAAACCCACAAATGGTAGGACTTCCCATCCACCGAATCATCATCCGTAAGAGATAATAGTGCTAGAATCTCACCTCAACAAACCCAATCAACTATTGCCAATAGAACCGCAATAATTAGCATTAAACCTCTTAGGTTAGAAAAGGGATCATCGAGCTCTAAACCAAACGTACCTAGTTCTAGCAAAATGTCTAAACCTTCATTCCTAGAGCATGGACTACACTCCTTTACCGAGCCTCTCTCTATTCATTAGAGCATTCACCACCGAGAACTTCCCATTCACCAACCTTCTCGTTAAAATAGGAACCACCTATATCACCAACTAGTCCATCGTTGGAAACAAGGAACCACCAAGGACTTGATCATATGGAGGAATTTCCATTACCACCACTCTCATTCCTAGTAGAACCTCATCCTAAATTACTCAATGTACCTCCACCATCATTTGTAGAACCTCCTCAAAACATCCTGCTCCTAATCAAGACAATAATTGCTCTAATTATCTAATCACCCAAGGACTTGTTCAAGAAGTACGAAATGAGTCGCATTTCATGTTTAATTATCTTCTTGAAAGATTGGACCAAATCAACAAGTCTACTCATCCCTAGACTCAAGCACATTGTTGCTTCTTAAGCTTTGGTCACTTATTAGTATTAGTAGAATATGGCTAAATCATTCTCTTAGTTTTTAGGGATTTGTTGATCATCTCGTATGGTTTATTGAATGATAGTTTACTTAGCATATTGCATTGAGTATATGTTTGTTGGTTGAATACATATCTCATTTTGATGTTAACATTACTTGTTACATCACCATTGCTGAATTTAATCATCAGCTATACGGATCCCTCAAAATTGCCAAGACGGATCCCTACTAGGAGGGAACCGTGGGATCCGTGAGACAGGAAACTTTTTTCCTACTAACTTGGATCACATTTGCAGGAAATTGTGAATTATACTTGCTTTCTAATCTTTGTTTTGTAGTTATTCAATTTACACATGAAGACTTTGACATCCTAAAGCTAGGGGAGCTTTATGTCAAAGCAATACATTGCAAATTACTTGCAATTTTAGATTTATATTTCATGACTTCCCGTTGCAAAATTGCAATCATCTAGGGGGAGCACACCAGTCACATCGACATAATCTTTTGCAAAAGTTAATTGCAAATGAACTAGATTAGAATTAGTTTCTTGACACCCTTACTTAGGGACAGACTCGTCAAGGGAGAGTAACGACGAGATCCTTTCCCGTTACTTGCTCTCTTTTTTTTTTCTTTCACATGTTTTTCTTAAAAACGATGTGTTGCTTTCTTTCAAACACTTTTTGTTTCGACAAAAAGGGGGAGAAGAAAGTAAAAACTACAAATTCAAACTTTTACGAATTTTAGCTTTTTCTTACAATAATTTTATGTTTTGTCATCAACAAAAAGGGGGAGATTGTTAATACAAATAAGCCGTAAAAACGTTTATTTATATTTTACGATCTTCTAATGTTTTGTCGATAACAAAGGTAAAATTATATTAACGAAATAAATAAAATACGTAAATGGTTTGAACTAATAGTTTATAACATATTCACATTTTCACATAAAACACTAAAACAAGTATAAGTGACTTATGATTTAAGTAATACATATGTACAACAACTAGTGTTTACATATTTGGATAAAATACACACATAACTAGTATGTAGTATATTGGGTAATATAAATGGGTAGAAACTTAAGTATCACAATCCATTGGGCAAATACATTGAATGTAGTTGGGTACAACCCAAAGCACATAACCCATGGATCTTGACCCATAACCCATTGCATGACATCATGCTTATATCATACATGAATAATATCCATAACCCATGGATCAACCCATACCCAAGTGACTAAGTGCATTGCACTTAAAGATACATTGTATCTAGCCAAAGATCCATGGTTCAACCCATTACCCATAACCAAAATACCCATGGGCAAAGAGGAGCGTTCCACGGATCCCTAGCATTGTGCTAGCCAGATCCCTTGTGGTAGGGATCCGGGGAACAGTAGGATTTTTCCTCTATAAATAGTGAGCCATCTCTTCATTATTTCTTACCCCCTTTCTAACACACTTTCTCCCCTGAGTTAAATCTCACTAACCTTAGATCCAAGAGATCTATGTTTGTAGTTTTGTTTTTGTGTGACCTTTTAGGTTCCTCTTAAAGGCAAGATCACCACCTTTTGAAGTCGAGCAAGCTCAAGTCCATGAGTTGTCAAGCTTCCTCATCATCAAGGCTACTGAAGTCTTCTTGTTGATGATTCCTTTCTTTCTTCAAAGAAGTGTAGTGTTGAAGACATTAGTGAAAGATGTCTCAAGTGTCAAGACTAAGATATTAGTGAAGGGTATCTATCGTCTATAGGATAAGCACTTGTGGTAGGTGCTTAGAAGTCAAGACAAAGAAGCATTAGTGAAAGGTGCTTAGAAGTCAAGAAAAAGAAGCATTAGTGAAAGGTGCTTAGAAATGAAGACACAAGACATTAGTGAAAGGTGTCTTGTAGATCTAGTCAAAGGCATTAGTGAAAGGTGCCTTAGATGTACATTCGATATGGTGTGTTTCGATGTACAAGATAGACTAGTATTAGATCCAAGGATATTGATATCCTTGATGATGTTGTAAAGGAGTAGATCTCCTTTGAGATTAGTCGTTGGTGTAGTGTAGTTGTAGTTCCTCCATTGCAATGGAACTAGGTGCTTAGCCTAGTACCTAATAAAGGGTAGGCGACGTTGTGATAGGATTAGTTCTTGGTGTGAAAGAACTCGGTGGTTAGCCTAGCACCGTATAAAGGGTAGGCGACGTTATGTTAGGTGTGGTTCGCCTTGGTGTGAAAGAACTCGGTATTTAGCTTTGTACCGGAAAAAGGTTAAGCGACGTTGTGAAGGCTTCTCCGCCATAAGGAGTTGGTGTAGTGCTTACGAACTCTCGAGTAGGTGACTCGGGGAGTGGAGTAGGGCAAGGAAGGTGTCCTTGTAGCCGAACCACTATAAATAACTTGTGTCGTGGTGATGTGCTTCTTACTCTTTAGCTTTCATTACACGTTTATATATCTATCTATCAACGTCCAACATAAACAACCAAATAGATTGACATAAGTCGATCTAAATATTTAAAAGGAAGTTTTAAATTGGTAAAACTATTCAACCCCCCTTCTAGTTTTCCACAGAAGTGAAAGATGTACACCAGCTTTGGGAGCAAGTCGACCAGATTCTGAGCATTTTATACAGGTTACAGAGCCATTGGTTCAGGATGCTGCAACATAATCATGTACCATGTTATCATATGCAATTACTTTAAACTCACAATCTTTTCAGTTTGTTTTCTTATTTCACATAAATATAGATTTAATTAGCCTTCTTTATTTAATTTTGTCCATAGTTTTTTACATTTGTAAACAGAATGAATGAGGGCAAGTGGATTTGTATGGTCTGAGAAGTGTCTTCCACCAGGAACCGTTCACTCAGGGTTCCAGAGGAGCTGATCTTTTGCAAAGAAGCTGAAGCTCAATTATGCCCCTGCCATTGTTGGATTTGAATTACGAATTGGCCTATCTTTTCCTATATATAATGGTATAATGGTGTGTACTAAGTTCAAGGATGAAATTTTAGAGAGTGCTTGTACATAACAAATAGGAAAGCTGTTATTGCTGCTTTAGACAAGATCAAAGAAGGTAATCAACTATAAAGAACAACTATAAGTTCATTAGTATATCGATTTTTAAAACATGTTTATTGTGATTGTATTAAAATTGGGATGTTTGTGAGCAGAACTAATGTTGTTTGTTGTTCTATCATTGCTGATGGGTCATTGGATTGTTTATGCTGCCAATATTTATGGTAATCATCAGCTATTGGCAGCCGGTTTAGACTATTTTATGCTAAACATTCTATGCGATCTTCAAGCAGACAGTTGGCATCAGTTCCTTTCGTTTCCCTGCCTTTGGCGGCCCTTGCCATAAAAATATAATACTTTATAAAGAAAATCTGATAATTTATATAAAAAAAGTCTATTATTATATGATCGATTTCGCAGGGAGTCGCGTTTACATGTGAGACAACGTTAGCAAGCATAGACGCAAGTAACGGATTAAAGCTGTTGTGTCTGGAATCCCAAAGACAATCGATAATGACATTCTGGTACGTGTGCATGCTTTGATTTGGTGCACATTAGAACCAAGAATATTTTAAGGAAAAAACAATTTGTTTTAGCATAAGATCATTTAAGACAGTTAGTTTGTTATCCAATTCATACTTCCATATATATTAATGTAGATTCGTCATTCGTTAATAAATTAGACTTTATTGAAGGTGGTAAATGTGTATCAAATCTCAAAGCTTAGTTCTTAAGAACAATTTCTATGAAGTTATCTTATTCGTCAATGATTTTTTTTTTTGGTTATAGAGGTTGTAGTATCCAGATTACGCAGGTATCTCGAGAAAGGGTAGTCTTATATGCATGAATTTGAGGTCCACATATTAGTTCCACAATTTTATGTTCAATAAGGGCTTTCTTAGGTGTATTTGCTACATCCTATTTGTGTATATTTACTTCTTCTAGAACTACTGCAAAGTATATTATTTAGGAAGATGAACTTTAAATAACATGATACTCAAATTTAACATTATTTTACCATATTTAATAGTTCAAAGTGATGATTGAAATTAACTTGCATATGCTCTTAAGAGTTACTATAGTGCTATGTAATGACGTTGTATCTGAGAAGAAGTTGTATCTGAGAAGAATATTTTTTTGGTCTAACCTCCTAAAAGTTTATTATATTGCAATTTGAGTTATTATTTATGTGGTTTTGATAGCATGATTTTCTAATGACTGAGTATTTATATTAGTTTACGTAAATCTTTATGTTCACTGTTACTTGTGAATAAATTTAAATTAACTAATCTTACAAGTATTGATATTAACACAGGTTTTGTTGAGATGAAGGAACCTATATTCTCACGTAAGGCACAACGTTGCGTTTGGCATACAATTCAGGTGGCTTTTCTACTTTACATACCAGATTAACTCCCAATTTTATTGCATGTACACCATTCAAAAGAGTAATAAGTAAAAACGGCCTTTTGGTAACATTTCTGCTATGAGATTGTTGCTTAACTTCAAACCATGTGACCTTAAGAAATTACCTATAGATGGCAAAACATGGGAGGGATCAGACATGTTTGGTAATTGGTCAAATAGGTACGGGTGTAACACTGTAACAGTTAGTACTAATTTTAGATTAGATAGGTTACCTAGCAGTTGAGAAACATCTTAAATTGCTCTAACCTTATTAGATAATTAGTTAGGCTATTTCATATATGCACACGATTTACTTACCAAGTGATGGATACTGGCCTATTATCGTTATGATAATTTTTGTTACCAAGTATCACAGATTTCTTAAGGTCTTTATTGTTTTCCTGTTTCATATATGCACACCCTTTTCCATTGAATATATCTAAATTAAGTCTTAATTGTATATACAGTTAATAATGATCATCAACTTTAGCTTCCATACTCCCAACATGGCCAAGTTAGCTAAGAAAGGCTATGACCAAAAATCTTACGACGGTCTTAAGGTGCATCCTTTTGGAGCAGACTAGCTATTAATCACCAACATAAGGACGCTTTTTTTGTATCAAGCATTGAAGTTTGAAGGCCAGGAATTCAACTTTAGTGACACAATATGTTAAAGGCTAATCATTGGTGCAAATTCAATGTAACATCTTATGTAAGTACAAGTAGCATGTCAAATACATTTGTATGTTAGTATGCATACAGTCTGTGTAATCTTATCATATCAATAATTACCAATAAATTACATTAATAGTGTTTATAATAGTTTTGTTTCAAATTATTTTGTTTAATACATTTGTCGTTATTCATTATTTATTTTGCGAGAAAAATAGTTTTGTCAAACAATTTTATGATGCGAACCTGCCCATTGGGCGGGTCATGAAGCTAGTATATAATAAGTAAGTATACATTTAAAGTCACATTTTTTAACTTACATAATTACATATTTACTTTTCTCCCCAATTTAATTCCTGTCCTAAAATAACCACTCCTTCAAATTAACGATGCTATTTCCACCACTACCTGTCTGTTGCCACCGTCACCGACCGCCGCAACCATTGCCGCCCGCCACATCGCCATCATACAAAACAAAACAATTGTATTTTAGCTACATTAAATTGTATGCTGACCGGCATAAAAATCAGTTAGGTTATGAAATAGTTGTTGATGAATTACAGTCAGTTAGATTTTGCTCGATTTTAACGTGATTTGATGAAAACAATAGATTATTTTAGTAATAGTTGTGAATGAGAATGGAGTTTTGATTAGATGTTTGCCGATGCACACCCAACTGTTTGATGAAATTATTGTGAAGTTTTTTTGCTGAGTGCTTGTGGATTTTAACATCTTGTGAACAAATTCAATTTGTAGACACTTTATATATGTCTACATGTAATGTATTACTAGTAAACTAAGTAAATTTGGTTGTAGTTTTTGTTCGCTTAGTTGAACTGTGTGATTTGGTTACCTTTGTATTTTTTGTTGGGTTGATTATCGATAATTATAGTTATAGTGCTTGAAATGTGATAAAAAAAATCGCCTCTTAAATATAAATAATTAGTGGAGGGAAAGGACAAGATTCTCATGTGACCGTAAGGTGTGTACACTGTGATTTTTGTACACTTACGTTTCATTTGGGAACTAAGTGAACTTATACGCACTTACCGTTTGATATAGGAACATGAAGAAGTTAAAATTGCCAATTATGAATCATGAAATATTCTCAGCGTGGGACATGTATTTTTTTTTAACAGTAGTAAGCTTGTAATTGAAGTGGTAATGGGACCAACAGGCAAGTTCAATGACTTAGTAATTTGATGTCGAATATTGTTTGCTTTAACTATCGCATATACTACTAAGTTGTTTGACTTGTTGACTATGCTACATGATTGAATTAGATACTCTACGTGTACTATTCCTCGACCGTGATTGTATTCTTCGTGCCCAGGTGCATACGGTAAATAGTGAATACTAATAAATCGTCTCATTGCTGTCGTAAGCACTCAATGATCAACAGTGCAATCATTGACAGTTTATTTGCTATGATGACAAAGGTGCCAAGTTATCTGATAGTCATCATGTAAATCAATATATACTTTTGTATTATTTGCTCTCAGTAAGTCTACAATGGTTGTGGTTCGAGTTGCAGATAAGATTTGAGTAATAGTCACATTGGCTAGGTCAGTGTGGTTAACTTGTGTAGACACTTTTTATTTAGATTTACTTATTTATGAAATGCCAAGTATAAACACAAAATGAATTATTACTAATTAGTCTGAATTTTTGCACACAAATGATTTAAGATGGCAACAACTTAGATTAGTATTCATTAGAGTTGGATCGTGGTTCAACCCGTTTGACCCATCGGGCAGTTTCCATTATGTTTATAGTCGGATACCCGCGCACAGCAGCGGCAATAAGCATAGTTATATGTGTTTGCTAACCCGTTTAGTGAATTCGTTTCACAACACTTCGAAGGTATATTTGTTAGTTGTAAGTGTTTGTTTGGGTTACCCGTAACTTTCTCGTGGCTTTCCCGCGACATCATTATTCCCGCATATAGAAATACCCTCGCAATCTCTTACACGTCAAACACTCCTCCAAAAGTATATGATTTTGACGAATCAAGATTATATTGATTGAAATAAAAGTTAAAGTTGTAAAATTTTGAATTAAAATAAAATAAACCCACTAAAAATATAAAAACTAAAAACTCATAAAAATATATCAAAATGGATGTTAAATTAAATAGCATAAAATTTTAGAAAATATGGTGAAATTAAATTATAAAAAAAATAAGTAAATAAAAAGATATTTCGATTTGAAAATAAAAATGAATTTTTAGTTGAGAAGTGACACATGTCAATTTATAATGGGCAAATTCTCTAAATGCCCCGGTTGCTCAAGTAATTTACCCCAAATGCCTCACTTTTTTTTCACTTCCCTTAATGCCCCATGGGCAACTCTCCCATAGGCAACTCTCCCACAAAGTTGACAAGTGTACTTATTTTTGGGCCCACCTTGTACTTACATAGTACAAGTGTCATAGGTGAGTTTTTGGGCAACTTTGACCATTTTCTTGGGCAACTGACTTTTTTTGTCTTTTAGTACAAAAGTATAGTCTTTTTTTATTATAAAAAAGTACATATATCTTGGGCAACTTGGTCCCACACATATGTAATCTTGGGCAACTTATTAGGCAGAGGATGTATTTTTATATTTTTTATTGTATTGATATTTATTTTATATTTTTAAATACAAAATTGTAGGACCACTACGATATCAACTTTATCACTTTACCAAGCAAACTCAACACACGTAACCCAAGTTACGCGTATTAAAACGTGAAACACAAACACAAACGTAGCTTAGAAATAAGATGAGAAAGATGGTGACTTGAATGATATAAAGATCGTGTATATGTGAGATAAAGATGAACACAATAAAGTTGTATATTCCAAAGGAAAAACACACACACACACACTTTCAAGCACACCCCTCAAATGACCATTTGAGGGGTATTTATAGTACAAGACACAAGTTGCCCTAAAGGCTTTCCTTGGGCTTTGTTGGACTTGGATTGGGCTTGGGATATATGAGCATACAAACGGCTAACATACCCTAACGTTTAACCAATTAGCTTAGCCCAATCCACGAGCCCGTAGACTATTCTATCACGATATCTAACACACGTTACAAAGTTCCTAATCGTGAATGACCATCACTTCTAATAAAACTATTAAGGCTAACAATCTCCCCCTAAGGGGTGGTCATTCAAATGATGCTCCACTTGATTAGGTCTTTACTTTTCTCGAGCAAGAACTTTGTGTGTAGATATTGAATAGTCTTGATTCTTTGTTCCTTCATGCTTTGTGATCAGATAATGTGGTTGTCTGCCGTTGTCAACTTCGTTGGTTAGGTGTCTCCACGCCTTTCTCCACCATACTCACACTTCTGCTTGTCTTTTGGTTACCAATGATGTAGTTCTCGAGTCTTTAAACTTTGTAGATTCTTTAACATTGACGAAGAATCATTTTTAACTTTGTGTAGCCTTTGATTATGATGAGAACTTTCATGTGTTGTTGGTATGAGCATGTGAAGAATCTGCACGATCAATCCGCTCCGAAGCTTCCATAAGAAGAAAACATAAAACAGGTTAGTAATAAGCAGATTCCGGCACTTACAAGTTTGAATTTTGAGGGTGTTAACAACATAGTGTGAAAACACGTCTCTAATTCTTACAGAGGCCGTTCCTGAACTGGAGTCCCACAAGTGAGATAACACGATATACCGAAGTACATCTACAGTTCAGATGAGTCGCTGAGGTACACCGAAGCATCACCTCACGACTGTAGACCGTTTGAGACACACTAAGCGTAATCCACGGGGAGTTACCGAAGTGACCTGCTGTCAGGGCTGCTTGATGTTGACCCTGGCAGGAGTTTCCATTCAATCACTGAAGATCACAGATGTGAAACTTCTCATAAATGTTCTGGCAGATTGCTAAGATCTGCGTAGGACTCTATAATATATCACTTGTGTCCTTATTGATGAACAACAAGCGATGTCATGTCATGTGTTCCTATGAGATCTTTTAATGAATCTCGTGGCTCTAGACTCAATAGTGCATTTTGGTTTTCCTGAGCGGAGACTAGGGAGAGGGTCTCCTTCTTCAATACCAACGATCTCTAAGAGAAAGCCGATAGATTATGTAGGGTTCCCAGTGAGAATGAAACAAATCCTTTTAAGAGGAATTGAGTGGCTAGAAGGTTTAGTGCAGTGCGTCACTGGGTCCATGACGTCTTGGTCTTCAATACCAGTGTCATCTAGTGACAACCAGTAGTAGATGAATTGAACCCGGTTTCTGCCCTAAGGTTGAATATGGAGGGCTATATCTTTTCACCCTTTTTCATTACTTTTCTTTTTAATTCTTCAACCCCTTCTTTCTCCTTTCTCACATTACTCCTTTTTTCAATCATTCCTAAGGACTTCTAGTTCTAAACTATTTGTGATGTCCGTGGGTAGATCCCTCCGGCTCTGGCGGATCATAGGACGAATTTCCTATCCTTAGTCACCTTATAACTTCATGACTGTCCTATTGTTGCCATAAAACCATTTTTCTTGAAAATATCTCAGAGTGTTTATGATAGAAAACATGTTTGAGACACTCCGAGAGTTTTATCTTTTCAGAAATACTCCCCCTTCACATGTGCTTGTATGTTTTGACAGAAATCTGCACATAGAGGGTAGAGTTCGCACGTTTTGAATTGATCGACTTTAAATGAACTAGACCGATTCGAGACACGTTTACATCACTAGAGAACTAGCTTGAAATTATTACCCGTCCTGGTCAAGTCCATAGAAAGTTTCTCGAGATGGTACATTTACTGACTTTGATTCCCGTCAATTCATTGGTTCCGTCTGAGTCGAGCTCATTTTGAGATTCAAACAACGTTCATTGAAACTTTTTGATCACATTTTAATCACGTCTCCTCCCCCTCAAAAATAGCATAATCGTGATATTTTTGATATCCACGGATTAAAAAACATTTTTAGAATCTTTTAGGGAGACACACAGATATGATTTAAGCATGAATTTGGAACATTTTTTATTTATACTCCCCCTTTAATAAAGCATAATCAATTAAAGGGTTTGAGAGGGAGTTATCTTGAGCACAAAATATTTAGAAAGATTTTGAAAAATCTTTTGGAACAATCTTGAAAAGGTGCTCAAGATGATGATGATTTCTCACCAGTTTTAAATATAGTGCACTGAAGCGTACACTAGTGATTTTCATCAAAAAGCACGAGTTTTGATTTGAAAAAATAATCAAAAGTCATCATTTCGGTCCGGGTTTCTTACTGAAGTATACGAAAGCCATTTTATGAAGAAATTTTGAGAAACGACATGTTTTAGAAAACATATTAAAGAACTCTAGCTCAAGCATCTGTACATGCCCATATCATTGTTGAATGACATTTCTAGAAACGTACAGAATATCGATTATACAAGAGACATGTCGTGAGAAGAATATTTTTGGATTTTTGATTTTATATTGTTTTTGTATTTTTGAAAAAATTTATATTTTTATATTTTGCTTTTATTGGTTTTTCAAATTTTGTATTTTGTTTTTCAAAAATATTTACAGCGAAGCTTTTTTTGAAAATCTTTTTCAAGAAGATTCGAGAAGACGTTCTAACTCCTCAGGGGTTAGGCTTCGCATTCCAATTCGTCGAACTAAATAGTCAAACCTTTCTTTCGGAAGGGCTTTAGTTAATAGATCGGCGAGTTAGTAATCAGTCTTCACGAAGAATAATTCAACAGTACCATTTTCGACGTACTCTTTGATGAAGTGATAGCGGACACGGATATGCTTAGTCTTTGAGTGATGAACAGGATTGCATGATATGGCTATGGCACTTTTCGAGTCACAATACATAGGTATTTTATCGAAAGTAAAGCCATAATCTGTGAGTTGTGTTCTCATCCATAGAACTTGAGCACAACACGCAGATAGAGACACATACTCAGCTTCAGCGGTTGAAAGTGCAGTGCAATCTTGTTTCTTTGAAGACCAGCTGACTAACTTTTCACCCAAAAATTGTGCTCCTCCGGATGTACTTTTTACTGTAACTTGATCACCTGCGTGGTCCGCATCTGAAAAGGCAATTAGATCCAATCCGGATTCCTTCGGATACCAAAGTCCTATGTGAATGGATGTCTTCAGGTACCGAAAGATCCGTTTAACCTCTTTGAGGTGCAGTTCGGTAGGCTTAGCCTGAAACCGTGCTATAAGCAAACAACAAAATGAATATCTGGTCGACTAGCAGTAAGATACATGAGAGAACCAATCATGCTCCGATATTTCTTCGGATCAATAGGTTTCCCAAACAAATCGGCTCCAATTTTTGGTGAAGTTACCATTGGTGTTCCGACCGAGTCACAATTATCCATACCATGATTTTTCAAAATCTCAGTTGTGTATTTAGCTTGATTTATAAAAATTCTACGAGAGGACTGATGTATTTGTAAACCAAGAAAGAATTTTAGTTCCCCCATCATGGACATTTCAAATTTTCTTTTCATGAGATTTTCAAAATGTTTTGAAAGATTCGGATTAGTGGACCCAAAGATGATGTCGTCCACATAAATCTGAACAATCAAAATGTCGTTTTTGCATTTTTGTGTAAACAAGGTAGGATCAACTGTTCCTTTGGTGAAATTGTTTTGGATAAGGAAAGAGGACAGTTCGTCATACCACGCTCTTGGTGCTTGTTTTAAACCATAAATTGCCTTTCTGAGTTTGTAGACGTAGTCTGGATGTTCCAAGTCGATGAAGCCTTCTGGCTGACTCACGTACACTTCTTCTTTCAGAGTTCCATTCAAGAACGCGGTCTTAATGTCCATTTGATAAACCGTGATGTTTTTGTGAGCTGCATATGCTAAGAATATCCTGACTGCTTCAAGTCTAGCTACCAGCGCGAATGAATCTTCAAAGTCTATCCCTTCCTCTTGTTTATATCCTTTGGCCACAAGACGAGCTTTGTTGCGAGTTACAGTCATCTCTTCATCCCTTTTGTTCTTCCATAACCATTTGAGATCAATGACGCGAATGTCAATTGGTCTTGGAACCATTTCCCAAGAGTCATGAAGACGGTATTGGAGAAGTTCCTCCTGAATCGCTTCTATCCATGCGGGTTCTGCCATTGCCTCACGAATGTTCTTTGGCTCAATATTGCTAATTGAGCAAATGTAAATGCACAAGTCGCAATCGGTGGCAAGTTGACGTCTCGTCTGAATTGGCCTTGAAGGTTCACCAATAACTTGTTCAATTGGGTGGTTTTTAGTCCACTTCAGAGTAGAAGGATACCGTTGGTTAAATGTGTGCGAGTTAGATGGTTCTCGTAAGCTTGAAGAAGATTCAGCTGATTCCGTAGTAAACGGGTTTTCAAATAAGTCTTCATCTAACGTTGCATCATTTTGGTTTTGGTTTTGGTCATCAACTGCTGGTAGAACGGGTGCAAGAAATTGAGTAGATGTAGATGATGTTGATGGAGTTGGTGCATTGGTTTTGACCGTTGTAGATGCATCTTCTGTTGGTGGTGGAGGATGATTTTGAGCAGGTGCAGCGGAATGATGGTTTGATGCATTTGTCGAAGTTCCACCATAGTATTCATCGAACATTAACTCGAAGAAATTCTCCCATTCTTGTTCTTTAGGATTTTCAAACGATGTTGATTGAGCTCTTTGAGGTACGAGTCCTGAACTGATGTGTCCAGAAGTCTGTCGGTTTAGTGCGGGTTCTAGAGCGAGTCTCTCAGAAGCCATATGTGAAAGTTCATCAAATTTCACATTCATCATCTCCATGATCCTCCTAGTTCTTCTGTTATACACCCTGAATGCCCTCGAGTTATCTGAATATCCAATGAAGATTCCAATATCACCTTTAGCTTTCAATTTACCTAGATCTTCTCTGTCGTTCGTCGGATAGCACAGAGCGCCAAACACGTGAAAGTAAGAGATATCTGGTTTTCTGTTGTTCACAAGCTCATAGGGGGTTTTATTGAATCTTGGATGGATAAGGGATCGGTTCTGAGTGAAACAAGCAGTGGCAAGAGCATCAGCCCATAGAAATAACGGTGCACTAGAATAGATTAGCATTGTGCGAGCAGCTTCCACAAGAGTTCTATTTCTTCTTTCAACTACCCCATTCTGCTGTGGAGTTCTAACAACCGATGTCTGATGTGTAATTCCAACATCTTCAAAATAAGTTCTTAACTCCTGATTAGTGAATTTTGTGCCGTTGTCTGTTCTTACAACTCTTACTGGAGCTTGAAGAAGTACTTGAATACGCTTCAGAAAGGTGATGATGATGCCTGGTGCTTCGTCTTTTGATCTCAAAAACTTAACCCATGTATATCTCGAATAATCATCGACAATAACAAGAATATACTTTTTCCCATTAATTCTTTCAACTCTCATTGGGCCACATAAGTCCATGTGCAACATATGTAACCTTGCTTCCGAACTAGGTACGGATTTGGGTTTATATGATGCTCTTTTGCTTTTTCCTTGTTCGCATGATGGAAATAAGTGATCCTTGGTGTATTTGAACTTTGGAAGACCGTTGACGATGTTGTCTTTGGCAAGATTGTTGATGGTGTCAAAATTGAGATGGGATAACCGTCTGTGCCACAACCAGGACCGAGTTCCAGATGCTCGTGTCATAAGACATATTGGTGATGAAGAGGCCATTTGATTGATTTCGATAGCATACAAGTTTGTATCACGATTCCCAGTTAAGAGATCAGTGCCATCCAAGTTTCTAACGAAGCAAGCATTTTTCCTAAAAGCAACCTCTAAATCTGCATCACAGAACTGCCCGACTGAAAACAAATTGTGTCCCAACCCTTCGACATAGTAAACCCGAGTGATCAAATAATTTCCAAAAGGTAGATCTCCATAACCCATGATAGCTGCTACATGATCATTTCCGAAACGTACGGTTCCCATGAATTTCCAGACGAAATTGATCAACAGCTTCAGATTCCCGGTCATGTGCTTGGAGCAACCCGAGTCGACGATCCAAAGACATATTTCGATAACCTGCCAATCACAGAAGAAGAAGATTTTGGAAACCGTTTTGATTTTGGTTCCTTTGGGTTAGAGGTAAGGTCCTGATCACACTCATAGAAGTCATCTATTGGTAAGACAGGTTCATCACTCATTCTACCATTCTGGAGTGTGAAAGTTCTACCCGTGGGTTTCCAAATGTCATCCCTAAAGTAAACATTATGCTCCCTATCAGTAGTGTAAAGCCTAAGTCTCGCAACTAGTCTTCTTATTCGTTTAGCATAAGTTCTTTTGGGTTCATTCTTCTTAACAGGCTTAAAAATCTCATTCTTAGAAACACAATCATCATGAACATTAGTTAAAGATTTCTCACAAGTTAAACAAACAGATTCAACAGATTCATTAAACTTAGCAGAGTTCAAAGGTTCATTACATTCAGATGAAATGTCTTTCTTATTACAAAGCGGTAAATTCCTAGGGTGTTCTTCTACTTTCTTCTCTTTATGCAAGCTACTACTCCTAGAGGCAGTCGAGACTCTATTGTTCCTTGTATTGCTATTAGGCTTTAGTCTGCTGCTCCTAGAGGTGCTTTCTAGTCCTGTAGAAGGTAAGGCACACGCATTAGGATTTACATTTTTATGAAGGGAGGTGGTTTCAGCTTTCCTAGTCTCTTTAGAGTGCTTTTCTAAACTTATGTCGTTTGTTCCATATGTTTTAGATGTGGAGGCAGACGCATTAGTGGTACTCATCTTAAAAAGTCCAGGTGCTAAAACTTTTGGTTTCTCGATAACCGCTTTTCCTTTATCAACATTTTGTTTAGGTAGGGCAGGTGGAGTGACTGGTTTTGATGAAACATTTTTCTCATTGACTTTTGGAGGAGGCATAGAAACAGACATTTTTGGTTTGGAAACCAGTTTGGGAACATTTGCTTTCTCCGCAGTCAATGGTTTTTTAATCACAGTATCCACTGCCTTTCCTTTTTGACTTTCCAGCTGAGCCCTCAAAAGATCATTTTTCGCTTTCATGTCATTGTAGGCACGCTCATACGACAGTTTGTCATACTTGCATTCCTCAGTTTTTTGATCAAGTTGTTTAAAATATGAGATATTTTCTTTTTCAAGTTTTTCAAGAGCTTTTTCATATTTTGAAACAATTACGGAGGTCTCAGACTGGAGTCTTTCATGATCTTCAACAGAATATGTTTGCAAAATGATGGACATAATATCAGTAGTCAGAACATCTTCGAAGAGAGAATCATTTAAAATTTCCAAAACTTGGATGTGTTCAACACTTTCATTAGCTTGGTTTACCAGGGATTTATGGTCCTTGACAAAGTCAGCTGTTTCTTTCAAAAAGGCTTGTTCAAAATGGATTACCCTTGAGTTGATGTTAGTCAGCTGAGGGGCAATTTGAGTTTCAAAAAACTTTTTCTGTTCAATATCAAAACTATTAAACCAGATGTTTGTTGTAATATTGGTTTTAGTTTTAACGGTCTCTTGAAGATCTGCAATTCTCGTTTTAACATTTTCTAAAATACTTCGCGCATCACTTGTGTTAAAAGGATTGTTCGAAGACATTTGTTCAATGTTCGAAAGAGATTTGGAGACAACAACTGGTTTTGAAACTGATTTTGAAGCTGGTGTTGACACTTTGTTTGAAACACTTGGTTTGGTGGAAAATGTTGATTGAGAAACAAACGAAATACCATTAATTTGGTTCCATTTATTATAATCAATAGGTTTGATTTCCGGATGTTTTTGTTTCATTTTTGATCTACTCTCCTCAGATAGTTCCAACGTTTCAAGAGAATCATGCACAATTATAGGTTCATGCAAAGGTTTTCCATTGTTCAACACATTCTGTTCTTTCTGAGCTTTCTTGAGGAAACCAGGAGGTGAGTTACCAAGAGCCATTTTATGTGAAGTATGAAAAATCGGATTTACTTGATTAGAAAGCATCTTGTTTGTTTTAGCGGAATGACCCGTTGTAAGAAGTAAATTATCCAATTTTTTGATAGTTTCATTTTTATCAAGAATTTCATCAAGAAGAGAATCTTCTCGTTTTGAAAAATCAGCAATCAACTGTTTCTTCTCTTTTTCAAGATCAGAAAACAGTGCTTTTTATTTAGAAAGTTGGTCATTTAGATCAGAAATTTCCTTGTTTAAAGATTTTATTTTCAAGTTCAAATTCACATCAAGTGTGTCATACTTGAGTTGCAATTGTTTTTCTCTTAAAACAGAATCTCGATAACCAATTTCTAATTCGGACATTTTATTTGTATGAAATTCATAGGCTTTGGCGTGCTCCTTGTAACTCTCAAGCTCAGCGGCCAATTTCTTATTCGCGGCCTTAACTTCGCGATTGACCTTACTCACTTTTTCAATTTCAATGCCACAGTTATTGATTAATGATTCAAAATAAGCACGTGTTTCCTCATCAGTCTCAGTATTTTGTGCCACACAGCCTCCACTAGGATCCACATCTGGAGTTTCAGAGTTAGTATTGCTACAACTCGGATTGTCCAGGTATGTATCATAAGTAGGTGATGGCGTCACAGAATGCTGTTCATCATGAGTAAACACATCAAATATGACATTGTTAGAACATGGATCAATGATTGGTACCTCAGATACTGCGTTGGCGTCATAGACAGGAGGTGCGTTAGAGTCAGTGTCGTACTTAGTCTCATGAAGATTTGCCATGAAGATGCAGTTTGCATTGAGTTCCTCGAGGTCTTCCAAATCATCCACAATAGTGAAAAAATCATTTTCCTCAGCAGTCAACTGCATCCCTGCTTCTTGCTTTTGTGCTAACAGCATAGCTTTCCGAAGAAACTCAGCATTCTTCTTGTACGGCTTAGTGGGACAGTTTCGTGCCATGTGACCTATTCCTTGACAGTTATAACACTTAACATGATTACCCTGATTCACATTTCCATAATTCCCAACGACTGGAGCTGCAACATTCCCATTCTGATTACCCACTGCTCTATTCCCAACATTCTGACCCAACTGATTACCCTGATTCGGAACCGCCTGATTACCCATGCGAAATCCAGTAGCATATCCCTGCTGATTCCCAATAACTCCAACCATTTGTCCTTGATGACCCATATTCACTACCGGCTGTGCAACTTGCCTGTTGCGAGTGTTTGATGAAATCCGTTGGTTGTTGTTAGTTGGTGTGGAATAGCGACTTTTTAGTGCGTTACCCAATAAAGAGTATATCTGTTGCAAGGTCGCTTCTGGGTCAGTTTCAGGATCAGTGATTCCTTGTTCCTGGTATTGTCGATCTGGATAGAATTGTTGTTGTGGTTGTGGAATGTATTGCTGCAAGTTGTTGTTGTTGGAAGATGATGAAGCTTGTTGTTGTATATTCACTGAAGTTTGAGTCTTTGCAATGAGTGCCAATGGATCATGATTCTTTGCTAATCTTTCTTGCCTGACTTCATTCGCTTCAGCTTGGTTTTGTTTCAGAAAATCATTCAGTTGATCAAAGTTCACCTTATGTAAGTCTTTTGTTTGGTTGACAATAGTGACATATCGTCCCTATTCTTCTGGAAGATTGTTCAGGAACTTGATGTTTTGAACGATAGTTCTGGGTGTCAGCTTGTTTCTGATTAGCTCATTCATCAAAGTGCAAAACCTTCCATAGTAGGATTCAATGGATTCTCCTGGTGTAGAAGTAAACTTTTCCCATTCAGTTAGCAACTTGTTCTCCATGTCTTGGTGACCAATTTCTGTTCCATGACAAAGTCGTCTAACATGTTCCCACATATCGAAAGCAGTTTCACAACTGTCTACCGCAGCAAATATGTCTATTGGTAAACCCAGTTGGATAATATGAATTGCCATGTCATCTGCTTCGACTTGTTTCTGATCCTCTGCAGTGTATTCAGATTCGTATTGAAGACGAGAAGATGGTGGGACGGGAGGTGTTGCATCTGCATTTCCAGGTACATGAACTTGTCGAGGCTGGAAGGGTCCATCCTGAATGGATTTAATCATAAGTTTGCCATTAGGTTTGGTCTTGATGTAGCGGAGCATTCGACTTGTCCATTGAAGATAACCACCTTTTGCCAACATAGGAGGACGGTTTTCGGCACCGGCTGCATGAATGTCTTGTTGAGTTGCCATTGATGAAGGTATGATCTGATAAAGTTGATGTAGGATCGATTCAACGATAAAGGAGTTGTGGTTGATGAAGATTAAGCATGGTTGAGGTTTTTCTGAAAGTCGTACTCGTAACCTTGGTTCTTAGGCGTAAAAAAAAATTTTCTCCCAAAATTTGAAATTCACTATAAAAATCAATTCTAAGGTCGTATGAAAATTTTGAGTTACGACAATTTTGACGCCAAATTTGACCCGAAAATTTTGAATTTAGGCCCAAAAATTTGAATTTTTGACCAAAATTTTCACAGTTAAACCAAAATTTGAATCTCGCGTAAAAATTGAACGTTTAGTCTCCTCAAAAATTTAAATTTTACTCAAGTTTTCCCGCCAAAAAAACCTTTATGCTTAGAAAGAGCTTAGGCGTAGAAACAGGAAGTTACGAGTAGACGATGCTTAGGCGTAGGATCTTATGCGTAGGAAGCTTAGGCGTAGGATTCCTTAGGTGTAGGATCTTATGCGTAGAAAGTATCTTACGCGTAACCTTAAGCTTATGCGTAGACAAAAAGTTACTCGTAAACCTTACGCGTAATTGTGAAGTTATGCGTAGAGTTACTCGTAAGCTTTTAGCTTATGCGTAAACTATGGTTAAGAACCAAAAATCCTTTACACTATCACAGCGTAAAGGATATCCACAAGTCGAAGTGTTCCACACACTTATCCAAGTGAGGGAAGCAATGAGTAACCGTTATAACTCGAAGATTCTTCACGAAAATGTTATGCGTAGAAAACTAGGGTTTTGACTTGTTGACTTCTACGCGTAAGAAATTTCCAACGATTCAAATGATTTCTTTTGAATAGATAGCCTTAAAAACACTCGAATAACCCAAAAATGTTGACCTTTTTCACCCAAAGTGCTCAGAAAAGTTACGAGTAGAAATGACCAACGAACCAAAAACGAGTTTAAAACTTAACCAAAACGCGTAAAGCTTCGAACTTTTTGCAAAAAACTGAAACTTTAGCACCAAATAAACCTTAAACCACAAGAATCTTGAATTTTTAAGTGCAAAAATTAAAGCTTTAAGCGAGACAAATATGACTAACGAGAGCCTTTATGCGTAACCCTTCAAAACAAACACAAACACTCCTAAACCATTGTTAGGCGATTGATACCAATTGTAGGACCACTACGATATCAACCTTATCACTTTACCAAGCAAACCCAACACACGTAACCCAAGTTACGCGTATAAAACGTGAAACACAAACACAAACAAAGCTTAGAAATAAGATGAGAAAGATGGTGACTTGAATGATATAAAGATCGTGTATATGTGAGATAAAGATGAACACAATAAAGTTGTATATTCCAAAGGAAAAACACACACACACACTTTCAAGCACACCCCTCAAATGACCATTTGAGGGGTATTTATAGTACAAGACACAAGTTGCCCTAAAGGCTTTCCTTGGGCTTTGTTGGACTTGGATTGGGCTTGGGATATATGAGCATACAAACGGCTAACATACCCTAACGTTTAACCAATTAGCTTAGCCCAATCCACGAGCCCGTAGACTATTCTATCACGATATCTAACACACGTTACAAAGTTCCTAATCGTGAATGACCATCACTTCTAATCGTGAAGTTACAAAATACATTATATATTTTTTATACACTATATACATTGAAATATATAATACATACAGATTTACACACACTTCACATTCAAACATCTTCTCTCCCACTGCTACCCAGATCAAATCCAAACCATCAATCAAACGAGATCACCACTGAAGAAAGGTTGAAAAACCAAAGAGCAGAGGAAGAAATAACTCATTTCATTACACTATTATTCTTTCTAATTAGTTTATTAAGAGAATTATCATTTCAGGAAGCAGTTGAAGGAAAAATCATCACTAAATTCTCTTCTTCAATATCTCACCATGGAATCCATTTGACCCTCAATGCTTCTGTCAATTTGCAGGTTTCATTTTTTTTAAAATTTTAATTTTAGGGGGTGTTTGTTTAGGTATTGAACTATTCATGAATCCATGTTTCATTTTAGGTATTAAACTATTGATGAAAAACCTAAATCATAAATGCTATAGCTTCTTTATAGTTTGAATGATTGGTGGTCATAAGGTGTTATAAATGGTGAAAGTAGCATGTTAGGTTTGTCAAGGCAATTACTAAGTAGACTGTTATTTGTTTAATCGACAATCTCCAACTTTGATCGTGACTGGAAAAAAAGGGCAATGGTTATGCGTACAAGGGTTTTTTTTGTTACCACTGCTACTTTATTTCATTCCACTGCTAGTGTTACTAAACCACTGCTAGTATATTTTGGTAACCACTGCTAGTGTTAGTGTTACTAGAAACCACTGCTAGTGTTACTAGAAACCACTGCTAGTGTTACGAGAAACCACTGCTAGTGTTATTTCATTCCACTGCTAGGATACCTTTATCAAGTTCCCATACCGCTGTAAAATATGGGTGGTTATATAAGCTTATGAGCTTGTTGTGTTGTGGTTGTTGTATATAATAATATGGGTGGTTATCGAAGACTTTTTGTATCTTGACTTGTAAGTTTTAACAGCCAAGCGTGGACCTTTGAGGGATGAAGACTGTTATTGGGATTATGGGAAAGCTCGTTGTGCATGGGCCGAGTATTGTGAATATAGGTAAAACCCGCTTCTTAAGTATATAAATTTGCTCTAAAATCTGGTAGTTGACATATGTAAAATGGTGCAGGTATGTTTTTGGAGATGTCCACTTGGGTAAGAGTTGTAGGATCAAAGGCTCATCAACTGACCTCCTTCTGAGTTATTTATAAAAACCATGAGGTAGGTCTTCTGGTCTCTTTAAAAGGGTACTTTCTGCTAATGTTAGTTTTCCACACTCCCATTACCCCTGATTCCCCACAATTAAGTAATTGCGCTTATTTCCTAGTATCATGCATTTTTATATGTATGACGGAATAATAATTCTAAAAATGAAAATTAGATTTCAAGAAAAGAAAATTAAAACGTTATGTAATAATCTGAAAAGAGTAATATAGATTATATTTTTATAACTTCCATGTCTGTTATGTTTATTAAATAATTTATTCCCAAAACCAAGACTTCCTTTGACAATGAAGGTCGTAAACGGTACTTTCCACTAGGGAAATGAACATGAATCTCTAGTTTTTAGTACCTCCGTATGTTTCTAGCATATTTTTATGAACATTTATAGAGTTTATAATAACTTTAAGGCAGAAAATATCTTGTTTGACATAAAAAAGTCAAAGTATGTGTAAGAAGTATAAATCTTTTTTTGTTTGCTGCTTTATTTGGTTTCTGTTTGTTGATCACTGGATGTTGGTGACAGTGGATCGAATCAAAAGTATGTTGGGAACGTTTGCTCCCCAAAAAGATGCCTACGTTGAAACCTTAGAGGAGGAGACCACCCCAAGTGGCATTCTTGCAAGAGGAATATATGCAGAAAAGCTGAGGGTAAGTAATGTTCTCCATTTTGTAGCCTTGTAGACCCTTCTTTATTTGTGACTGGCCCATAAAGTCGATTAAATTTTGGTTTGATGATGCAGCTTGAAGATGATGATAAGAGGTGTCATTTGGAGCTTGATTATTCTTTTGAGATCAAGAAGAAAAGTTAATGTAGAGTATACGCCAAGTGGGAAAGTTTCATTCTTCAAGTCTAAAGGCATCCATTCTCTGTTTTGCAGATAAGAGGTGTCATTTGGAGCTTGATTATTCTTTTGAGATCAAGAAGAAAAGTTAATGTAGAGTATACGCCAAGTGGGAAAGTTTCATTCTTCAAGTCTAAAGGCATCCATTCTCTGTTTTGCACTTTTTTTTTGCTAGTGAACTTGTAGATGTGTCTGGTTTAGCAAGTTTTTAGCTGTTATTACGACTAAAAAACTTTTGCTCAGTTCGTAGCAATTCTGCCATTCAAACTTGTATCTTATCCTATGTAAGTTGTAAGATGTTATGGATTTAATGATTTCATCTTTTTGAGTAGATTTGTTTTCCCTTGTGTCTATATGATATGGTATATAGAGGAAAGTTTGCAAGTGCAATTGAGTATCTAACTTTTGCGACTTGTAGTTATACTTAATTATCTAAATGATTAAGAAAAACCATTTACATGCCTAACTCACAAGTCTAATCCATTGAGTGGCTAGTCATCAATGTGTCATAGAGTGTAATAGATGATTACAAAAGTATCCGAAACAACCAAACTTTCGTGGCATGTCATAAAAATGACCTAATATAAAACAATGGGTTTTTTTGGCTAGACAAATTCTGGCGCAAGGCAAAGAGGCCAATGCTCATGGGCTTGTCTATATGTTTTATCATGATGAATGGTACATATACATGCTTGAATCAATAATGGCTGTGGAATGTTTCAAAGCAGACAATCTTCTCATAGGTTGTCATCAGTTTGGTGTATCGTTCCTTGTTGCGCACCAACGGGGTTATCATCCACCTGGGTGTGATTCCAGACGCATAGCTCACCATCATTGAGTGAAAACCAGACCATCTTCACATTTCCGGTGAGTGGTAAACCTGCATCAGAGTTTTCTATCAGTCAAAATAAAGAAGTGGAGTGGCCTCTATTGTACTGGCTGAGTTTTACAAAATGAGTGGGATACTGGGTTTGGTGAGGGGTAACACGGGTAATGAGTAACTTTTGAAAGTGGGTTAAAACAGTTAAGGCATTAATTATGATTAGATAAGTT
This sequence comes from Chrysanthemum seticuspe, assembly GCA_019973895.1. Lineage (NCBI taxonomy): Eukaryota > Viridiplantae > Streptophyta > Magnoliopsida > Asterales > Asteraceae > Chrysanthemum > Chrysanthemum seticuspe. Next base: position 110,087,767 of record BPTQ01000001.1, read on the forward strand.
GATAACTATATTATAAATATAATAATCGTGATACATGTTGGATGCCTTCTGTTTGACCAACATATGTGGCCTGTTTCTTTCTTGGTTAAATCGTATAGTGCAACCAATTAAGGATAAGAGTATAACAACCAGATTGACCGTATTTATTTCAACTCTAAGCATTGTCAAACACTTCCAGTATACGGAATCAGCTCCCAAAATGACTATTATGGTCATACTATATCACATATATACTAGTACAAAGTGCAGTTCCTTTAGTCTGCCTGCATAATTATTGTTCCGTGTGCATACTAGGAAATAAGCGCAATTACTTAATTGTGGGGAATCAGGGGTAACGGGAGTGTGGAAAAGTAACATTAGCAGAAAGTACCCTTTTAAAGAGACCAGAAGACCTACCTCATGGTTTTTATAAATAACTCAGAAGGAGATCAGTTGATGAGCCTTTGATCCTACAACTCTGACTCAAGTAGACATCTCCAAAAACATACCTGCACCATTTTACATATGTCAACTACCAGATTTTAGAGCAAATTTATATACTTAAGAAGCGGGTTTTACCTATATTCACAATACTCGGCCCATGCACAACGAGCTTTCCCATAATCCCAATAACAGTCTTCATCCCTCAAAGGTCCACGCTTGGCTGTTAAAACTTACAAGTCAAGATACAAAAAGTCTTCGATAACCACCCATATTATTATATACAACAACCACAACACAACAAGCTCATAAGCTTATATAACCACCCATATTTTTCAGCGGTATGGGAACTTGATAAAGGTATCCTAGCAGTGGAATGAAATAACACTAGCAGTGGTTTCTCGTAACACTATCAGTGGTTACCAAAATATACTAGCAGTGGTTTAGTAACACTAGCAGTGGAATGAAATAAAGTAGCAGTGGTAACAAAAAAACCCTTGTACGCATAACCATTGCCCTTTTTTTCCAGTCACGATCAAAGCTGGAGATTGTCGATTAAACAAATAACAGTCTACTTAGTAATTGCCTTGACAAACCTAACATGCTACTTTCACCATTTATAACACCTTATGACCACCAATCATTCAAACTATAAAGAAGCCATAGCATTTATGATTTAGGTTTTTCATCAATAGTTCAATACCTAAAATGAAACATGGATTCATGAACAGTTCAATACCTAAACAAACACCCCCTAAAATTAAAAAAATAAAAAATAAAAAAAATGAAACCTGCAAATTGACAGAAGCATTGAGGGTCAAATGGATTCCATGGTGAGATATTGAAGAAGAGAATTTAGTGATGATTTTTCCTTCAACTGCTTCCTGAAATGATAATTCTCTTAATAAACTAATTAGAAAGAATAATAGTGTAATGAAATGAGTTATTTCTTCCTCTGCTCTTTGGTTTTTCAACCTTTCTTCAGTGGTGATCTCGTTTGATTGATGGTTTGGATTTGATCTGGGTAGCAGTGGGGGAGAAGATGTTTGAATGTGAAGTGTGTGTAAATCTGTATGTATTATATATTTCAATGTATATAGTGTATAAAAAAATATAAAATGTATTTTGTAATTAAATGTATTTTGTATTTAAAAATATAAAATAAATATCAATACAATAAAAAATATAAAAATACATCATCTGCCTAATAAGTTGCTCAAGATTACATATGTGTGGGACCAAGTTGCCCAAGATATATGTACTTTTTTATAATAAAAAAAGACTATACTTTTATACTAAAAGACAAAAAAAGTCAGTTGCCCAAGAAAGTAGGTCAAAGTTGCCCAAAAAAGTAGGTCAAAGTTGCCCAAAAACTCACCTATGACACTTGTACTATGTAAGTACAAGGTGGGCCCAAAAATAAGTACACTTGTCAACTTTGTGGGAGAGTTGCTTATGGGAGAGTTGCCCATGAGGCATTAAGAGAAGTGAAAAAAAAGTAGGGCATTTGGGGAAAATTACTTGGGCAACTGGGGCATTTAGAGAATTTTCCCATTTATAATTGGAGCTCTTTACCTTAATTTTTAGTAGTTAGGAGTTAGGTTTGAAGTTTGTTAGAAGTTAGGCTTGGAGTTTGTTAAGAAGTGACACATGTCATCTCATGATTGGAGCTCCTTATCTTAATTTTTGGTTAGGAGTTAGGCTTGGAATTAGGTTTGCCTTTTACATGCATTATAATATAGTATACAAGTATAGATTTGACCCATATGTGAGAAAACAATGAACCCATTTTGACCCATGATAAGTAATGGGCCAAATATACCGTAATTTGATTATATTGGTTGATGTCCCATAAAACTTTATTGATGTACCGATAATACATTTTAGGTTTTCAGATATGTTGTAGAAGCGAAACACATTTATCACTGTTGTCTTGGTTGCAATATGATGCGACGAAGTGCCATATTGTTTGTTGATAAACAGGTTAGTGCTAAATTACATTCTCAATTTTGTTTTAAATTCAGTTTACTCTTATTAGTATTTATTAATCATCTACAAGCTTCTTACCACAAACTATTGTAACAGAACAAATGTTTATTTCCGTGGTCAAGTAACTTCAATTATTTAATCTCTTATCTATCCGGTTACACTCTTGAATATTTATTGATATTGTCATTTCCGTTATATGAACTTGCTTCCCTTGTAAATCGACATGTTTGCCACAAGGTTAGTGTTACTTGTTTTTTATATAGTTCTCAAGAAAATGAGTCAATTTTGACCCGTTTGGATATTGATTTTCAGGGGAAGACAACTCCTTGCATTATGGCTTTAGAAATTCTGAATTGGACAAGAAACCATTACTAAATGTTTTGAATTGGGAAAGAAACTATAGGATTCAAGCTTGCGCATGGTGGTGGCTCAATCAAGCTCTAATGACGGTGTCGTTTTTTATTTTGTTTTCTCCTTACTAAAGTTGTTGTCTTTTTGATGTTCTTGTTATGGTTCTACTTTAAAAACGTTTAGATCCTTGAGTCAAATGAATGTTATTCATGTAATGTTGTAATACTATGGATAGATCCAAGATTATCTATATATTTCACGTTGTTGATGCTGTTATTATTTATTTTTTCCGTATTAAAATTTTAATACTAAATATTGCCCTGGTAGCGATGTCCTCAACTGTGGGCTCACTACAAGAATTGTACATCTAAACCATAGTATATGAGCATGAGACAATTATAGTGTCATCAAGTGTCACTAATGGTTAAGACGTACAAGTCTGACATAGCAAAGTGGGGAACATACGACCAAGAAAATAGAAAGCCGAGCACTCTCCTGTACGAGCAAAGGAGGAAAGGTCACATGTCCTCATTGTCTACTATCTAGATGATTGACATTTGGCTTCTTCATAGTTGTTGATCATCTCTTAAGGGTTTATCGCTAAACCCTACTTGCCTCTCTATGAATTGAAGGCATCACACACAACTTCAACAAATTTTCAAGCACTTGGGAAAATACTGCTTCACATCAGTCTCGTATGGTTCTTGTTTAAGCGTTACTCGAGCTTCTTGATCTCAATCAATTCATCGGTCCTTATCGTTCAATACGGGAAACCAAACAACAAAACCATTCTCATCCCATCTCTTAAACCGATTTACCTACCATACGTAAACATGGCGCCATCCCTGGGATATGATAGTTGCAGTTATTTTGAAAAATTCCACCTATTTTCACTCATTTCTCACTCAAAAATCTCAAAAATGTTTCCTTTTTGCACAACGTTTTCAACCAAACATGTCTGGTGAACAACCTCCTCAAATTTTGGACATAACCAACGACCACTTCAGACCCGTCTAGGTGGACGACCTCACTCACTTAGAGGAAGGTAGACAAACATTCAAAATCGAGGAACACTAATCAACGAGAAGCCTCACAAGAAACCACCAGATGCATGCAATGAATGACCATGTCAACTTGCATACAACTCTCTTCCAAGAAGGACTTACGCGTTCCTATGATGAACATCAAATCATTAGGTCAAATACTTAAGTCATACCAGTTCAAGAAAGCAGAGGTCAGGTGTGACAACTCGTATTTTTCAGGTCAAAATTTATTCATAAACTCACAATATTTGAAAGTTTACACATTTACGTTTAAGTATAATTACTTAATTAATCGAGTAAATCAAGTAACAAAATTCTCTGCACAACGACTACGAACTAAATTTAGTCTACACACATTTAGTACATTGCCATTATTACTAGTGCATTTTATTATTATTATATTTATATTTTTTTTCATTTACGTAGTTACTTAAACAAACGCTTTTTACAATTTACATACATGCATATTATACCCAATGCTCCCAATAATTAATTTAATATATTTTCATACTTGATAAATTACTACAAAAATTAAAATATTATTTTCCATCCACTTTTTTGAATTTTTTTTGTTATATATATATATATATATATATATATATATATATATATATATATATATCTATATTATATATAACATGAGGCATTTGTCATTAATGCCACATCAATGACACATAATCCGATTTAATGCCACATAATTATTTGTTGTCCAACTAAGCAATATTTTTATCCACCTAAGCAATAATATTTAATTTTCGGATTTTATGTATTTATTTTTGAAATTCTTAAGCAATTATTTCTAAAATTCGAATTTAATAAAAAATGACCATGGTGAGATTCGAACTTGGGTTGTTTGTAGGATTAGTATAAATAACTTGTTCTTGTGTGTTTAGCACTTAGGCAACAAGTTATTTTGATAATTATGTTGCATACTATAACATATAAATGGCTATAATTTTATTTTTGAATTATATTTTTAGCCATGCTCTGTTTTGGTATTTTTTAATCCCTAATATACAATTCATTCTCTCAATCACGCAAACCCTACTGCGCCTACACAAACAAATACAAAACAATTGAAAACTCCCTCAATCATCACAGTTTAGCGAGTGAATTATACAAATACCATGGAAATTACGATATCTCTGTTCTGCATGTTGATTAAAAAACCGGTTGCTTTGTTTTTGTAAGTTCATAAACTTTGCCCTATTACTCTACTTTGTATCTGATGTTCTATAAACCAGTTATAGATTATCAGTTGTTATGATTATCCGATGTTTGATCATCCTGTTTTTGTTAGCTCTGATTGAAAACCACCTGATCTGTTTGTTTAATATACTGATCGCATAAGATGAAGCGGAAGATTGTTAAGGAAGTAGAAACGGAATATCATGTTTCAATTATGTTTTTTTTATACGAACATCCACAACTAGAGGTAATAAAAAGCTTTAAAACTCATGATGAATTTATTTATCATTGTATTTAAAATGAATATCTGTTTCATGTCGTGAAATAAAAATAAAAATTTATTTATCATTGTATTTATAATGAATACTTTTTTCCTTTCGAGTAATTTGAATTTCGTTGTCGGTTGTAGGACATATGTATAAAGGGATAATGAAGAACTGCTCATGTTCATGTAGACGAGCCATTGCATTATTTATCTTCGAGAGGCAGCGTATGGTTAGTAGCTTATAATGGCAGCTTATAAGCTAGACCTAATAAAAAGCAATGCTTCAAATGAAGGTTTCTGCTTTCGCGAAAGCAATAGGAATCCATGCTCTCTCAGAGGTTGTCCATCTCTCATTTTTTTCATCTTTTTGTTTAAACAAGTCATGTGGGGTGTTTGGATTTGTGTTTTAGTGCTGATTATGTGCTTCTTGTGACTTGAAATCGAAATAAGTTAGGATATATGAATACTGCAACAAAACAGATCAGGTGGTCAAATAATATGTTGCCCAGTGGCGTTCAAGGATTGGGAATGGGTCTGCCTGATTTAAGAAGTAAGAACAAAGGAAAGCAAAAGGCGGCACCAAAGGAGTCACATGCTTCAGAGACTCTCAATAAGTTAATAGAGCAAACCAGGGAGACAGTTAAGGGTTTGGAATCAATAGCAGGTTTGAAAGCAAGTAGCGTTGATGGTTTGGGTTTGAGAGATGATAAAATTATGGAGGATTTGGTCAAGCAGTTTGAGGAGCTTGCCACGTCTCCGGTACTTATACATCCTTATTCGATTGATTGCTTAGATTTTTCCTTATTTGTGAGCATTGGTTGATATAAAGATTTAACTATTTTCGCTATTAGTTGCAGCTGTTCACAACTTTGCTACGGGTCAAAACGGTTCGGATTGGGTTGAGCCTTTCTTGACAGTTTTCATTAAGGTTACTTAGGAGTTGATTTGCGACTGGTGCATCTTGGCTTCCTCATGTATGTTTGCCAACGAATCAGTTTGCACTGGAAACTGTGAGGGAAAATTATCACAAAAAATTGATATATAAAGTTATCATTAGATAATTAATAACCTGCAGTTGAAGTGCCTCTGATCGAGAGTGGATTTCCCTTCTAGCAGGACGAGCACTTAAAAAATCCATTAATATTGCCAGAGGCGGCTGTCCTTTACAATGTGTCAGAAGGAAATTTAAGAACAGATGTTAGGAATTAGAAATTCCAGGTATTAAAGAGTCGGTCACCTCAAGTATATGTAATCGTTAGAAAGCTCGTAGTCGTAGTTATTTTAAGTTAAGTAGTATTTAGTTAAGTAACACAGTGGAGGACGGACGGGTCTTTACCCACTGTATGCCTGATCCACAGCCCGATGTGTGGCGTTTTATGTAAGACTATAAATACTCTCTACCTTCAAAGGTAGAGAGTTGGAGCTCACAATAATATCTTTCACTTTCTCTCACTAAGTTCCCTAAACCTCTAACTTTCTCTCTCTAGAATTCCATCTATATGCTACTTTGTGTTATGGTTTGATGTGTATGTGAAAAGTTATATCCAACAATTGGTATCAAGAGCCAAGGTTAGATCATATCTTGCACATCTTTGGATTTCTAGTTGTTTTTAGGTGGTTTTTTTAGTTTGAAAAAGTTTAGTGGTTTATGCATCATTTGGTTGATTTCTTGTGTTAAAGTTTGGATTTTGCTAGTACTTTTATGTTTAGAATCATCACAAGTGTTTAGGTTTTCATTTGGTAAGCTTGAATCATCTTGGTAGGGTTGTTTTTGGATTGAAAAGTGATGCTTATGTGGTTTTTCTTGCTAGCGACTTGACATTCGGACTTATTTCTTCGTAGCGACTTGCTTCACAATTTTGTAGCGAGTTACAGTTTTGGAGCTAGCGACTTAGACCTAGCGATTAACAGTACAAGTAGTGGACTCTCCACTACGGGTAGCGACTTGGTGGTAGCGACTTGGTCTGTAGCGAGTTGCTCTTTAGCGACTTGTATCTTTAGCGACTTGAGTATCGAATTGCTGCCAAAATTTTGCTAGCGACTTGAGGCTTAGCGAGTTACTACTTAGCGACTTGCATTTGTCTAGCGACTTGGGAACTTAGCGACTTGGGGGTGTAGCGAATTAGTTGTTAGCGACTTGGTTCAAGAATTCGTAGCGACTTGGTTGATTTTTTCCCGTCAAAACTTCAAACGGCCATAACTTTTGAACCGTAACTCCGTTTTCAGCGTTCTACCCATCAAAACGACCGTGAGAACGAGGAGAATGGCATGCCGAATGAACTAAAGGGTCAATCTTCGAGGTCTAAATCCGCTCCGAACAAAAGTTATTGAGGTTTTTAAGTTTTTAGACCTAAATTTCTCAGGAAAAACGGGCATAAACCAATCCGAATCACAACCAAACAACATCTCTGCTTATCCCACAAACAATCATAAGACCTAACACACAATTTTCTATCATTGTGTCGATCCATCAGTCGTCTTAACACATTCCATTGGTCATTGCTTAACGGTTTAGTCTTGATTTTAGTAAAATCCCGCGAAAGATTCTATTTCTCGGTTTAAATCATAGACTTGTAAAATCCCGTGCATTCTACCACATCATGTCTTACTCTACTGACCCAGTGATTTCAGAAGTGCTTAAATTGTATGATGCTGTGGATAATAATGATAATGGATGCTACACTGAACGATTAAAGATGTTTGAATTAAACAACGAGGATGTGAGATCTTCATGTTCTAAGTACAATGAGAATGAATTGCACCTGCTACAGAATGCCATGCAAATGGAATGCAACATTGAGCCCTATCAACTTCTTCATCTGCACCTCATACAGTTGTTTTCCATAGCTGGGGATCGAACATGTAGTGCTCTTTTCCGCTAGGACTTACCTACATTGACAAGAAGCTTGCTGTTGAACTTAGAGCATTTAAAGCTGCAACTTACCAATGAAGAAGTTCAAAAAGATGGTTCCAGTGCAGCTCTTCAAGTAATCTACAAACAATTTCAGCCATTCATCAGTGGGGAATATTCAGCAGATTACGATCAACACTTGACTGGAATTTCCTTCAAAAAACATACTGGAATGGAAATTCAGGAATTCATTGAGACATTTGTCCAACTCATGGATAATGTGAAAAAGTACATTGAAGATTCTGCACAAAATAATGAAGACTTGAATGAGTGTCAGGTGGTGTTGAAAGATTGTTGTGATAAGTTGGGTAATGTATCTGTTGAGGAATCGGGTGTTGCTGAATGCAGAATGTCAGTGACAACAAAAAATGATGAGTCGAAAAATGCAAAAATGGAATCTTCGTGCTCAAATTCACAAGAGAGAGAGGTGCACCAGACACAACCTGTGCAAGTTAATGCAAAGGAACGCTCCATGGAAGCTTCACAGCCTGTGCATGTCAATGCTGAGGTAAGTTGCATGGAAGTTTCTGATGTACCTAGTTGTGCATCTTCTACTCAAAATGATGATTATGTACTGCATGAGTACGCTGCATTTGTGCCTGATGATTCCCTTACCACTGAGCTTAACATATATAAGGATCAAGTTGCTATTTATGAACAGCGTGCTAAGTTTGAGTTGACAACCCGTGAGCAGGAAATGGATGTCCAAATACGTACAATCATTAGAAAAAGTAATTTTAGAGAAGAAGTATTAAAACAAGAGTTAAACTCCTTACAAGAAAAGCTTTCTAAAACTACTAAGCAAAAACACGAACTTCAAGAAAATGTTAAAATGCTTAACCAAGAATTCAAGGCTAAGGAATCAAAACTTTTGAATGATTTTTCCAATCTAAAAACTTTGAAAAACAAGCTTGAAAATAAGTTGTACGTACAAGGGAATACCATTCAGACTGCTCACATGATCACTAAGCACAGAGTCTTAAGCGATAAGCACAGTGTTCCCATTATAGATAAACCCAATCCTGAGTATGGTAAAAAAGCAAAAGCAGCTCAAAATGTAATCTATGATGGAAATGAGATTCTTAAACCTAGATAGACACCTAGTTGCATTGAGTGCACTGAGGAAGATAGAAAACTAGATATTGCATCTAGGGAGATAATGGATAAGAAGCTAAATGATCCTGAGTGTAAAAAGAATAACATAACGATCAAACCCCATAATTACACTAAAGAAAATTGGATCTCCTTGAACAAGTTTAAGCCTCAGACTCTATTGACCCCTGAACAAGTGTTCTGGAAAAAGGATATGGACTTGCAAAGAGCTGAAAATCTTGTTGAAAAGAATCCCCCTTGTAGGAAGTTCCCTAAAGCGACTGTGTATCCTCCAAATACACCAATGCATTTAGTTCCTAGAACTATTGCCACTAAGAGCAAGACCTTAATCAGTCAATATGTTATTCTTCAACTATTTGTTGATTTTGAGAAAACTTGTAAGAAAAGGATCACACCCACTGGGATAACTGAAGGGGAAAGGGGTTTTGAGCAAACAAAAGAATGCTATCTAACAGAGGTCATGCCTTTCTTTAAACTACTAAAAGATCATTTTGAGAGTCTTAAAAAGGGGATAAAATCAGATATTAAAGAAATGGAAAAGGAATTTGATGCAATGATGGTTGAGGTTAGTGACTATGAGCGAGAATTAAAATATAATGAGATTGAGAGGAATAACTTGCATACCTTGAATGAGAATCTTATTTCTGAATGTATTACTCAAGATGTGTTTTACACTGCTACGAATTGTTCCATTAATGCTTCTCAATTTCATGAATTATTTGTTGCTCTGAAAGTCTCCCATGATCGTGTCATTGAGCTTGAAAAAACTAATTCAAAATTGAATGAGAAAATAGAACAAGATGATCATGATAACTTGGTCAAACATTATTCTAAATTAGAAGTTGAACATCTTGCTTTGCAATTAAAACATCAACATCTCAAAGAAAATGTTAAAACCTCAAATATCAAGACATCCTTGGATGCTCCTGAATTTGATGCAGTTTTTGAAATTAGCAAACGTGATGAACAGATTCGAGCTCATTGTAACACGATCAGAAGATTGAGAACCCAAGTCTCACAACTGAAAGGTGAAAAGAAGGATGTGACTGGTTCCCATATGCCTCCACCTTTAGATTCTCAGAATTTCCAACTTCAAAACATAATTGATAACTTGCAAAAGGAAAATGATTGTTTTAAAGCTGAAATTTCAAAGGTTAATGATCAAAACAAAGAGTTATGTGATTCATTTAAAGTTAATCATGATAAACAAATTGAAAAGATAACTTCTTTACTTAACGATATTGAGAATCTGAAGCGTGAGGTGAAAGGAAAGTTGCCAATCCCCAATTGCAAATACTCTGTTCCTAAGGTTTCTACTTGTGATAAATATGCTATCGATATGTTATATATTCCCCCGCCCATTAGGAATAATGAACTTGCACATAAAGCATATCTCTCATACCTTAAGGAAAGTTTGAAGGGTCTCCGTGAGATTGTTGAAGATGAAAGATTAGAAAAACCTTTTGATAGTACTATAGCCTATGCCTGCATGGATGCCAAACGGTCTCAGGAACTCTTAGAGTATGTAATTGTTACAAGTCCAAAATCTAGCAATAGGCGAGATAGAATAGTTGTGCCTTGTTCTATGCCTAAAGCCAAGCATGTGACCCTTGATATGCCTTGTTCCATGTCCAAATTCAAGAAAGCAACCTGTGATGTGCCTCCTAGAATTTCAGCTCCCAGCACTTCTAGACCAGGAATGCAGAAAGTAGTGAAGCCATCTAATATTCCCATCGTTACTTCTAAAGATGTTAAGATTGACACTAAAGTTAGCGGGTCAAAACCTAGAAGCTATGCAAAGAAGGATAGGATTACGCAAACTAAAAGTGTTCATGATAAGGAAGTTGATTCGAGTAGGTTTAGGGGTATGTGTGTATGGATAAAACCACAATATCGATATCAAAAATAAACACAAGGAATGACTTAAAATCCCTTTAGGAAAAAGGATAGTGAATCAAATCCCGTGAGTGATAGTGATACGGATTAGGAAATCCGAGTCGTGTCCCAACGAGGTGTGAATTGGCAACGTCGTTCTTGGTTTGTTATTAAAATGCTCGATGTTTCGGGGTTTTTGATATGTAATTACGTTCTAGATTCAAATTAAATAACGGAAAGGAAATTAAAGTACGTAAATAACACTTAAATCAAACTAAGCAAGTAAACTAAGGAAAGCTACCTAAATATATCCTAAATGCAATTTATTCTAAAACGTAACTATGGGAATTTAAAAACGCGATTTAACTAATTAAAGTTTAAACTAAAATTTAAATGACAAACTACAACTAGTGACAATGAATATTAAGCTAAGAGAATTATACTAAAACGACTTAACAAGCAAAATACGAATAATTAAACGTAACGGTAAACTAAGAATCTAAGCTAAAAAAGTAAGAGAATATAACCCGATGATTTTTACGAGAGAAATACCACCCAATCTTATAAACTAAATAAATTACTAAAGTTTATTTCCTTATTAACTTTAATTATGCTAATTAGTTAAATAAAGTTTAAGCTTTATTAACTAAATAACTTAATAAAAGCTATTAAATTTGTAAACTTTAATGATTTTTAAGCTTATAAGACCCGTAAGCTCCACGCCTTAAGACGTAGGATCGGATTACACAAACAAAAGCAAAACTTTAATGGTTAGCACAAATATATAAATATAAGATTTTTATAATAAAAAGCTAAAATAATAGATAAACTAATCTTAATAAATCAAATCTTAACCACCAAACTCTCTCAAGGAAATATGTTTCCACAAAAACTAATTTGGGTATTAAGGTCAAAGATTTAAAATATAAGATTTTTTTTTTTTTTTTTTTTTTATTATTTTTTTTTTTTTTGGGAAAGGAAATAAATCAAAGAAAAATATCAAATGAACTCCGAAAATTCCAAATATTTTTTAGAAACCTAATAAAAGTGATAGAAACTCACAGAAAAAGTTTTAGAATTTTCGGAATTAAATAAGTATTTTTTTCGATTTTAATGTTTAAAATAGCAAATAAATCAAAATAAATAGTAAATTAGTTCAAAAAAATATGAAAAATTCACACTATCTTAAGAAAACTATGAAAAGCTACCAAAAAATATAAAAATATTTTTTTTTACGTTTTTACTATTTTTTAAAAAATAAATACGAAACAGATTTTTAAAAGAAAAATAACAGAAACAGTTTTTGATTTTTTAAAAATACTAAAACAGCTCAAAAAATTACGAAAATTTTATGACGAAAATAAAATATATTTTTGGATTTTTTGTTAAAAAGACAAGATTTTTAGAGACTTTTTACTATTTTTAAGCTAAATAAAACAATAAAAACGTGAACTTTAATAAAAATAAGCAATAAAAAAAACTAAACTTTTATAAAAATATAAATATGATATGTTGAGCGTGTGCACGAAGCGTATAAAATACACTCACACAATCTTACATAACTCAACTCTTCATGGAATATTTTTATAAAAGTTTTATAAAATAAAATAAAAGAAAAAGATTAAGAGATGAGAATAATAAAGATGCAAAGACAATAAATAGATGAACTAACTTGCAAGAATTAAATAAAACTTTTATAAAACTAAATAAGCATAAAAATTACAAGAGTTTTGGTAAGAAAATAAATAAAAGAGATGATTAAAATGAGGTGAGGAGGTGAGTTTATATAGACCCACAAGTTACACTTTGGTCCCTAATAATTTTTCATAATGGCCCCTAAACTATTAGAACTTGGTACAAAAAATTGCTCTTACAAAACTTGGTCCCCAAGTTGTCTTTACAAAGTAGAAGCAGATTTCATTTGCATTTGCATTTGGCTTGGACTTCAAGGGCTCTCGTGGGATGGGAATGCACATGGGCTTCAAAGGACTGTTGGGCCTCGTTGGGTCTCATTTGGACTTGGGCTGCGATGATACTAAAGGCAGCGTGGGATTCAATGGATAGCAGCAGCAAAAATATATCACAAATATGACATTAGTGGGATTTGAACCCAAGACCTCTTGCTTGACAATCATGCACCCAACCACTAGACTAAGAGCCTTTTTGTGTTAACTCTTTTCATTTAATTTTCCTTTAAGCTCCTTTTCTTGCTGATCCATTTTCTTTCTTTTCTTTCTTCTATTTTTCTTTTTCTTCTTAATTAATTAATTCTTCGTTTGGTCTTTAAATTTTTCTTCTCTTGCTTCGATGCTCCAAATAAAATTATCATTAGTCTCGTAACTTCGTGCTCCTTCCATTCTCGTGCTCGTTTTTGTCCATTTGTCTTCTTTTTTGTCTATTTTGCAATATCCGTTACCTGCACATACATAAACACAAAAACACAAATATTTATGGCTTTAGGGGTTAGTTTTTGGTCTTTTTTGTCCGGTTTTAATAAAGAAAAAGGTATATGTTTTCACATATACCAAAATACCCCAGACGAGAAGATTGCCGTGTCCTCACGCAATGTAATCAACTCACGCTTCTAAAAACAAAGATTTCAATCTCTTTCTACTAAACCTATGAAAAGTAGCAAAGATTCCTCAAAAGAGATTAAGAAACCCTTATTTCTAAAAACGCCCCGTTTACCTTTCATTCACATATAGATAATACGATTAAGCACATTCCGGTTATGAGTGACGGTTTGGTGAACTTTCATGTCGATTAATAATTCCAACATTTTTCAAACGACACGTTAGGATCACGGAGTAGGAAACACAACACAGCGTGAAGTGACCATAAGGATAGAATACATCGTCCCTGATTTTTCACAAGTTCCCAAACTAAGCGTAAAACCGAAATCATTGTTAAGTATGATTCTAGATGCTAACACTACCCATGGAAGTTACTTGTGTAATTACCTTTTGTTCCCATTTTCCTATTTTCCTCTATTTATTTTATTTTTGTGAGAAATGAATTTCTTCAAATTTCTCGTTTCGATAATTCTTATTCCGATAAAGATACAAAGCTAACTCGCTAATTAGTTATCCATATTCTCTCAAGAGCCATTGTTCCAAAAATGAGGTCCACATCAAGGAATTTTTATTCACTTATTATTTTATTTTTTTGACTTTTTTTTTTTTTTTTTTTTTAATTTTTCATTTTTTTTTTTTTTTTTTTTTACTCATGAACTTTTACTTGATATGAGCTATGAACTACGGAGCTTCACGGGGTAATTCCAAGACTATAGGCTTCATGAAATGAGGATCCCGGCTGGCTAGGCTAAGACCTCACTCAATCCCGGCTAAAGATCCAAGGGTCCGATCTCGACACCGCAGCTCATAACTTTACTTATTACTTTTCACTATTCACTGATTACTCATTTATTTATTACGGATCCTTGATGTGTACCCAATTTTTAAAACAAAGATTCTTTTAAGAAGATAAAGAACTAACTATCGCCAAAAACTCGACATCTCTAATTATTTAGACAGATATGGGGTGAAACAATTTTGTGGGAACAAAAAGCCATAAGTACCTTCGATGGGCTCTAAAGAGAACCAACTACTCCACGCTTAGCATCTAAACTCATAAGTAACTCTATCATTTCTCGATCTCTGCAAATTTAAAATCCCAAATAATGAGATCCGCAGATGCTTAGCCGATAATTTTTAGATTATCTATGGTTAAGGGAACAAGCTAGGGCTCAACACGCCCGGTCAAGTCAGAATTCTATTCCTACTCTCACCAGCGGAAAGTCAACAAGGTGTCAAAACATATATTAACTTAGCAAATGCTTCGTCTAATGAAATCAAGTCATGCATATTTAAAGTCACTCAGGGAAACTTGCAAAATCTTGGCCTTGTGAGCTAGAATTCGCATTTTATAGCTTCTTGTCTAAGAGACTAGCCAACTTTTCAATCAAAAAGACTTAACAAAAGCTTACAAAAATTTTTAAAATTTTCACATTTTTGCACAATTTTTCATTTTCTAAGGAAAAACGGGGTTGCGAGAGTATACGGCAAAGAACTAGGAAAAAATCTAATCGAAAGATTACCCACCCCAGACTAAAACGAAACATTGTCCTCAATGTTTAAAGGTACGGGTTCTTAACGCAAATCTAAAGCCATTGGTTAGTTATGCTAATAGATAAACGATAATCGATAAAGATTTTGGATATCGGATTTCCATAAGAGCGTCGAAACATGAAACTCAAGTGGAGAAAAGACGAAACTTCGAGCACGAGAGTCTTCATATTCGATGAAAATCCTGGACATGAACAACAACAACACGAAACACGAGAAATGGAAGAGGTGAACCTCCTCACGTCACTTATTAGAAAACATAAATAAGATAAAAGGATAAGCATGGGGTGCCTCCCACGAAGCGCTACTGTTTTTGATTACCGAGTCACTAGCTTGACTCGATCCCCGAATTCATTTGTCCATGGGGAAGAAAGTTTGGAGATCCGGGACAACCATAGATGGGATGTCCCCTCCAAAATAATGTTTCACACGATGACCATTCACCTTGAAATTTGGGCCATCGGGCTGAGAAAGCTCCACCGTTCCATACGGGAAAACTTGAGCGATGGTGAATGGTCCTGACCAACGGGATTTGAGTTTGCCCGAGAATATCTTCAATCGAGAGTTGAAGAGGAGAACTTGATCACCAACGTTGAAAACGCGGTTTTTGATTTTAGCATCATGAATCCTCTTAGTCTTCTCTTTGAAAATCAAAGAATTCTCGTAGGCCTGATCCCTAAGCTCATTTAATTCATTCAATTGAACTTTTCGGTGATCACCCGCGGTCTTAAGATCAAAATTAGCATGTTTCAAGGCCCAGAATGCCTTATGCTCGAGCTCGATGGGCAAGTGACAAGCTTTTACATACACCAACTTAAATGGGGTGCACCCGATGGGTGTCTTGTAAGCGGTGCGGAAAGCCCATAATGCATCATCTAACTTATCTGCCCATGAAGCTCGATTTTCTCCTACGGTTCTTTCTAAAATCCTTTTCAAGCCACGATTCGAGACCTCAACTTGTCCGCTCGTTTGCGGGTGATACGCGGTAGAAAGACGATGGGTAACTCCATATTTAGCCATAACTTTAGCAAATTGTTCATTACAGAAATGGGTACCGCGATCACTGATGATAGCCCGAGGTGCTCCGAATCGGGAAAACAAATTCTTCAAGAACTTAACAACCACTCAGGCGTCGTTGGAGGGGAGCGCTTTCGCTTCAACCCATTTAGACAAGTAGTCGACGGCCACGAGGATATACTTATTACCCCTAGATGATGGAAATGGTCCCATAAAATCGATGCCCCAAACGTCAAAAATCTCACAAACTTGAATAGCATTTTGTGGCATTTCATCCTTTTGCGAAATTTTCCCTTGACGTTGGCAAGAATCACAAGATTTAACTAAATCATGAGCATCTCGATATATGGTAGGCCAATAAAATCCGGAATCAAAAACCTTCTTAGCAGTGTAGCTTGCACCATGATGGCCACCAGTGGGTCCGTTATGGCAAGCATTGAGAATATCAAGAGCCTCTTGGCCATGAACACACCGCCGGATTACTTGATCCGCACAAATCTTAAACAAGTAGGGATCGTCCCAAAAATAATGGTTAACATCTTTGAAAAACTTTTTCTTTTGTTGGGACGACATCCCTTTCACGATGAAATTGCCCGCATGGTAATTTGCAAAGTCGGCAAACCATGGGTTATTCGGGTCTTTCTTAGCAATCACCCCAAGTGTCTCAAGAGGAAATGTTTCTGTGATCTCCTTTTTCTCGAGCACACTTTGATGGGGATTCTCAAGTCTAGAAAGGTGATCGGCAGCAAGGTTCTCCGCTCCTTTTTTGTCAAAAATAGTAACATCAAACTCTTGAAGGAGGAGAACCCACCGAAGTAATCGTGGCTTAGCATCTTGCTTTGCCAAAAGATACTTAAGGGCAGAATGGTCGGTATACACTATGGTCTTCGACAAGACAAGGTAGGGTCGAAATTTCTCAAAAGCATAAACAACGGCCAATAATTCCTTTTCAGTAGTCGTGTAATTGTGTTGGGCCTCAGACAATGTCTTACTCGCATAGTGTATGGGTTGAAAATGTTTCGACTTACGTTGCCCCAAGACTGCCCCAATTGCATAATCACTTGCATCACACATGAGCTCAAAGGGCAAATCCCAGTCGGGGGCAACTAAGATCGGAGCCTCAGTTAATTTCTTTTTGAGAAAATTAAAGGCTTCAACGCATTCATTGGTGAAGATAAACGGAGCATCCTTTTCAAGGAGATGGGTCAGAGGGCGGGCTATCTTAGAGAAATCTTGGATGAAACGGCGATAGAAACCGGCATGACCCAAAAAACTCCGAATACCTTTGACGGTAGTGGGATGAGGGAGTTTAGCTATAACGTCGACTTTAGCTCGGTCGACCTCAATCCCAGATTTTGAAATTTTATGGCCGTGGACAATGCCCTCTCGAACCATGAAATGGCACTTCTCCCAATTCAAGACCAATTTGGTGTCTTCACACCGTTTGAGCATGTGGTCTAGATGAGAGAGGCAAGAAGTGAAAGAATCTCCATAAACCGAGAAATCGTCCATAAAAACTTCCATAGACTTCTCGATCATGTCATGAAAAATAGCCATCATGCACCTTTGGAACGTACCGGGAGCATTGCATAGCCCAAAAGGCATGCGTCGGTAAGCAAAAGTTCCATAAGGGCATGTGAAAGTGGTTTTCTCCTGATCCTTCGGATCGATCGGGATTTGAAAATAACCGGAGAAACCATCGAGAAAGCAATAGAACTCATTTCCCGCTAAACGTTCGAGCATCTGATCCATAAAAGGTAACGGGAAATGATCCTTTCGTGTAGCATCATTCAACTTTCGATAATCAATACACACCCTCCATCCGGTAACGAGGCGTGTGGAAATCAATTCGTTATCTTCATTGGCAACGACGGTCATCCCTCCCTTCTTTGGGACACAATGGACAGGGCTAACCCATGAGCTATCGGAGATTGGATAAATGATTCCGGCATCGAGGAGTTTCAGAACTTCCTTTTTGATAACGTCATGAATTTTTGGGTTAACCCTACGTTGTTGTTGAATAACGGGTTTGCAATCGTCTTCCATTAAGATCTTGTGAGTACAAAAACGAGGGTTTATACCCTTGATATCAGAAATTTGCCAAGCGATGGCACTCTTATGTTTTCGAAGAATATCCAAAAGTGCGGTTTTCTCCTCATCTTTTAAGTTTTTAGCAATGATGACGGGAAATTTGTTCGGTTCTTCAAGAAAAGCGTATTCAAGATGAGGAGGTAAATCCTTGAGCTCGGGCTCTGAAGGATTTTCATTAGACGTTTGTACGGATTTGATTTCTTCAATCGTGATCTCTTTCGGAGGGAGTGACGGTAATGGATCTTCATTCAACAATTGCTCAAGATAAAGGATATCTCCCTCCGAATCATAAACTCCATCATCAATTCCCGGTGGAATCGATTCATCAATAGCAAGAAACTCATCGATCTCTTCCAAAAGAAAATCACCTCCCTCAAATGGAGTGAGAGAGGGGGAAGAGTCGGAAATGATTGGTTCAGAAGGTGAATCAGAAGAAGTAGAATTTTTAGCAAAACCGAGAACTTCTTGAGCGTACTCCTCACAAGAAACATCAATAACGTCGATTCGATTGATGGAAGCATCGTCGAAATTTGAGGAGTACCTCATCGTTTGATTAATGTTGAATGTGACGGCTTCTTTTTCAACTCTTAAAGTGATCTCTCCTTCATAGACATCAATCAACGCATGGCCCGTCCTTGAGAAACTCCTTCCGAGAATTAAGGGTACTCGAGGATCGGCATCAAAATCGACTACAACAAAATCAGCGGGAAAATTGAACTCCCCCACTTTGACAAAGACATCCTCGGCTATACCCTTTGGACGGGTCGTAGAACGATCGGCTAGCTCGAGAGTCATACACGTTGGGGTAAGTGGGGGTAATGAAAGCTTTTCGTAGATTGATTTTGGCATCAAATTAATACTCGCGCCAAGATCGGCCAAGGCGGAGCATTGAACAATTCCTTGAAAATCACACGGAATGAGGAATTTACCGGGGTCACCTAACTTTACGGGAAGTTTCTTGAGGATAACCGCCGAACAATTCTCATTCAGAGATGTCGTAGCAAGCTCATATAGTTTTTCCTTGTTCGTAAGCAATCCCTTAATCGTAGAAGCAAGTTTAGGCATCAAGAGAAGGGCATCCGCAAAACTGATCTCCACATTCAAGTCTTTGAAAATTTGGAAAAACGTTTCCATTTGATGATTCGACTTCTCACGAAGAGTTTGATCTTTAAGACGAGACGGATATGGAATAGACGGTTTCGGATTAGCTTTCTTCACATTAACGGGAGCATCTTCGGGCTCAGAATCTTGGACAACCGTGGGTTGGACATTCACAGTACTCCCCTTATTAGTAGGAAGCACCGGGTCCTTTGTCACCCCGGTCTCACGGTCTACCACACGAGAAGAAGAAGAATTAGTGGTAGGAACCGTAGGTCCATCATAAGCAACACCACTTCGGGTAGTGATAGCTTTCATGTCACCTCTCGGGTTAGGAATCGTATTACTTGGAAGAGAACCGGAACTCGAGGGTTGAGAATAAGAAGAAGACGGTTGATTGGCTTGAAAGAAACTAGCCATCATATTCCTTATTTCAGTCATCTGCTTGTTACTCGTAGCTTCAATTTCCTTTTTGAAATCCTTCCTCATGCCGTTGATTTGATTCTGCAAACTCTTAATGGTATTGTCGGAGCTCTTCATGTAAGATAGAAACTCGTTGTTCGGAGCAACTTGATGAGAAGGTTGTTGATATTGTTGTTGAGGAGGAGGTGGTTGTTGGTAAACTTGAGGTGGAGGAGCTTGATAATGTTGATTTCCATGATTAACTCCTCTGTTTTGATTGTTGTTACCATTGAAACGGTTTGGATTATGGTTTTGTTGTTGAGGTTGGTTGAAACCGGGAGGTCCGAGATAATTGTTTGAACGGTAGCTAAGAAGATTTCGATCTCCTTGCGGTTGATTGTAGTTTCCTGTAGCAGCATAAACATTCTCATGTGCGTAGCCACCGACGGCTGGGCACTCGGAATAAGAATGGGGACCTCCACAAGTCTCACAAGTCGGATGTACCGCTTTCACTTGTTGAAGTTGATTCTGATTATTCATTTGATGTAGCCTCAAGATATCGTCCATCTTTTTGTTCAGAGTAGCTATTTCGAGAGAAGAAGACGTATTTGATCGAGACGATTCACCCATTGCAGCAGAAGAATCCCAATAATTATGATGAGCGGTCATATTCTCAATAAGATCGTAGCATTCTTCGGGACGTCTTTTCATGAAAGTTCCACCGGCAGCAGCATTGATAGTATCACGATGTCTCAACGTCAAACCATTATAGAACGTATCAATTTGGGTGACAAGCAACATATTATGATTTGGACATCGATCAATTGCAAGCTTATATCGTTCCCAAGCTTCAAACAAAGATTCGTCGGGATACTGTCTGAAATTACTGATATCGTTTCTCAACTTCGTCACCATCGATGGTGGAAAGTACTTTGCCAGAAACTTCGAAACCATTTCCTCGAAGGTATGAATCGAATTCTTCGGGAGTCGATCAAACCAAGAAGTGGCATGATGAGTCAAAGAGTATGGGAAAAGATAGAGACGAAGGGCGTCATCGGAGACCCCATTTTGTTTCATACTCTGAGTAACGGTTAGAAACTTATCAAGATGCTTGTTTGCATCGTCATCGGGTAAACCGTGAAATTGACAACTGTTCTTTACTTGTTCTATCATATGATGTTTCAAGCTAAAATCGGTAGCTTGAATATTTGTCGGTGCAATGGGTCCTCCCCTCCCGTACATGGTAGGTTGACATAGCTCCTCCATCGTTCGGAGATCGGGAGCTACATTTTGATTACCGGGAGGAGGATTAGGACCGGGGTGTGGTGGTACGTTAGCAGCAGCCATATTACGTAACTCGGGTACGTTCTGATTCTGATTCTGCAGTCGTCTTGATCGAGAGCGAGTGCGCATGCACTTAAAAACCAAGTCAATTAAAAGAGACCGATATTCGAAAACACAGTGAACTTAACCAATAATCCCAAGTGAATAAATCACCTCTACAAGACAAACGCACAAGCGAGCGGAGAAGCTTTGTAGGTCAGCGCGAAGCTTATTAAAAACCCGCTTCTTTACAGCCGCAATTTAATGTCAGGCCGTCCTTATACCCACCACACAGTTTGTTTATCCGATAGAAGTAAATTAATTCACAAGCGACACAAAGGCAAGTTTTTGATCTTTAGTTCGGGAACTTATAATGATAACACCTCCGTTGAGAATGTTATATAATTGGTGTCTTCTATTTATTAGCAAAAACATAAGAGAAAATCTTTTTGTATTTTTAATATGATATATATATACAAAAGAAAAAGAAAAATATTTTTTTACTTTTTTGATTTTTATAAAAACAATAACTTCACGAAGGAAGGATCTCGAGTCACTAATCGTCAAACCTCTAACGATATTGTCGCGACACAACCTCCCCGGCAGCGGCGCCAAAATTTGATTCGAGTAGGTTTAGGGGTATGTGTGTATGGATAAAACCACAATATCGATATCAAAAATAAACACAAGGAATGACTTAAAATCCCTTTAGGAAAAAGGATAGTGAATCAAATCCCGTGAGTGATAGTGATACGGATTAGGAAATCCGAGTCGTGTCCCAACGAGGTGTGAATGGGCAACGTCGTTCTTGGTTTGTTATTAAAATGCTCGATGTTTCGGGGTTTTTGATATGTAATTACGTTCTAGATTCAAATTAAATAACGGAAAGGAAATTAAAGCACGTAAATAACACTTAAATCAAACTAAGCAAGTAAACTAAGGAAAGCTACCTAAATATATCCTAAATGCAATTTATTCTAAAACGTAACTATGGGAATTTAAAAACGCGATTTAACTAATTAAAGTTTAAACTAAAATTTAAATGACAAACTACAACTAGTGACAATGAATATTAAGCTAAGAGAATTATACTAAAACGACTTAACAAGCAAAATACGAATAATTAAACGTAACGGTAAACTAAGAATCTAAGCTAAAAAAGTAAGAGAATATAACCCGATGATTTTTACGAGAGAAATACCACCCAATCTTATAAACTAAATAAATTACTAAAGTTTATTTCCTTATTAACTTTAATTATGCTAATTAGTTAAATAAAGTTTAAGCTTTATTAACTAAATAACTTAATAAAAGCTATTAAATTTGTAAACTTTAATGATTTTTAAGCTTATAAGACCCGTAAGCTCCACGCCTTAAGACGTAGGATCGGATTACACAAACAAAAGCAAAACTTTAATGGTTAGCACAAATATATAAATATAAGATTTTTATAATAAAAAGCTAAAATAATAGATAAACTAATCTTAATAAATCAAATCTTAACCACCAAACTCCACCAAACTCTCTCAAGGAGATATGTTTCCACAAAAACTAATTTGGGTATTAAGGTCAAAGATTTAAAATATAAGATTTTTTTTTTTTTTTTTTTTTATTATTTTTTTTTTTGGGAAAGGAAATAAATCAAAGAAAAATATCAAATGAACTCCGAAAATTCCAAATATTTTTTAGAAACCTAATAAAAGTGATAGAAACTCACAGAAAAAGTTTTAGAATTTTCGGAATTAAATAAGTATTTTTTTCGATTTTAATGTTTAAAATAGCAAATAAATCAAAATAAATAGTAAACTAGTTCAAAAAAATATGAAAAATTCACACTATCTTAAGAAAACTATGAAAAGCTACCAAAAAATATAAAAATATTTTTTTTTACGTTTTTACTATTTTTTAAAAAATAAATACGAAACAGATTTTTAAAAGAAAAATAACAGAAACAGTTTTTGATTTTTTAAAAATACTAAAACAGCTCAAAAAATTACGAAAATTTTATGACGAAAATAAAATATATTTTTGGATTTTTTGTTAGAAAGACAAGATTTTTAGAGACTTTTTACTATTTTTAAGCTAAATAAAACAATAAAAACGTGAACTTTAATAAAAATAAGCAATAAAAAAAACTAAACTTTTATAAAAATATAAATATGATATGTTGAGCGTGTGCACGAAGCGTATAAAATACACTCACACAATCTTACATAACTCAACTCTTCATGGAATATTTTTATAAAAGTTTTATAAAATAAAATAAAAGAAAAAGATTAAGAGATGAGAATAATAAAGATGCAAAGACAATAAATAGATGAACTAACTTGCAAGAATTAAATAAAACTTTTATAAAACTAAATAAGCATAAAAATTACAAGAGTTTTGGTAAGAAAATGAATAAAAGAGATGATTAAAATGAGGTGAGGAGGTGGGTTTATATAGACCCACAAGTTACACTTTGGTCCCTAATAATTTTTCATAATGGCCCCTAAACTATTAGAACTTGGTACAAAAAATTGCTCTTACAAAACTTGGTCCCCAAGTTGTCTTTACAAAGTAGAAGCAGATTTCATTTGCATTTGCATTTGGCTTGGACTTCAGGGCTCTCGTGGGATGGGAATGCACATGGGCTTCAAAGGACTGTTGGGCCTCGTTGGGTCTCATTTGGACTTGGGCTGCGATGATACTAAAGGCAGCGTGGGATTCAATGGATAGCAGCAGCAAAAATATATCACAAATATGACATTAGTGGGATTTGAACCAAGACCTCTTGCTTGACAATCATGCACCCAACCACTAGACTAAGAGCCTTTTTGTGTTAACTCTTTTCATTTAATTTTCCTTTAAGCTCCTTTTCTTGCTGATCCATTTTCTTTCTTTTCTTTCTTCTATTTTTCTTTTTCTTCTTAATTAATTAATTCTTCGTTTGGTCTTTAAATTTTTCTTCTCTTGCTTCGATGCTCCAAATAAAATTATCATTAGTCCCGTAACTTCGTGCTCCTTCCATTCTCGTGCTCGTTTTTGTCCATTTGTCTTCTTTTTTGTCTATTTTGCAATATCCGTTATCTGCACATACATAAACACAAAAACACAAATATTTATGGCTTTAGGGGTTAGTTTTTGGTCTTTTTTGTCCGGTTTTGATAAAGAAAAAGGTATATGTTTTCACATATACCAGAAGTAAAAGAACACCATAGGGACAAGAAGTTTGATTTGAACAAAAAGAATCGTGTTAGTTCTAGTATTAGCTCTAAGCTTACTAAAATTAATTCGAGGCCTTATGCTGTCTGCAAAACATGTAAAAAATGTTTAATTTCTGGTAATCATGATAAATGTGATGAGTTATTTCTGAGGTCTAAGATTCATAACCCAGTTAAGAAAGTTTGGAGAGCGAAACAGATTAAGCAATCCTGGAAACCTACAGGGAAGGTCTTTACCAATGTAGGATTTCAGTGGAAGCCCACAGGTCGAATATTCACGCATGGCAATCCTTGCCCCTTTGCTAGATCCACTATGCCTATAATAGTGCCTGTTAAGGTTTGGAAGCCAACTGGTAGAATAATCCCATTAAGCACAAAATGTCGTTTGACTAAGTCTGATGCTTCTACTAGTTCAGCTCCTAGGGATAATGCCATTGCATCTAGGGTTTCTGCTGATTCAAAGATTGCTTGTGCTAACCAAAAGGAACCCATCAGCACGTGGGGATCCAATGTTTCCAATTCTCTGTCTTCGTCTGTTGTCCAAAGCAGGTCGTACAAATCGTCCCTTGGTATTTGGATTCGGGCGGCTCTAAACATATGACTGGGCTCTTAACAATGACGTTTGAACACAACAGTTCAAGCCTCGTACTCTATAGAAAAGAAAAGTGTACGCTTCAGTGCGCTTTATCTTTTGAAGAAGAGAAATCTTCTCTATTATGACCATTCTCATCAACATGCTTCATACTTTTTCCACGCGCTTCAGTCATCAAGTGAACCGGGCTAATGTTGATTGTTTTCTGATTCCACTTTCTCAACTATAATGACGATGGCGACATCCTGTGCTAATTTTGCGGGGGAGAAGTATGAATAGAATACATTTGAATGATAATCACTTGTTTAATCAAGAATGGCATCTCCATATGCAATTCTTAAGGGGGAGAAGAAGTGTGAATTTTTTGCATGGTTGACTGATATTTGAGAATATATGGTCAAACGGCTCCTAACTCATGTAAGAACCGAGATTCTTCTTATCGGATCATCTTCACATGTAGTTTCTTCTAAGAGCCGTTGGTTGACATCTTCACACGGGTTGATATGATTAAATGACAAAGTGCTTCTAGTTGCTGGGCTGATTTCTTTGATGAACATCTTTCTATTCTTGTTTGATTGGGAGGGATTTTAATTAAGGGGATTTGCTATTTACAAGTTAACGGGAATGCCTTTGGTGTGAAGAAGATGTTAACTGTCTATTTCCCCATTCGGATAATCTTGAAGAAGGTCAAGTCTACAGTCTAATCTACATTTGAAAGCTACATGATTAGAAGACTAAAGACGAATTGCATTTGATGATCTAAAGACTTCTTCTTAATCCGGGCTGAGAAGAAAACTTGAAAATCTTCGTCAGTTTAGGGGAGAGCACTAATTGGGGGAGATTGAAAAGCCAAAATTTAATCCCCAATTAGACTTGCTCAGATTCTTTAGCAATGATTCATTGCTTGATTTTTGATGACACTCCTCCAACGCCTAATGCTTCAATTACTAAGGATAACTGGGATTCATTGTTTTTCAAAGATATGTTTGATGAGTACTTTCAATCTCCAACGAATGTTGATCATCTAGTTTCTGAAGCTCATGCTCCGGTTTCTACTGACTTAACAGGTTCACCATCTAAGAAGTACTTCTCAGAATTCTCAAGAAACCTTATCTCCAATTAATTCACAAGGCGTTGATAACGACTATCATGATGTTGTAGTTGCACAATTGAATAATGATCCGCTCTTTGGTATATCTTTGCCAAATCTTCACAGATTATTGTTCATGAAAAATGATCCACTCTTTGGTATTCCTTTGCCAAATCTTCACGGATTATTGTGCACTCTATAAATCAACCACATGAACATTAAGGAAAATGACTACCTCATCCACTCAAAGATACTATTGGTGAGTCTTCCAGATCAGTCTCTACATGAATACTTTTAGGAAGAAGGCATTGATGTTGAGGAATCATTTGTTCCGGTTCAGTTAGTGGATCAATATACATCCGATTGTATGTTTATTCACGCGTTGGACATTTGACACAAGTTGATTACTTCGAAGTTACTCATTTATCACTTATTTGAGGTTGAAGTTGACTTTCTACAAAGGCGTGTTCTTATTTGATACCTTGCTCGGGCTTAAGAATTAGAGTTGAAGACTTGGGTTATCTAGTTACCAGCTGTCGAAGTGGATGGTTGAAGACCTGGTTAACTATCACTTTTAGGAGTTACTTTGTTTTACTCAGTGTCACACGCTATGACGGTGTGGATAATCGCAAGAGGTGTTAATGTCTCATACTTTGATTGAGTAGTGAGTACTTAGAGATTTACTTCAAGCATAGATTCTCGACACCGTTCTTCCATCATTAAGTGCAAGCTTAAAACAAAAATGAGGGGAATTCGACTTCAGTTTCAAGTTTGGTATATCGGGTTTTCTTCAACAGTGGTCACTTCAAATTGTCTACATATGGGTTGATAAAGAAAGTCAGAGAGAGTTTATGTAGCACTTGATTCTCACAGGATTCATTTGGGCTATTTGAGTTCTTCTCACAAGATTTCAAGTTTATGGATATATTATGTTTTGCTGATTCTGAGGTATCAAAACCATTTGGGGGAAGGATATATTATTCCAACTATTTGGGGGAAGTGGTCTCTGGAGACCTTTGATTTTTGTTACTTCAGTGTTCAGTTGGAGGAAGTGTGAGAAGAATATTTGGAACGTGAGATGATACTGCCTATCGACATCTTATATACGGTTTATGATAAAGTGCTTCTGGTTATATGCACAACATGTTCACTTGATCGAGCTAATTCAGTTATTTCAGAGTTGACATCCACAGAGATGATTAGTGACTCAACATGTTACATGGATGTCATCGTCTCTACTCTTGTTGGGTACATGTGTACATTATGTGCTGATTGGTTATATGTTATATAACTGGAATGCACTTGGTAAAATGAAGATGTTGATATATTGTTCCCCTAAATAGACAACTGGTCAATCTCGAAGAGTAAGGTGTGCATCGGGGATGCACAACAGGTTCATGTGATCGGTCGTAATCAGTTAATCCGGATTTGATAACCACTGAGACGATCAATGTTTCAACTTGTTACTTCGGTGTTCTCGTGTTCTTCAGGGTGCTGAGCTTCAATCAATGAGACCGCTTTGTATTCAACTCTACTTCTTAGGGAAATGGTCTTTATTCGATGTTTGTCGGTTTGGGGGGGAAGCTACCAAAGATTCAAATTGAGAAGGCTCATGTCCAGACGATTTTCTTAGAAGCCTCGAATGCTTTGGTGGCGAAAGTTTAAGAGATGTTGATTCCTTTCTTCTACAACGTGCTGAACGATATCTTTATCTCGGTACTCATTTCATCATTCTCTTAAACTAATTTATCTCTTGTAAATATTTTTTTGAAAAACAAAATATAAAATTATAAAACCTTCAAAAATCAAATAGAAAAATATAAAACTTCCAAAATCCATAAAAATTTGAAAAATTCGAAAAATCTTCAAAAAATATTGTCATTTTGTCATGTTTCTCTCGATTCGATAATATCTACGGTCTTGATGTTGTCATTCAAAGAATGACACGGGACTTTAGATGTTGTTCGAATTTTTATATTTAAAAAAAAAAAAAAAAAATGAGAGAAAGAGAAAAAAATGGTTTATTGTCATCTTCAGGCAATAACCCGGTTTTAAAAGAAAGAACAGAGCCATGTTTTATCATGTTTTCAAAATTCCATGCTCTGATTCTATAAACATTTATCTGCTGAAGACTAAATGCTTTGAAAAATAACTCGATCTCTATTTTTGATAATCATCAGGACTTATTTGTCAAAATCTCTATTTCTCAATCAACAACCTATGTCATTGATTGAGGGGGAGAATGATTTCAATTAAATTAAAAAGTTATTTGGCATTAATTTTTTTTCAAAAGATGTACATGCATGTTTTATCAATGGAGTTTAAAGTCTTAAAATCCGATCCTTATCAGTTCAAACGCTTTCACTATCAAGTCACAATTCTCCTTAAAAGCTTTCAAAATCAATTTAAATCTATACGAGATCACAAATCTCAAATGTTTTGATAATTGTGATCGGGGGAGAATGTGTGATTTAAATTGGATTTAAGCTGATAATTCGGTAAATGGTTTTATAAGGATGTACATGCTATCCTGCTCGCATATGACAAACGAGTTCAAAATTTTCCATGCACATGTTGAGGGAGAGCATCTATCTTAAACCTATGATTTGAAACGTGATCATTTATCTCAATGTGCTGGTTCCCTCTAGTATGTGCAAAACTCTTTTCAAACCTCGTGGCACATATTGAGGGGGAGCAAATTTATGGAAACCCCATCCTTCCTGGAAATGCTTTATCTACTTGAGATGATCAAGGAAGTGATGGTGATATCTTTTAGAAAATGATAATCAAAGATGTTAATTCTCTCTCTTGCCTCCGTGTGCAAAACGTTTTCAAATAATTGATGCACATGTTGAGGGGGAGTTCTCGTTCTAAAAATATCAAAAACAATTCAGGTACAAAATGCTTTGATAATATATCACAAGTATCTGAATTGATTTTCAAATGGTTTTCAATTGGATCCAATGGCAGATGAACAATACCAAATAGACCGACCAACTTTACTTTATGTACGGTGATATAAGGATGATAAGGTTAGGTATTGGTTCCCATGATCCGCCAGAACCGGAGGGATCTACCCAGGGACAATCCACTAGTTAGTGTAGAAGTCCTTAGGTATGATGATAAAAGGAGAAAAATGAGATATGGGAAGAGTGCGGACTAAGACTGAGCTAGTACTGGAATTAACCCAACAAGGTTCTAGCTATGAAGTCTCGGTAAGCACTGAAGGGGTTGAAGAATTAAAAAGAATTGAATGAGAAAAGGGTGAAAACAAATAGCCCTCCATTTATTCAACCTTAGGGCAGAAACCGGGTTCACTTCATATGCTACTGATGGTAACATCGGTATTGAAGACAAAGACGTCATTGACCCAGTGACGCACTGCACTTCAACTTTTCAAACCACTCAAGTTCCTCTTAAAAGGACTTGTTTCATTCTCACGGGGAACCGACATTATCTATCGACTTTCTCTTAGAGATTGTTGATATTGAAGAAGGAGACCCTCTCCCTAGTCTCCGGCACAGGATCCAAATATGCACAAATTGAGTCTAGAGCCACGAGATCATCAATATATCTCATTAGGACACTTTCAATGAAGACTCTCTGTTTCACACAATGTGGAAAGAGAGATTATATCTTGAGTCCTACGCATTATCCTTGTGGTATTGCCAGAACATCTGAGTGATGTGGTTACACACTCACAATGAAGATGGAAAGCCTTCTGGAGCCAACATCAAACAAGCTCCTGGTAGGTGGCATGTGAGATCTATTATATGGATCAACCATGTGACAACTGAACAGAAACAATGGGGCGATTCAATTTCTTGAATCAATCCTGGTTCAGGTTAGGGATTGACGAATACCTTTGAAAAACCGGTCTTTGTGCTTAACAACTCTTTTCTTCAGCACATCGACCGTGTACTCATTTTTCAAACCAAAAGGTGTTTTTATGATTGATAATTGATTTTCAATAAAACCTTCGTTGTATTGCAAAAACAATTTCTATTGAGCAATACACGATTGCTTTTCAAATCTCTTTTCATCAATCAGTGGACTTAAAATTCGCTGGTTCACTCACTCCGTGTTATCTTCTTTGAGATGTTCCGGTTTGAGAACAGCTAGAGCAGCTGCGAAACCCTGTCAAGGAAATTCTTCGGAATTATACCTGATCACAGGCAGTACTTGTACTGATCAACGGGGAACCGTGGGCCGTGTACCTCAATTCAACGAAAGTGATCAAAGACACTTTCGTGCGATTTATTGCTAACTGTTGTATGCAGGTACGCCCGACGTTTGCAGCTGATCAGAATGAAGCGGTCAATCCATAGCCGCATGCTCACTTAACACATTCAACTCAAAAGAAATCATGATTAGTGCATCAATGACTCTAATATTTTCACTCCATGCTTCTGCTACGCTGCTGCCAATATCATGAATCAACAAAAGCTTCCGCTACTCTGATGAGAAGATATCATGATCCAGAATGTGAGCATGTCGGTCCGATAGTCACAACATCACATAATACCAACACCACAATGGATGTCTCAGAGATTTTTGATAGCTGATGATCTCAAATGATGGCTCAAAATTATTATCACGTGGATCAGTAAAAGACCTCCACCTGGAGTAACCAAACATGCAATGTGAAGAATCAATGACTACGAGCTTCGAAGCAAAGCACTACATCAAGAACGCAAGATCAATTTTTAATGTAATATCTGTTTGTATTCAATGTAATTTTAGTACATGATTGAGGTGACCTCCCTTAGGGGGAGATTGTTAGGAATTAGAAATTCCAGGTATTAAAGAGTCGGTCACCTCAAGTATATGTAATCGTTAGAAAGCTCGTAGTCGTAGTTATTTTAAGTTAAGTAGTATTTAGTTAAGTAACACCGTGGAGGACGGACGGGTCTTTACCCACTGTATGCCTGATCCACAGCCCGATATGTGGCGTTTTATGTAAGACTATAAATACTCTCTACCTTCAAAGGTAGAGAGTTGGAGCTCACAATAATATCTTTCACTTTCTCTCACTAAGTTCCCTAAACCTCTAACTTTCTCTCTCTAGAATTCCATCTATATGCTACTTTGTGTTATGGTTTGATGTGTATGTGAAAAGTTATATCCAACAACAGAGTAATTAAGTGACAAAGTGATTAATATTGTAACTTTTGCTCTTGGATCATAAGGTCATGAGATTCTCATTATTCATACTGTGTATAGACCATCTTGAAAAAACAGTGTGAGGACATTTAAAACGGTGTGATAGAAAAAACGGTGCGTATAGTTGACGTATGCTGTTTGGTCTTTGCAACTATAGTCAAGTAATTGTAATGAGGCAATCAAAGTTTTAATAGAAAAGAACATGTTCATGTACTTTTAGTGTACAATTTTGTTCACGTAAATGCCTCTGAAACATGATAAGTACAAGTATATCACATTTACAAAGATATTATTTTCCCTGGTCTATGTCAGGTGTCACCTGCAGAAGTTATATTTGATAGTCAAGGTTAGTCTCCATTTATTTTTCTATATTTATTTGATTATGTAAGAAGTGCCGATAAGGTTTCTACTTTCTACCAAAGTTAGTTCCATGCTTATAATATAATGTGCGGTGCAGGATTGTCTAAATAGGCTCAGAAAGCTCTTAAAAAAATATTCATTAATTGGTAAGGATGATCTAATTGTCTTTAATTGGTATATATATGCACGAAGTAATTCTTTGTTTTAAACATTGTTTCAACTTTCAAATTGTTTTTATACTGAGATCACTATTGACTTAGGCTATTTGATGAGCAAAGAGGCTAGGTTTAAATAGAAGGTGCAAATTTTATTCTATTTACTTATGATTAGGTTGATACGGGCTGTGTTTTATCTCTACCAGGCCAAAAGGGCCATAAAAATCAGTGTAACGAGGAAACACGTCAATGAGGCGAGAGCAACCCAAGATTCGAATTTGATGCATTATACCTATAATCTTTTTGATTGTTTTAAACGAGTACAATCTTGATAATCATACTCCACACACTAAATATATGTAAGAATTCTAATAGTTTAGAAAAGAATTAATAACTCTATAACACGCTCACAATCTGTCTTGCAGGTTCTGTTGCCACACAAATGACTCCTACATAGCCAGCCACTGATTTCGTTGATTCTTTTGAAGTCCATAATTTCATTAAAATGAAAGGGTACTTCAAAGGCTCATCAAATGTGTGGGATCGTGTACTTGATGGGGTGGTGCACCAGGAGATTGCTTTATGTGCTCTTGGTGGATTTACCAATCATCTATCTAGGCTAAAGGTGAGATGTTTCAGGGGTGTCAATCTCAACCCATTCCCTTATGAATGGGTTGAATCAGGTTATGCTTTATCTCCAACGGGTCAAGTGGGTAAAAAAGTTAAATTATATTGTAATACTATATAACACTTAAGTTTTCACTAACAAAAACAAGTAAAAAGCTCTTCCCGGCCAAACCAATTTGTTTCAACACATACAAAAAATGTTCCTGCTTTGACCCAATATTAAGTTTTTTGTTCTTTGCCAAGACATGTGTCTTTTTCCAAGCTGTACTAGACACTATATTGACACAGTGATTGGCTAATTCAACTTTGAGCAGTTGGATGATGCATTACTAAATGGAAGTATTCTACCTTACGAAGTCTATAGAGGGTGCCTTAGAATGGATGGACAGACAATGGCCAATCTTGAAATATTCAGTAATAGCGAAGATGGTGGAACATCAGGCAAGTGGATACTATACTAATTTTTGGTAGAAATTTCAATCTATCTACATACAGATGGGTCGATTTGGTTATAATTATCTCTAAAGGGACAAACGGGTTGAGAGCAATCTTTACTGTTCAAACACATAAAAATCACCTTAATCACTTTAACTTAAGTAAGGCTGTTTGTTTTTGTAATCTTCTTTAGCGCATCACATGTTTAAAAAAATTGTAAAGCTGTGTTTGTGGGCCGGTCTAAGCTGTTCCAATTTGCACATTCAATCTGCCCTATTCCCCACCCACACCCACACTTACACACATTTTGACCACCTTGAATAAACTGGATACGGGTAAAAAACATATCTTTTTGTCAAAATTCTAAAACTTAGAGAAGTAAGGCCTCTCGATTTTTATTGATTAAATCTCATATACTGTTATATCTGTTTATGGTAGATTTGACAAGAGAGTAACGTATGCTACACGAAAGGTAATAGCGGATGTAAGAAAGCACGTGAAATGTCATTTTGTGAAAGTTGGTGAAGCGTGCGATTACAATCACATGAACCAAACCAGAAGCTACTGTAAACCATTATTTTTGGCATACACCACTATACTGACAATTTCAGTATATCACGATTTTACGCCGCACTTCAATTTCAGTTTGATCATTCATAGATTAAGAAAACGGTTTACATGTAAATTTCATACTCAACCATCTACATGATTCCACTTGGTCTAAGTGGTGCCACAAGGTAATTCTCACTGGCCCATATATAGAGGTATAGATTGAAGCCTTTCCGGGCCTCAATCACCAATCTTGACTTTGATGACAAATTATATCCACGTCAAATACGGTCTAAAGAGTAGTCTAAGAGATTTAGACAACATGTCAAGAATCTTCTTGCCTCTCAAGACCCACACATCAAGGTCGAAAAGTTCTACCTTAGTTGCACTCCTTTACGATTACCCTCCTTCTTTCACTATAGCAAATTATGTCAACGATAATTATAAGTCATGTCCGTCCATTGGGCGGGCTTCGAATACTAGTATATATATATATATATATATATATATATATATATATATATATATATATATATATAGAATCCAGATCGATTGAGAACATTTTTATTTTGAGAAGATTGAGAAGGTTTTCAAAAACGATAGATTTTTAACTTTGATTCATGTTTTTCAAGCGTAAAACTCATTTTAGTGTGATTAAAATTCAAAATGTGTAAAAACAATTTGAATCAATGTTAAAAATATCGCGATTTTGCGACATATGTAGAATACTGAATCATCTGTACAAATTTAATGAATGATCATCATAACTCAATTTTAACAATGATTTGTGAATCAAATTTGTGATTTATAGATTCGATTAACCATAAAATGATGTTTACTTGTGAATCAAATAAAAAACATGAATCAATTTGCTCAAACGAAGATTTCTCAATCTTCTCAAAATAAAAACCTTCTCAATGGAACCGGAGCCTATATATATAAGGCCTCATCTCTAAAAGCCCGACTCGCGAGGCGTCCCTCTCGCAGTAGAGTTCCAAACCTTGCCTCGCTCTTGTGACATGCTATGTTTCCCCTCTCTATTCCCAAGTAAAGGGTGATTCCCATGCGTTAGTTTGTGGATAGCGGTCTCACACACTAATCCCTACAGGTGCCCGTAGTAGGCCGGACGCCCTACCTAAATCAATCATCATATCGGTCCCTAGGCCCCATTGCTGGAAAGACTCGGCTTCAAAATCGTACGTGGAGCTTCCGCCTCATACGGCTCCTCTAGGGATGGAGGTAGGCCCAGCCCAGGCTTGTGCAGTTAAGGTTGTTGTAAACGAAAGGGACATCTGATAATTTGATCCTAGCTCGCGGAGCATATATATATATATATATATATATATATATATATATATATATATATATATATATATATATATATATATATATATATATATATATATAGGGTAGTGTTCTTTTCAGAACCAAATAAATTGCGAGAACTGCGAGAACCAGCATCAACCAATCAGATTTTTTTGAATATTTATTATTATTGTTTAATTCAAAAGGGTATAATTGTAAAATTATATTTTTTATTTTCTTTTTGGTTTTTTAATTAAAAAACGTTTTCTTAGTTCCTACTTTTTAAGATTTTTTTTTTTTTTTGAAATAAAATTTTTCAGCATGCATGATTTCAGAATGTAAAATACACATGTGTTTTTTTTCGTATAATGTAGTGTTTTTTTTCCTCCGTATAAGTGAGGTGTGTATGTGTTTTTCTAAAATAATGTAAACTATACATGTGTTTATAGTGTACAATTGTTTAAAATTATAATGTGGTTTGTCATACAATTCTTTTATATTCAAAACTTAAAATCAAGAACATAACATTATACAAATATCTAAAAGAAAACGGAAGTACAATTTATTGATTATACATGTGTGCACTAATAATAATTAACGCAAAAAGAGACTCGTGATCTTTGTATTTACGCGTATTCGTATTCGTATTCGTCAATGTGCACATGTGTCTTTACATCTTTATCACAACAAAATTATCTTTAGAGGGTATATTGTTAATACAAATAAGCCGTAAAAACTTTTATTTATATTTTAAGATCTTCTAATGTTTTGTCGATAACAAACGTAAAATCATGTTAACGAAACAAATAAAATGTGTAAATGGTTTGAACTAATAGTTTCTAACATATTCACATTTTCACATAAAACACTAAAACAAGTATAAGTGATTTTATGACTTAGTAATACATATGTACAACAACTAGTGTTTACATATTTGGGTATAATATACACATAACTATTATGTAGTATATTGGGTAATATAAATGGGTAGAAACTTAAGTATCACAACTCATTGGGCAAATACATTGAATGTAGTTGGGTACAACCCAAAGCCCATAACCTATGGAGCTTGACCCATAACCCATTGCATGACATCATGCTTATATCATACATGGATAATATCAATAACCCATGGATCAACCCATACC
Source organism: Chrysanthemum seticuspe (assembly GCA_019973895.1). Taxonomy (NCBI): domain Eukaryota; kingdom Viridiplantae; phylum Streptophyta; class Magnoliopsida; order Asterales; family Asteraceae; genus Chrysanthemum; species Chrysanthemum seticuspe. The sequence goes on from BPTQ01000001.1 coordinate 110,123,604, forward strand.
CAAGTGACCAAGTGCATTGCACTCAAAGATACATTGTATCTAGCTAAAGATCCATGGTTCAACCCATGAACCATGACCCATAACCAAAATACCCATGGGTAAAAGGGAGCGTCCCACGGATCCCTAGCTTAACGCTAGATGGATCTCTTGTGGAAGGGATCCGTGGGATCCGGGGAACAGTAGAGTTTTTCTTCTATAAATAGTGAGCCATTTCTTCATTGTTTCTCACCCCTTTCTAACACACTTTCTCCTTGAGTTAAAAACTCACTAACCTCAGATCCAAGAGATCTATGTTTGTAGTTTTGTTTTTATGTGATCTTCTAGGTTCCTCTTAAAGGCAAGATCACCACCTTTGAATTCGAGCAAGCTCAAGTCCATGAGTTGCCATGCTTCCTCATCATCAAGGCTACTAAAGTCTTCATGTTGATGATTCCTTTCTTTCTTCAAAGAAGTGTAGTGTTGAAGACATTAGTGAAAGATGTCTCAAGTGTCAAGACGAAGATATTAGTGAAGGGTATCCATCGTCTATAGCATAAGCACTTGTGGTAAGTGCTTAGAAGTCAAGACAAGAAGCATTAGTGAAAGGTGCTTAGAAGTCCAGACTAGAAGCATTAGTGAAAGGTGCTTAGAAGTGAAGACACGAGACATTAGTGAAAGGTGTCTTGTAGATCTAGTCAAAGGCATTAGTGAAAGGTGCCTTAGATGTACATTCGATATGGTGTGTTTCGATGTACTAGATAGACTAGCATTAGATCCAAGGATATTGATATCCTTGATGATGTTGTAAAGGAGTAGATCTCCTTTGGGATTAGTCGTTGATGTAGTGTGGTAGTAGTTCCTCCATTGAAATGGAACTAGGTGCTTAGCCTAGTACCTAATAAAGGGTAGGCGACGTTGTGAAGGTGTAGTTCACCTTGGAATGAAAGAACTAGGTACTTAGCCTAGTACCTTATAAAGGGTAGGCGACGTTGTGTAAGTGTGGTTCAACTTGGAGTGAAAGAACCTGGTGGTTAGCCTAGCACCGGAAAAAGGGTAGGCGACGTTGTGAAGGCTTCTCCGCCATAAGGAGATTGGTGTAGTGTTTAAGAACTCTCGAGTAGGTGACTCGGGGAGTGGAGTTGGGCAAGGAAGGTGTCTTTGTAGCCGAACCACTATAAATACTCGCGTTGTGGTTTTGTGCTTCTTACTCTTATCTTTTCATTACATATCTTTATATGCTTGTTTATCAACATCCAACACACACAACCAAATAGATTGACATAAGTCGATCTAAATAGTTTAAAAGGAAGTTTTAATTGGTAAAACTATTCAACCCCCCCTTCTAGTTTTCCACAATTGGTATCAGAGCTTCGTTACCAAGTTTCTTGAAGTATATTGTACTTTAAAAACTTGATACGATCCATGGTTAATTGAAAACTACAAAGAAGGTTTTTCATAAAAACAAACACCATGTCTTTTAAAACTATATGTTTGGATGTTGATTTGATAACAACATTTTTTTTATTTACTTGCTTCATTTAATTGCACTAATCTTCTTTGTCATGTTGATTAGTCAAAGCTCATACCCACCAAGCTATAGGAATCGCTTGGTAAAAAGAATACCTACCTTAAGAAGGTATCTTAATCGCAAAGGAGCGAGAATCGTCTAAGTGACATTTGTTGTGTCATTTGTAAAGACATTCCTAAGTGCGCTAGAGGTATGATTTTCTTTTTATTTTGCTTGATAATTAAATATGCATGTTTTGGTATTTATATGATTTTTTTTGTGTGCCTATACATGTTTTACATGAAGCTTCATTAGGAAGCCTTTTTCTCACATACATGTTTTATTTCTCGTCTAAAGTCGTGGTATATAAAACTTATATTTTGTTTCTTTTAATCCAATAATAAAACAAAACACGAATCTCAAAATTCCTCCTTCCCCATAAATACTCCCACCGTCGACCACTCTATCAAACCCTCACTTTTTCAAATCTTCCAATTTCAAAAATTTCCTCTCATTTAAAAAAACTTCATCTTCCTCCTCATTCCATCTCAACCGAAACCACGAAGATTCGTCATCAACATGGTTTACATCGCGCTTATGCTCATCGCCTTAACACTCATCGCACTTGTGTTCCCTATGATGAAGTTCACATATGGAGACATTTACTTTGTGTTGTTAATCTACATTGGGATCATATACCCAATCCTTTGTATCATCCTTAGCATTGAAATACAATATTACTAATAATCTTGTTATCTTTGTTATTATTTGTTATTTTCTTGTGATTTATATGTTTCATATTCCTTCGTGATACATTAGAAGTCATGTATGCATGTTAAAAGAAAATGTAGGATAAAACACTTTTCGTGGTATAAAACTGTAAAACCTATCTTTTATCAAATCTGTTTTTGTTACTACAGATCCACGGATCCCAGAAGTTATACTAGCCGGATCCCTTTTTGAAAAGGAACTGTGGGATCCGTCCTACTGGAGAACAGTTTTTCATGCAAATTAAAAACCACTTTTCTTCTAGAAGTAATTCTCCACTTGAATGTCAAAACCATAAGTGAGTTAAGTGTCTTTCTTGTTAAAAACGATTGGTAATAAAAACCTAATAAAAATGTTTGATAATCATAGGTTGATCACAAACATCACTTTTAATTAACTCATCATTTCTATAGGTTCAACTATGACGCATGAATATGAGTTTGATTTTTCACTCACTAGCGTCTACACTCCGAACATCTCCCTTGAACCCAACACACCTGGCAATCATGTATGTGGGTTCAATAATCTCGAAAACCGTCACTTCCACGAAGGACATATTGTAGACACCTCTCTACAATTCGAAGAAGGTATCAATACCTCCTTCCAAGCCATAGGACTAGAATGTCTTCTTGAAATCAACGAGAAGATATGTCCAAGGTTCATAATAGAATTCTTTCGTCAAGTCGAACTCGTTCGTAACGAGGATCGCTCTCTATCTGTTTGGTTTTATATCAAAAACCAAAATTTTACTTTAACCCTTGGGCATTTTGCTCACATCCTCCAGATTCCAAATCATGGACAATGTGCCTTCACCGGAGATTGGTCTCTTGATTCTCTCTTCAACTTTCGTGAAGAAAATAGTCCATATTGTTCACACATACCCTCCCCGGAAGATTTAAATCGCATAATATGCAAACCTCGACCATATTACTCCGATCCAAACATTATCTTTACACGGGACATCCAAGAAGAGTACAAGCCTCTTGCATTTATCCTACGTGAGAATGTTTGGAGTCTTAGGGGAAATTGAGAAACTCTTCCCGCTTGTTGTGCTCACATGTTGTACTGTTTGCTAACACAACAACCATACAATCTCGCCTACTTCTTCGCAAGGCGAATTGCAAATCTTCAAGGCTCCAAGAATAAACTCATCCCTTATGGAATGTTCTTGACATGCCTCTATCATAATGTTATGCACTTCCATCCTCAATTTCAAAGTCCGTTGTACGTACTTGTGAACAAGATGATGGAACCGCTAAACATATCTCTCATGAAGACTTTCTTCATTCTTGACTCCACCAATACTCATCAATCACGTAATGATCCTCCTAGCGAAAACACTCAAGAAACCTAGTAGTATTTCAAAATAGGATCAATTCTCTTGTACTCGTGCTTTATCAATGTAATCCTATTTCCTTCATGAAATAAAAACATCTTACATTTGATATCTTAGTGTTAGAACCCCTCTAAACCAACCTTGGAATATAATGCATTGTCAAGATCATTGCATACCTTTAGTAAAGGTTCTGCTGAGCAGATGGACGGATCCCAAAGTTTGTGCTAGACGGATCCCTTAACTTAGGGAACCGTGGGATCCGGCAAACAGAAAATGCAATTGCAAACATTGTATTTCAATCATATCCTTAGAACACCTCACACTAAGCTAAACATTAAGTCCTTATCAAGATAAGTAGATCCTTCCTACTCACACATAACTCACCTAGATCACACTCTAAGACGCTTGTAGATCTATCGTTTCATTTTGAATCCATTACTCTTCCGCTCTTAAACTCACACTTCATTTTTCACATGATCCCTCACATCTAGTCTTAGAAATCCTCCGATTATGGCAAAATTGATCATAAATCATTCTTACCTCAAAATTGATCAAAGTTGATCAAATTCTAGTTTTCCCATCTCAAAGCTTCTAGGATATTTTCCAAAACACTATCCTAAGTCACAAACTAATCTCTAGGATCATTTAGCTTCAATTGACATTTTCATCTTTAGTGTCATCCTTGCTCATCCATTGGTACTCATGAAAGTTCCAAATCCTTCCATAAAAGACAATCATTAGCTACATCACTCATTACCTTCAAGTACTTAAGCACCCCTTCATTTAAAACACTTAGGAGAACTGAAACACTCAAGATGATATAGATCTTAGATCTTAGAAACATCATTTCCACTCTTTCATAGCTGTTGATAGCCGGATCCCTAGGATTAGCCTAGACGGATCCCTCTGAGGAGGGAACCGTGGGATCCGGATGACAGTTTATGTCAAATCTTGATAAAACAATCATTTCAACTCATCTTCCTAAGTCAAACACTCCATCTCCTCTTAAATGAGTTCCTAGATAAGTGCAATCTCTGTAGTTGACTCTTGTGCATGTTAATCATCACATTCAAATGAATCCTAATGGCTTAAGACTTAAATGCACTTGCCAAATCTCTTGGTTTATAAACCACTTTGTTAGGACCTCCATAGTCATCACCTTCTTCCTAACTTTTAGCACTTTAGAAACCCTTGCAAACCTCTTGAAATCATCACATCATGAGGAAAACCCCAAGTAGTAACTTATCCACCAAAGAACCACCCATGAAAAAGGCACGTGTTATACATGAAATCTCTTCAACCGAATCATCTCCTGTCAAGCCAACAAATGATAGGATCCTTCCTCATCCAATAAAACCAATTCCTAAAAGGATAGTCCCCACAAAACTACCAATGCCAAACACCACCATACCTCCTAGGCCAAACAATATCATCTCCACTAAACCATCACCATTGGTTCCTAGAGATATTTCATTTACATCCCCACTATCATCACCACACCTCTACAATTTAGAGGACTTGCCTCCTAGGCCGTCTCATCCGCTTCCGCTGACAACATTCTTCTCATTAGGAGGAATAATGGTACAAAATCAAGGTGTGGAGTCAACACTTGCTCCTGCGTCCTTTTTTCCGTTTCCATCATATAATCCCATTTGGATTATGAGAAATCATCAAAGTCAACCACCCGACCATATGAAAGTTGACACTTCTCTACCACCACCATCATTCTTGGTCGAGCCATTCTCAAATGCGCCTCCACCAATCCCTCCATCGTTTGAAGCTCCACAAGCCGCTTCACTTGATCCTTCACATCAAGCCATTTCATTTCTTCCACCACCACTACCTAGCCTTGACAAAGATTGCTATCATTGTCAACATGTTGAAAGTTTGATACATGAAGTACGAGAAGACCAACGTTTCATGTTCTATCATCTCCTCGAACGTTTTGACGAGATTAAACCTAAAACATGAGCTAGAAGATTTTAGTGGTGTCCTAGCATCAAGCGATAGTTGACTTAGAAATTCCTAGTCATGTATTTTCTTATTTTCTTAGTTTTTAGAGTCATGTATATCATAACTCTAGTTTTATTAAATGGAATTACATGCTACTTGTTATTTTTCTGAGCATATGATTACTTTGTATTCATATCTCATTTTTGTGATAACATTACTTGTTATATCACCTTTGCTGAAATTAATCAGCTAATACGGATCCCTCAGAATTGCCTAGACGGATCCCTACTAGGAGGGAACCGTGGGATCCGTGAGACAGAAAGTTATTTTCTACTAACTTGGACCACATTTGCAGGAAATTGTTAATTATACTTGCTTTCTAACCGTTGTTTTGTAGTTATTCAATTTACACATGAAGACTTTGACATCCTAAAGCTAGGGGGAGCTTTATGTCAAAGCAATACATTGCAAATTACTTGCAATACTAGGTTTACATTTCGTGACATCCCCTTGCGTAATTGCAATCATCAAGGGGGAGCACATTCGTCACTTAGACGAAATCTTTTGCAAACTTACTTGCAAACAAACTAGATTAGTATCACTTTTTTGACGCCCTTACATAGGGATGGACTCGTCAAGGGGGAGTAAAGACGAGATCCTCTCTCGTTACTTGCTCTCTATTTCTTTTTATTTTTATTTCTTTCACATGTTTTTCTTAAAAACGATGTGTTGCTTTCCTTCAAACACTTTTTGTTTCGACAAAAAGGGGGAGAAGAAAGTAAAAACTACAAATTCAAACTTTTACGAATTTTAGCTTTTCCTTAAAATAATTGTATGTTTTGTCATCAACAAAAAGGGGGAGATTGTTAATACAAATAAGCCGTAAAAACGTTTATTTATATTTTACGATCTTCTAATGTTTTGTCGATAACAAACGTAAAATCATGTTAACGAAACAAATAAAATACGTAAATGGTTTGAACTAATAGTTTTTAACATATTCACATTTACACATAAAACACTAAAACAAGTATAAGTGATTTTATGACTTAGTAATACATATGTACAACAACTAGTGTTTACATATTTGGGTATAATATACACATAACTAGTATGTAGTATATTGGGTAATATAAATGGGTAGAAACTTAAGTATCACAACTCATTGGGCAAATACATTGAATGTAGTTGGGTACAACCCAAAGCCCATAACCCATGGAGCTTGACCCATAACCCATTGCATGACATCATGCTTATATCATACATGGATAATATCCATAACCCATGGATCAACCCATACCCAAGTGAACAAGTGCATTGCACTCAAAGATACATTGTATCTAGCTAAAGATCCATGGTTCAACCCATGACCCATGACCCATAACCAAAATACCCATGGTTAAAAGGGAGCGTCCCACGGATCCCTAGCTTAACGCTAGACTGATCCCTTGTGGAAGGGATCTGTGGGATCCGGGGAACAATAGAGTTTTTCTTCAATAAATAGTGAGCCATTTCTTCATTGTTTCTCACCCCTTTCTAACACACTTTCTCCCTGAGTTAAAAACTCACTAACCTCAGATCCAAGAGATCTATATTTGTAGTTTTGTTTTTGTGTGATCTTCTAGGTTCCTCTTAAAGGCAAGATCACCACCTTTGAAGTCGAGGAAGCTCAAGTCCATGATTTGCCATGTTTCCTCATCATCAAGGCTACTAAAGTCTTCTTGTTGATGATTCCTTTCTTTCTTCAAAGAAGTGTAGTGTTGAAGACATTAGTGAAAGATGTCTCAAGTGTCAAGACGAAGATATTAGTGAAGGGTATCCATCGTTTATAACATAATCACTTGTGGTAAGTGTTTAGAAGTCAAGACAAGAAGCATTAGTGAAAGGTGCTTAGAAGTCAAGACTAGAAGAATTAGTGAAAGGTGCTTAGAAGTGAAGACACAAGACATTAGTGAAAGGTGTCTTGTAGATCTAGTCAAAGGCATTAGTGAAAGGTGCCTTAGATGTACATTCGATATGGTGTGTTTCGATGTACTACATTCGATATGAGGTTGTAAAGGATTAGATCTCCTTTGGGATTAGTCGTTGGTGTAGTGTGGTAGTAGTTCCTCCATTGCAATGGAACTAGGTGCTTAGCCTAGTACCTAATAAAGGGTAGGCGACGTTGTGAAGGTGTAGTTCACCTTGGAGTGAAAGAACTAGGTACTTAGCCTAGTACCTTATAAAGGGTAGGCGACTTTATGTAGGTGTGGTTCACCTTGGAGTAAAAGAACCCGGTGGTTAGCCTAGCACCGGAAAAAGGGTAGGCGACGTTGTGAAGGCTTCTCCGCCATAAGGAGATTGGTGTAGTGTTTACGAACTCTCGAGTAGGTGACTCGGGGAGTGGAGTAGGGCAAAGAAGGTGTCCTTGTAGCCGAACCACTATAAATACTCGCGTTGTGGTTTTGTGCTTCTTACTCTTATCTTTTCATTACATATCTTTATATGCTTGTTTATCAACATCCAACACACACAACCAAATAGATTGACATAAGTCGATCTAAATAGTTTAAAAAGAAGTTTTAATTGGTAAAACTATTCAACCCCCCCTTCTAGTTTTCCACATATATGTTTGGTGAAGACATGTGCACTTCTTATATTGGTTATTATCATCATCTTTATCAAACATATTCAATACCTGAAAACACAAAAAAATTGTTACATGTATCATAAACAACTAGCAAAAAGACATGAAAAATCTAAACAATTAAGAAATTAAAATTTCAATTATAACAACTAGCATAACACAAATGCGCATTCATTGTATATATCATATAAATGACATAAACATATGTTTTGTTATAAGCAACTCGTAAACACATATGCACAATGTAAAACATAATAGCAAACATAAGGGTACCTTTTTCATCGACTTTATACCAAATTTATAAACACATATGCACCATTTAATTTATTTTATATTAACCTTGAAATACATATGAACAACTTTTAATTCATTTTAATCAAACAACTAACAAAACACATATGCACAATGTATTTCTGACTTGTGCACACGAGACCATATCCTTGACTTTAAGAAATTAGAACATACTTAAAACATATAAAACAAGTGCACCCTTAAATAAGAACTAAGCACAAAACATCCTTATATGATAACTAAAAACATATATGTACTTTCAATACATTTAAATGCCAAAACTGTAAAAAAAAACACATGTGTACAGAAGTGATGTGCTGGTTGTGTACAAGTTTTAAATTTATAAAAGGTGAATTACCAATATTACCAATAACACATACGAGCAAGTATACTCGTCCGTTATAGCAAGATTATGAAGGTAAGTCGGGATCATTCGCAGGGATTTGAGTGAATCTAAACACAAGTTTGAATTAACGGAGTCTATCCAAAACATATAATAAAGCAAATAGGTATAATGAAATTCAGATGATTAAAAACTACACTTGCTTAAACTAGTTTCATATCATAGATTAATGTGATTGTGTTAACCTCTTAACATGTTGGTTATGATAATTAGTTGGTGTACTAATCTATTGTTCTTACAAGTTAAACTTTGATCAAGAGTTTAGTTCATAAAAACAAGCATTAAGTCTAGCCAATCAATTCAAGATCAATTCAAGTTTCATAAGTCTACATACATAAACTTAAACACAAAAACATCCACTTGTTCATTAAATTACTTAAAAAATGGTCAATACAAAAGGTAACCGATCATAGACAAAAGGCTACAATTGATTCTCAATAACTAATCTTACGACCATTTAGATGTTTCCAACCAATCCAATTTGATAATCAAAAAGCGTTTCTATTACAACCACACCTCAGTGTTAGGAATTAGAAAATTCCATGTTAAAGTGTCGGTCACCCCAATTATAGTCTAGCATATGTTAGCTCGTAGACTTGTTGTTATTTACGTTATTTAGTAGTTTATTAGTTAATTCGTAGCGTAGATTAGTTTAGTGTAACACCGTGGAGGAAGGACGGGTCTTTACCCACTGTATACCTGATCCACAGGCCGATAGGAGGTCGTGTAAGTTGTAAGTATAAATACCCCTTCCATCCATGGAAGGGGTGTGGCTTCTTTGAATAAACCTTTCATTTGTTAAGCAACTCTCTTCAAGAAACCTCCTCTTAACTCTCTTCATCTATCTAAAATGGCTTTCTTGTTTAATCACAATCCTAGACCACCCGAATCATCAAACAACATAATATTTAAGATCCAACAATTGGTATTAGAGCCTAGGTTGTGTTGTTTGTGTTGATTTGGGTCTCATTCAAATGGTTTTTTTTATTCGGTTCATCTATGCGGTTTTCATGCGGGTTGTGTGGGTTTGGTTGCTTCTAGATGTGGTTATGATGAATTTCTTGTATCTGTTTTGAATCTGGTGTTGAACATATTCTAAATCTGTTTTGAATCTGGTCTTGTGTGACTTAGATGAGTTTTTAAGCAGTTTTTAAATTGTCTCATTCTGATTCTAAAATGTTTTTTGGTCTTGAACATGTTTTCATCCATGCGAGTTAACTGTTTTTTTCATACATGCGAGTTGTCAGTTTTGTCTTTACAAACTGTCCAGATTCAGTGTTTTCATGTTGCGAGTTGGTAACCTGATAAGGCTATGCGAGTTGCCTTATTCTTACATGCGAGTTGGTCAGGTTATGTTGACTTGCTTTTGAGCGAGTTGCACTCTGCTATTTAGCGAGTTGCTTAATAATGTCAAAGCGAGTTGTTGTCATGCTGTCCGGCTACAATGGACATAAGCGAGTTGACTCAGAAAACCAGATGCGAGTTGAGTACTAATGTTTATAAAGCGAGTTTGGTCAAATGCGAGTTGTCTAAATCAAAAGCGAGTTGTCCAAAAATTTCTTAAAGGGTCAATTACAGTTTGTAGAAGAAGATGATTTAAGCATTAGCATTGAGTTTAGGTTATCAACATCAGTCAACTAAAATCAACAGGTAACTACAACAGACAAGGTGTATGAAATCCATTTCAACAAGACACTTCAACTTACAAGCACAACATTTATACAAAAACAGATTCTACATCATGCATTCAACATCATCTTCAACTACCACTTCAACAAATAACTAACTAATTCATCTACATCAGTATTTACATCCATCATACCTCAAAGCTAAACCTTTCAATGTACTAATCAAGTTTACTCTAAGCATAACCTTTCACATAGTTTCGATCTCAGTTCCTACTCCTTTCATGATAATCTCAGACACACGGTCCTGCTATCTAAGGAACTTAACATCATAGATCGATTTCTGAAGCTTTAATTCAATTATATTCGACTATAAGATAAAGCCTATAACTATAATCAGTTATATCTTTGTCATAAGTCGAGGTATATGATTGAAAGACCTATTATCAAACCTTCACGTTTCGATCTCAGATTTTCAATATTCATGAAACTCAATGGATATATCAAGACCAAAGGTCTAAAAGCACAAATATTTGAAATCATCACTGATCCGGTTTTTGTTTGAAGACTACACTTCATGATTGATGTACGACATATGAAACAATTTTAACAATCATGTTAACTCGTTTTCATTTGTTCGAGATTATGATACTAATACAAAAACATCTAATCAAGTCTTTCAACCCTACCTGGGGTTTCTCTTACATCGAAAATCCTTCACATCATTTCGTACCATCCCTGTGGCCTACTTGTTATTGCTCAAGCCATCCCTGTGACGAGCGTGTTATGTGCATCTAATGGTCCTGGTCGTGAGAGCTTGATGATGGGGGCGTATGGTTGATGTGAGAGTGTTATGGGGAGATTATTTGGTGAATAGCAGATTGTGAAGAGGGGGGCGGAGTTTAGAGTTTGATGTGGCTGCTGTGTTGAGATAAGATGTATAAGGGTTTGGATAGTTACAGAGAAGGGGGCGCATATTTTAAGGGATTAGGGTAAGAAGTGTGTTTTGTGGCTCTTTTATACACGTGATATTAGGGTAGGATATCAACGGTTATTTACATGGGCTTTATGGAGTTATGAGTTAGACACAAAATGTGGGCCGTGTATTTCTCTAACTGATGGACGTGGGCCGGTGTAACTAGATTGGTCATATTTCATTGATATTTGAGTTGGAGTATATTTTTGTTTTATGGATTATTTTTGATATTGTACCCGACCTATGTAAAACCTTGATTGAGTAAACTGGAATATATGCATTGTTGTATATGGGCCTTATATAGTTTTAATTGATCGGGTTTTGGATCAGGTTCATAGTTGCGGATGGGTTTCTCAATATTGGATCATATCTATGAGAGTTGGATTATATGCGGCTTGTTGATGATATTTGAAATTTGTTGAGATTTATGTTATGAGATTGGATGATATGATTTGGTGTGATGGTGTGACCTGTTGAGATGTGGAGTGATACTTTGGTTTATTCACCTTCACGAATTATATTTTGTCACGGCTTGAATTATAATTGGAAGATGGTGACTACAGGGTTGTTTGGACGGCATTTTTATTTGGATTTGATGTAAGGTTTTCAGGGCGAGTTCACTTATTTCATCTTCTTTCTTTCTACCCTTCCGCGAAGATGACTTGTTTGGGCATTTATTGAGAGTGATAAAGACTTGGCTATTTAATTATGGTTGTGATTCTTTCTCATTTAACCCACAACGTAGCTATCACTTCGGTGTCTCACTCAGTTGAGAATGTCAAGAGGTTTTGTACATTGGGTGCACCGTTTCTTGTTCACGAGGATTAGTACAAGTTTAAGTAACAAATCTGGGGAACTCTACTTCATGATCAAGTTTGGTACATTGGGTTCACTTCTCCATGTGGTCATTAAATTAGCCGACAGAATGCGTGAATGATGTGTTTACCAAAGTATTTATTGGATGGTTGATGATTTTGTTGTTGTTGGTAAATGAATCGTTGATGAACCGCTGCATGTTCCCCAAAAACAGATATTCACCGAAGCCAAAATTGTCACAACACATTCAAGCTGACATTGTTTACGGTTTTGTCTTGATTTTGTAAAATCCCGCGAAAGAATCTATTTCTCGGTTTAAATCATAGACATGTAAAATCCCGTGACAATGGAAACATCCTGGTATTAGTAAAGTGCATTTCCGGATCTATCTTACGGTTTATTCTTGGTTTTGTAAAATCCCGCGAAAGAAACTATTTCTCGGTTTAAACCATAGAATTGTAAAATCCCGTTATGATGGAACCATCTTGGAGAAAGGAAAGCGTATCTCGGGGTCTTCTGATGCTGGTGTTACGGGCTCTGTTTTGAAGAAGGGATAAAAGGGTGTACTTCATAAATTGGATGTGTGTTTGGATATTCGTCATGGCAGTTTGGTTATTGCTTGGTTTTACGGGGTTCTGTGCTTTTAACCATGGTCGGGATGAAACCATTATCATAGTTCACTTAAAATGTCAAAGGAGGCTAGATTTAAGCTTTTAACCAAGAAGATGTGACAACGGAGTTAATTCACTATTGTTTATTTGAGGTTGAAGTGAAATATCATGGGCGAGTGTACTTAGTATCTGAAGGTATCGGGGATGGTTGGATGTAGATTCTTCATGATCCTTGTTCGAGCTTATTATTAAAAACGAAGACTTGGAAATCTAGTTATTGTTGGGTGTCTTTTACCTTTTCTTTTACCACTTGGGGGAATTGGGCTCATACCACCACAAAATAACTATCACTTTAAGGAGTTACATTGTAGTGCTCAGTGTCACATTCAATTGTGAATTTTCAAGAGGTAATGTACGTCTTATACTTGATGGTTGGTTGGTTGAAGAGTATAGAGTACATAGAGATGCTAATGGAAATCGGCACCGCTCTTTGTTACATATGTGCAAGTATAAGTCACGAGTTCGGGTTAGTTTACTTCAGGGTCAAATTCATCATATTGGGTTTTCTCCATCAGCTGTCACGACAAATAGCCTACTGAATGATAATGGGGTTGATTACAAGTTTGCCAATTGTAGATGATAAGAGAGAGATTTATGACGTATGAACACATCAGTTCATGCCTCGTTCTCTAAAGAAAAGAAATGTGTACGTTTCAGTGCGCATTATCTTTTGAAGAAGAGAACTCTTCTCTATTATGACCATTCTCATCAACATGCTTCATACTTTTTCCATGCGCTTCAGTCATCAAGTGAACGGGGCTACCATTGATTGTTTTCTTATTCCACTTGCTCAACTATAATGACGATGGCGACATCATGTGCTAATTTTGCAGGGGAGAAGTGTGAATAGAATACTTTTGGATGATTTCACTTATTTAGTCAAGAATGGCATCTCCGTATGCAATTCTTGAGGAGGAGAAGAAGTGTGAATTTTTTGCATGGTTGATTGATATTTGAGAATAAATGGTCAAACGGCTCCAAACTCATGTAAGAACCGAGCTTCTTATTATCGGGTCATCTTCACATGATGTTTCTTTTAAGAGCCGTTGGTTGACATCTTCACTCGGATTGATGAGTTTATCGACAAAATGCTTCCGTTTAATGCTTCACGTGCACATCTACATGATGATTCCGAACAATCTCTCTGTTCTTGTTTGATGTGATTGAAAGTTTGGTGTTACCATTTCGTGTGTTCGCTGCGACCTGATTGCTGATTTCCTTGATGAACATCTTTCTGTTCTTGTTTGATTGGGAGGGATCTTAATTAAGGGTATTTGCAAGATGTAAGTTAATTGGGATGCTTTTTGGTGATGTTCTTGTGTTTTGGTGAGTCGAAGATGTTAACTATCTATTCCCCAACTGGACAATCTTGAAGAAGGTCGAGTCTTCAGTCTGTTCTACACTTTCTGTTGCGTGTTAGAAGACTAAAGACGAGTTGCATTTAACGATCTAAAGACTTCTTCTTAATTCAAGCATTCATCATAAATATTGTCGGTTCAGGGGAGAGCACTAATTGGGGGAGGGTGAAATGTCAAATCTAATCCCCAATTAGACTTGCTCAAATTATTCAGCAAGTTGATTCTCACAGATATATTTGTGCTAATGGTATTCTTCTCAAAAGATTTCGAGCATTTGGGCTTACAATGTGTTGCTGATTCTGAAGTGTCAGAACCAGCAAGGGGGAAGGAGACACACATCTAAACACAAAGCGAGTAAACTTGATGAACTTAACTCTTCTAAGTGATTGAAGATATTCCGGGAAGACTATTGTCATTACCGCAGAGAAACTCAAGGTTTGACTCATGATTGGCTTTTAGTGTTATTATTCCAACGTCGTGGGGGAAGGGATGTAAGAGAAAGTTTCTGAAGATAAAAAGAGGCACACAAGTGAGGAGGCATTTGAGTACTTCGGGTTCTTGAGCTTCATACACAATCATCAGGAAAGATAAATGTGCATTGGTTGGTTGTATCATTTATTCTTTGGAAATCTATTTGTGTATTCGGGCTCTTGAGCATTATACTAAGAGACGGACTACATCATTTCAACTACACGGGGGAAGTGTTCTCTTTACACCTTTTGGAATGGATCGCTTCAGACTTCAGTGGAAAGGAAATTTGAGAAGATTATTTAATGTGGGATGATACGTTGCTGTTGTTCTATTGGATGATATAGCCTCGAACGAAGAATCACGGTGATTATTCTTAAAAGGAGCAGCTGGGTTTATGATAATGATGTGCTTCTTTGTGCACCTGGCTATAGCAAGCTTGAAATAGAGCTTCGAATCTGCTCAACATGAGGATTTTCGGTTTGGGGGGAAGCTGCCAAAGTCTCACTTTCAGATGGTTCAATTTCTTTCTTCAGTGCAAGAGCCTCGGTTTGGTGGTGGAAGTTTAAGAGATGACGAATTCTATCTACTACGATGCGCTGCTCGATATCTTTATCTCGGTACTCGTATCATCATCCTCTTAAATTATATCATCTATTATATCATTGTAAATATTTATCAGAAAACAAAATACAAAAATATAAAACCAACAAAAACAAAATAGAAAATCATAAAACCTTCAAAAACCCATAAAAATCAGAAAATTTAAAAATACCAAAAATATGTTTTCTCTAGACATGTCTTCTGGTATCGATAACATCTACGGTCTTAGAAATGTCATTCAATAATGGCACGGGACTTTAGATGAAGTTCGAGCAGGAGGTGTAAATATTCTTTTCAAAACATGTCTCAAAATATGGCTTACAGTTATTTCAGACTGTAACCCGCGCTTCAAAAAATGGCTTGTAGTTACTTCAGACTGTGACCCGTGCTTAAACTATGGCTTGCTATTATTTCAGATAGCAACCCGTTTTTTAAAGAAGGAAAGTGCTACGCTTAAACTATTTTCAATATAATTCGTGCACTTATCCTAATAACAATTTAAGGAAAGTATGTCGAAGGACTGCTGTTCCTACACAAATGTTTTTCCGTCTATAATTCTTCAGAAAAATATTTGTTTTAACAAAATGGTGGTTAATGAGTTGCTTTAAAAGCAATCAGATTCAAAGTTCTTATATAAATTTGCAAACTCAATCAATGACTTCAGCGCTTTTAAACTTTTTAGAAAATGAGTCATTGATTGAGGGGGAGAATGTTTTCAAATTTACATCATTTAACGGACTTTCTTAATCATCCTACGTGCTTGTCTGTAAAATATAATTGCCTATGTTGAAGGACTAGGTTTCTAGGATATGATTGTTAGGTTTAGATGATTAAAGTTTGATGAACACTTTATTCCCTTATCTTATATGATCTGATTGATATGTTGGATTGACTTTTATTAGTCGATTGCTGTTTGGGTGATGTCGACCACCATATATCTGTATGTATGTTCACTAACGTATGCAGATATCATGGATATAAGAATGTTCCCGATCCGGATCCCACAAATTAAGATGATTGGATGCCGAAAGGAAAGGGTAACTATTTATTGGGTTGACAAATGAAGAAACGGAGCTTAATTGGTCTTCAATGGAGAGTTGGCATAAATGCAACGTAAGAGGTGTCACTGCATCAGCAGATGGTTTTCTTCTAAGTGATTGAAGAAACGGAGCTTAATTTGACCTCAGTTGGCATTCAAAATGCAACGTAAGAAGAAGTCTCACTGCATCAGCAGACGGTTTTTCTTCCAAGCCTTACAGCAACAACAACAAACGCGGCTCAACCACCTAACGAATCTTTGTGCAGGATATCATTTTTAAACAATTTTGAAAAAATTTGAATAAAATTGTTTTGAAAATGGAAAATATTGTTTTGAAAATTAATTGGACTAAATTTTGAAAATCACCGGACTTTATATTATCAAAACTTAAGTCACTCAATCAACGACTTCGGTCATCGATTGAGGGAGAGAGTGATTTAAAATAAATTATTTTCATACAATATTTCTTCATAAAAGTCCGTTTTGTACAACAAAAGTGGTGATCTAAAGATTTAATGTTATGTCATGGTATGATTTTTTCTTTAGAATCAAGGTCTTTCAAAATGAATTTTTTTCTGTTCTTGTTTGATTGTGAACTTGTTTTGTTTTACTTAAAAGATCTCTTAAAAACTATCATACCTGACACTAACAATCTTTAATGTCTTAAATTGGTCCTTATCTGTCATTTTTCAAAATTAAATTTTGCCACGTCTTTCCCCAAAATTTTCTAAATGATTTAAATCAGATGGGATCACAAATCTCAAATGGTTTGATATTTTTGATCGTGGGAGAGATCGTGATTTAAATCTCAAATCTATTTTAATGGAATTGGTTTTAGTCCTTCAAAGGCACTCCTGCCTCTATGTGCCAAACGATTTGAAATACACAATGCACATGTTGAGGAGGATGATTTATCCAAAAATATGATGAGTATTTAAACCAGGCTACATATTCTCCCATGTTTTCTAAACCTAATTAAATCACTTGGGATCCAAAATCTCAAAGGGTTTGATATTTTTGATCGGGGGAGAATTTGTGATTTAATAATGAAATTTGATAAAAGTTGATCGTTTTGACTCAGTTGTGCAGGCTGCTCTCTCATATGTGCTAAACGCTTTCGAATCTCGAAGCATATATTGAGGGGGAGCATTTTAAAAGAAAAGAAACTATCGAGGTGCAAATGCTTTTATGTTTTAACATAAAGTACCTTGATTGAGTTTTAAATGGTTTCTTAATGGCTTGTGTGATTGTAAATGTGCTTCAAAGAACTCTTGCCTCTATGTGATAAAATGATTTCAAATATCTTACACACATATTGAGGGGGAGAATTTTACCAAGAAAATCAAATAACTTTTTCGTATGAAAATTGTGATCAAAGAAAATATTTCAAAGTCCTCTTGCCTCCTTGTGCTAAACAATTTCTAAATCACATGCACATGTTGAGGGGGAGGTTTTCTAAATGATCAAAACTATTAAGGTACAAAATGCTTTAATCTCGTATCACACGTACCTTGATTGTTTTTCCAAATGATTTTTCAATTGGTTTCGAGAAGGAATGAACAGTACCAAAAGACCGACCATTTTACTTTATGCATGGAGTTATAATGATGGTTAGGTTAGGTATTTGTTCCCATAATCCGCCAGAGCCGGAGGGATCTACCCCGGGACAATCCACTAGATAGTGTAGAGTCCTTAGGTATGATGAAAAAAGGAGAAAAGTGAGATATGGGAAGAGTGCGGACTGAGACAGAGCTAGTACTGGAATAAACCCAACAAGGTTCTAGTTATGAAGTCTTGGTAAGCACTGAAGGGGTTGAAGAATGAAAAAGAAATGAAATGAGAAAAGGGTGAAAAGAAATAGCCCTCCAATAATTCAACCTTAGGGCAGAATCCGGGTTCAATACATATGCTACTAGTGCTTACTAAGGTAACACTGGTATTGAAGACAAGACTTCATGGACCCAGTGACGCACTGCACTAAACTTCCCAAGCTACTCAAGTTCCTCTTAAAAGGGCTTGTTTCATTCTCACGGGGAACCGACATAATCTATCGACTTTCTCTTAGAGATTGTTGATATTGAAGAAGGAGACCCTCTACCTAGTCTCCGGCACAGGAACCAAATATGCACAATTGAGTCTAGAGCCAAGAGATCATCCACAATATCTCTTTAGGACACTAAATTCATGAAGACTTGTTGTTTCACACAATGTGGAAAGTAAGTATATATTAAGATTCCTACGCATTATCCTTGTGGTATTGCCAGAACATCTGAGTGGTATGTAAAAGTATTCACGATGAAGATGGAAATCCTTCTAGAGCCAACATCAAACAAGCTCTTGGTGGGTGACATGTGAGATCTTCTCGTAAGATCAAGCTTGTGACAACTGGATAGAAACGATAGGGAGATTCATTCTTGAATCAACCTTGGTCCAGGAATGGAATTGACGAATACTTTTAGAAAAACCGTTCGATGTGCAAACCTTCTTTTCTCTAGCACGTCGAATGTGTATTCATTTCAAATTCAAAAAGTATCTCTGATTGAAAAAATACTTTTAGAAAAACCGTTCGATGTGCGAATCTCTTCTTTTCGCTAGCACGTCGAATGTGTACTCATTCTCTAATAAAAAAAGTATTTTGATTGAAAATTGATCTTTCTCATAAAACCTTCGTCGTATTGCAAAACTCTTTCTTCAAGCAATACGCGATTGTTTTTCAAATCATTTTTCATCTATCAGTGAATCTTAATTTGCTGGTTCACTCACTCCGTGTTGTCTTCTTTGAGGCGTTTCGGTTTGAGAACAGCTAGAACAGCTGCGAAACCCTGTCAAGGAGATTCTTAGGAATCCTACCTGATCACAGGCAGTACTTGTACTGATCAACGGGGAACCGTGGGCCGTGTACCTCAATTCAATGAAAGTGATCAAAGATACTTTCGTGCGCTTTATTGCTTACTGTCGTATGCAGGTACACCCCGACAATTGCAGCTGATCAGAATTGAGGAGTCAATCCAAAGCCGCATGTTCACAGCAACCACACTTAATTGAAGAAATAATGACTGGTGCATATCTACATAACCTGGTTCTGATATTTTTATACTATGCTTCTGCTACGCTGCTGCAAATATCATGAACCAGTAAAGCTTCCGCTACTCTGATGGAAAGATGTCATGATCCAAAAGTGTGAGCTTGTCGGTCCGAAAGTCACAACTTCACATGATGGCAACACAATAAAGGGTGATCCAGAGAGATTTACTGTGGCTGATGATCTCAAAGAAAGCTCAAAGATCATCAAGATGTGGATCAGTTCAAAGACCTCCACTTAAAGTACAAAGTAATCGGACTTTGAAGAATCGCTACTAATGCACAAAGATTGAGGAACTTGAAGAATTGAAGTCTACGAGCTCAGAACTAAAGTCAAAGATAGAATGCTAGGATGCAAAATGTATTTCATGGGGTGACCTCCCTTAGGGGGAGATTGTTAGGAATTAGAAAATTCTATGTTAAAGTGTCGGTCACCCCAATTATAGTCTAGCATATGTTAGCTCGTAGACTTGTCGTTATTTACGTTATTTAGTAGTTTATTAGTTAATTCGTAGCGTAGATTAGTTTACTGTAACACCGTGGAGGAAGGACGGGTCTTTACCCACTGTATACCTGATCCACAGGCCGATAGGAGGTCGTGTAAGTTGTAAGTATAAATACCCCTTCCATCCATGGAAGGGGTGTGGCTTCTTTGAATAAACCTTTCATTTGTTAAGCAACTCTCTTCAAGAAACCTCCTCTCAACTCTCTTCATCTATCTAAAATGGCTTTCTTGTTTAATCACAATCCTAGACCACCTGAATCATCAAACAACATAATATTTAAGATCCAACATTTAGTTCCTTTGTATAATCAAGAATAATGGGTAAAAACAATCATCCTTAGACAAAATGATTATGACTCGTTGAATAACAATAAGTTCTTTCGACCCCAATGATTACTATCAATTAGCCAAACTTGATTAACAAATGTCACTATGAAACTTTAGCACAATTGGATCTTAGAATCAACTTGAAATTGAATTAAAACATGTTAACACAATCACTAACTAATCATATGATAATCAACATCATTTAAGCAAGTGTATTAAGAAATTAGCCACTCATAGCAAACATAAACATAAACTCAGAACTTTGAACATTAGAAAACATGATTAAAGGTCTTACAATGATTGAAATGAGATTACAAATGATGTAGTAATGATGCCTCAAGTATTGGTGATGACTTCTTGATGGTTTGACCTCCAAATGATGACTTCTTGGACCTCCAAAGTTTCCTGGAACTTAATGGACGAATTTAGGCTTCGAGAGAGTAGTAGTGGTGGTAAGATAGGTGTGAGAGAAGATCTCTCAAGTTGTGGTGTGTGAAATGAGGTTGCAAAGGCCTCTATTTATACTACTTCCAAGGCTAGGGGTTATAAATGCATTTCTTGGTCACCAAGGAGCTTGGAAGGGACTAGAAGACATGTAGGAATGACCTAGAATCAATTGGAATAAGTTTGGAACCTTAGTAATGGAAAAATGGCTGAAACAAGACCTCCAACCGGATCCGGTTGAGCTCCAACCGTTCGGTTGGTCTACGTGACCATTCTCCAACCGGATCCGGTTGCGGGGCTCGACCGATCGGTTGGAGCAAAATCACATAAAGTCATAAACAGCAAAGTTATAGATCTTTCTCTTAGCTTTCCGTGGCCACGAACCGGGGGTCGAACGGAGTCTGTATGCAAAAGTTATGGCCAAAATGGTGAAGGTGTGTCGGGAACAACGAGTCTTCCAATATATCTTCGTTTAAGCTTCTTTTCTTCATTTCTTTCTCGTTTTCCTTCTTGAACTTTATTCTTGAGTCTTTGGACCACTAACTTGATGACTTTATCTTCTCGAATATACTCCACAAGTCTTGCTTTGGTCGGGAAGTTTTCATATATGGAGAAATCTTCGTATTTTACTTCTTTTTCCGTCTTTTTCTCCACTTTCCTGTACTTGGCTACAAATGAGCTAGCAAACGCACTTTGATACGATTAAGCAACAAAATCATATTATTATAACCAAATAACATACATAAAAACATGGATAACGCTACTAAAAACATGCACAATTTGAGCGTTATCAAATTCCCCCACACTTAAACTTTGCTTGCCCTCAAGCAAATCTAGGAAAAACATCCACTAGTACAAGATCGTGATTATGAAAAATGTGATGCAAATCAACCAAGTATAAATACGAGAGAGGATTCATCAATTATGCTTTATAAAGGTGAAACATCAAGATGTTTGACAATATCCAATGATTTTCTTGCATGATTAACATTTCAGAACACCTCACGAAAAAGGAACGAAATATAATTCACTCGATCACTCATTTTTAGTGGAGTAACAAGATAAATCACACTCATTGCCCAGTCATGATTAGATTATTACCATAAGCTTGTACAAGAAACAAAACTCCACCGACGTGGCGTGAGCACCAAGTAAAAACATCTAAAGAGGGCTTTTATTCGGGTTATAATGATATGGCTAAGGGTTAAGGGCATGGATAAGGCATGGGAATGTTTATGAAATTGGTGCTAAAAATAAAAATGAAATCAAGTCTAATACCTATGTTGCTAGCTACCAAACATTCCACGAACCAAATAAACGATTATAGCTTTGCTTTCTTCTTTTCCACTTTCCACAGCTTTTTGCTTCGCCATGACAATTGTTCTTCGATCATAGCACATTGGCTATTATTTCCATACTTTCAACACAATTTTTTTTAACATAACATAACGCATGGCTCAATCAATCACATAGGATGTGGTACTCATAATCATTTGAACAATCTTTACTTTCCAGGTAACTAGCAACCAAGTGTTAGACATTGATACGGGATAGGCTATGGTTTAAAGTGTAAAATCTTTTTGTATTTTCTGGGTGAAGCAAAAATGAAAGGGATGGCTCAGAAGGTGTAACTAGGGGTATCTAGTGCTAAAAATGAGCACTACAAATGGGTTCATGTGGGTGGTTAACTAACCAATGAGGCTAGCTAATATATCATTAGATGTAAAATGGAAGGCCATTTGGGTTAAATCCTAAGGTGCCTCTTTATCACACGAATTCACTTATATCGCACGAATGCAATCTCACTGCGGTCTGGTAATGATTTACAAGCACAAGTTCTAGAATAAATAAAATCACCGGCACACTCATAGCAAAAGATCCAAGCATAAAAGATGTATGCTAATAAGAAATAGGCTCAAATCCCCACAATTTAGTGGAAAGGGTATAATAAGTGCTAGCAAATGTTTATCGATCCCAGAATGGATTGCAATAGTAATCGGAACACATCTCGAAGTTTCAAATATTACCAGTTTTACCAGTGGAATGATCCAGTTATTCTAATAGATAATCCTAAAAGTGTGAAAACAACTAGATCACAAGGGCAAACAAAATTTTAAATTTAAGCATGAAAACTCTAATTTTTCCTATTCACCCCCCCCACACTTAAGTTAGACATTGTCCTCAATGAAAAACAAACTTCAAAGTATAGAAATAGGGAAAATAGAGATGAAACCAGATATGTCAACGAGTTTATCAGCTTAAAATTCTTTCTTCATTCTAAGCATCCACTAGAGAAATCATCACCTGCAAATAATCTTATTAACAAACAAAAGGTTTTATTAAAAGGATGGCACCCCCCCCCCCCACACTTAAGTTCAACCAAAGGTTTAAACTTTGGGGAGTGACCATAGAAAATCAAAACACACGGGTTGCCTCCCGAGAAGCGCTTGATTTATTATCGAGTCATCAGCCTGACTCGAATCTTCCCTGGGTTAGGATACTTTGACCATACGGTTCAAATGGGGAATTTCAGCTCTTAAACGTTGAGGGTATGGAATCCTTGGTTTGTACTCCACAATGGATGGGAATACATTTGATTCTTTTGGTTTGACCATGGTATAGTCTCTTTTTGTTATTTCGAACGTTTGGTCAATTTCATTAGAAAAGAGGACAGGTGGCGGATCTTTTTGATTTTTCAGATGGTCATTGGATTTTCCACTCCCAGTGAATATGGCATCCACATTCTCAAGGTGAGATGTAGGAGGTGGCTTAGTCCTACCGTTTTGATTTAAAGAAACTGGATTTTGTTGTTCAGACCATTTGTCTATCTTTCTTTCCAGTTCTCCATTCCAGTTGCCACTGGTTTTGAACTTCTCATCACCAACATGATTTGGAAATAAACTGCATTCGGAACTTTTTAATTGCATCATTGGGATATGCATGGTGAAATCCTCAAGAAAAGGTAACACGGTTGGTGAGTTAGACATGATTTGGTTCAGATTTGGCGTGGTTGGAATGTGCTCGGTCTCGTCCTCTTTGATAAATTCATCCTCACCCTTATCGTTCTCGTATTGAATTGAGGTTGGTTTGTAGACAAATTCATGTCTCGAGTTGGAATCTGTGGTGTAAGGAAGAGATTCAGCGTGATGGACTTTCTGTTCCTTACTTAATCTTTCTATCCTCCTCTCCAAGTCTTGGCTTATCGCTTGTTGGTTCCTTCTTCCTTGATCGACTTTATGTTCCAATTCAACCAACAGGTTCGTCATATTCTCATTGGCTTTTGTTTGACTGGCCATCCATTCTCTCATCATCTCCTCCGGTGAGGTTTTAGGTGTATTGAAATGTTGTGATGGATGTGGTATTATATTCCATGGCTGATATCGAGGATATGTTTGGGTTGGGTTGTGGTATGGAAAGGAGTACGAATTTCTGGAATTCTGGTCATAATATCTGCCGTGATATCCTGGGTGATATCCTTCATGTTGGGCATGGTTCACTTCCATGGGATCACACATCGGCGTGTCATCCTCAGCATCGTGGTTTGAAGCTTGGTGATTATTTCGCAGTTCCATCATCTCCCTCCATATGCTTATGAATTGGGTATCGATGTTTGTTGAGAGAACTTCCAATTTCTCGATCAATGAGGCATGATCGGTATTGATGTTGCTTTTACCGGCAGAAATAACGGTTTTTAGATTGGAATCGTTCGATAGACCACTTCTTGTGAAGATAGAATTGACATATTCATTTCTTGTTTGTGGTGGACGGTACGTCTTATCATTTGATGGTTTTAGGTTGGATTGGGTATTACTTGGCAATGAACCAGATGGTCTAGAGGAATGTTGGTCAGAAAATCTGCCAAACTTGTTTTCAAGATCTTGGATAGATGCTTGATGATTTTTCTGTCCATGCTCAACTTTGGCTTTGAGATTGAAAAATTGATTTTTGATAAAATCATTTGCAGATTTTTGAGCAGCCACGAATTCTCTCATGGTTTTCTCGAATTCAGTTTCTTCCATCTTTTTGTCGGGATTTTGTGGTGGTGGATCGTCAGTTCATGGTTGAGAATCACGGTTGTCATCCCTTGGTCGGCGATCTTGCCAATTTCCAGAATTTCGACCGTAATAATTACTACGATATCCTCCTCCACGGTATCCTCCTTGATCATAACTCGCTTCTCCTTCCTTTGGTCCACCCATAGGTTTATCGTCGCACTCGGACGATGGATGATTTCCTCCACAATTGTTGCATCTGTCTCGCATTTCCTTCATTTCATCTTTGATATCTTTGTACTGCGAGTCGATTTTTGAGGTTAACGCTTCCATCTTCTCCATGAGTTTTGAGGTATCGGTGTTTCCGACAAAAGCAACGGTTTTTCGGAGAGGTTTAGTTTTGGAATCTTTGGACCAATCAAGTTTGAGAAGTACTCGATCTTCGAGCAATTTATGTGCATCGTTGGGAGTCTTATAGAGAAAAATTCCTCCAGCATCAAGGATGCCTTGAGAGATTTCATTAAGTCCATGGTAAAAGATTTGGATAATGGTTCCTTTTGATAATCCATGTCCATGACAACTACGAAGCCAAGCTTCGACAAGTGATTCATTTGGGTTTTGGTTGAAAGCACGAATTTCTCCCATTAATCGATCAAACATGGCAGGTGGAAAGAATCGGCTCACAAAAGCTTGCCTCATCTCCTCCCAAGTATTGATGATTCCCGGGGTTAATTCATTGTACCATACTTTAGCATCTCCGGTGAGTGATGATGGGAAAAGTTTGAGTTTGATGGCATTGACATCGGTGTCGCCATAACGAAACATGCCGCAAATTTCGATGAACTCGGCAATGTGCTTATGCGGATCGGCCTGCGCACGGCCATCGAATTGTCGGTCTTTGATCATAGAAAGGTGATGTCCTTTCACGGTGAAGTTGTCACCAAGTTTAATAGCAACAATAGCACTTTCAGGGGTTGGTGCTACGGTCCGGTTGGTTCCCCACATGGGTTGATCGTCCGCCATGGGAAAAGGTAAATTGGTGAAAGGGTTGTAGACAACTTTGGCTTCAATGAGGTTATCAAATGGTGAGTTTGGTACTCTTGATACACGATTTTCCAATGGTATGAAACGTGTTCTCCTTCTTCTTCGAATCAAACGTTCGGGGTTGGTAAGAGGTGTAATTGGTTCAATTCCCGCTCCTCGAGTGTTCATACAATGTCCTAGAGAATCCAGGCAATATCTAAATACACGGACAAATAACGAAAACAGTTTTTATGGGTCAGAGTAGGTAACCGGATCGGTTGGGGATGCGACCGATCGGTTAGACCAGTTGATTGATGGGCAAAATCGTAACTGATTCGGTTGAGGGGAAACCGGATCTGGTTAAGGTTTCTGAGAATTTTTTTTTATTTTTTATTTTGGGTTGAATCGACTGAGGGAAATTCAAGAACTTGTTGAAACACAATCAAATCCCCGGCAGCGGCGCCAAAAACTTGATGTGCTGGTTGTGTACAAGTTTTAAATTTATGAAAGGTGAATTACCAATATTACCAATAACACATACGAGCAAGTATACTCGTCCGTTATAGCAAGATTATGAAGGTAAGTCGGGATCATTCGCAGGGATTTGAGTGAATCTAAACACAAGTTTGAATTAACGGAGTCTATCCAAAACATATAATAAAGCAAATAGGTATAATGAAATTCAGATGATTAAAAACTACACTTGCTTAAACTAGTTTCATATCATAGATTAATGTGATTGTGTTAACCTCTTAACATGTTGGTTATGATAATTAGTTGGTGTACTAATCTATTGTTCTTACAAGTTAAACTTTGATCAAGAGTTTAGTTCATAAAAACAAGCATTAAGTCTAGCCAATCAATTCAAGATCAATTCAAGTTTCATAAGTCTACATACATAAACTTAAACACAAAAACATCCACTTGTTCATCAAATTGCTTAAGAAATGGTCAATACAAAAGGTAACCGATCATAGACAAAAGGCTACAATTGATTCTCAACAACTAATCTTACGACCATTTAGATGTTTCCAACCAATCCAATTTGATAATCAAAAAGCGTTTCTATTACAACCACACCTTAGTTCCTTTGTATAATCAAGAATAATAGGTAAAAACAATCATCCATAGACAAAATGATTATGACTAGTTGAATAAAAATAAGTTCTTTCGACCCCAACGATTACTATCAATTAGCCAAACTTGATTAACAAATGTCACTATGAAACTTTAGCACAATTGGATCTTAGAATCAACTTGAAATTGAATTAAAACATGTTAACACAATCACTAACTAATCATATGATAATCAACATCATTTAAGCAAGTGTATTAAGAAACTAGCCACTCATAGCAAACATAAACATAAAATCAGAACTTTGAACATTAGAAAACATGATTAAAGGTCTTACAATGATTGAAATGAGATTACAAATGATGTAGTAATGATGCCTCAAGTATTGGTGATGACTTCTTGATGGTTTGACCTCCAAATGATGACTTCTTGGACCTCCAAAGTTTCCTGGAACTTAATGGATGAATTTAGACTTTGAGAGAGTAGTAGTGGTGGTAAGATAGGTGTGAGAGAAGATCTCTCAAGTTGTGGTATGTGAAATGAGGTTGCAAAGGCCTCTATTTATACTACTTCCAAGGCTAGGGGTTATAAATGCATTTCTTGGTCACCAAGGAGCTTGGAAGGGACTAGAAGACATGTAGGAATGACCTAGAATCAATTGGAATAAATTTGGAACCTTAGTAATGGAAAAATGGCTGAAACAGGACCTCCAACCGGATCCGGTTGAGCTCCAACCGTTCGGTTGGTCTACGTGACCATTCTCTAACCGGATCCGGTTGCGGGGCTTGACCGATTGGTTGGAGCAAAATCACAAAAAGTCTTAAACAGCAAAGTTGTAGATCTTTCTCTCAGCTTTCCGTGGCCGCGAACCGGGGGTCAAACGGAGTCCGTATGCAAAAGTTATGGCCAAAATCGTGAAGGTGTGTCGGGAACAACGAGTCTTCCAATATATCTTCGTTTAAGCTTCTTTTCTTCATTTCTTTCTCGTTTTCCTTCTTGAACTTTATTCTTGAGTCTTTGGACCACTAACTTGATGACTTTATCTTCTCGAATATACTCCACAAGTCTTGCTTTGGTCGGGAATTCTTCATATATGGAGAAATCTTCGTATTTTACTTCTTTTTTCGTCTTTTTCTCCACTTTCCTGTACTTGGCTACAAATGAACTAGCAAACGCACTTTGATACGATTAAGCAACAAAAGCATATGATTATAACCAAATAACATACATAAAAACACGGATAACGCTACTAAAAACATGCACAATTTGAGCGTTATCAAGAAGGCATCAAATTCACCAGAAAAATAGTAAAAACATATATGCACAGTCAATAACACATATAATGCCCTTTACATGTATTTAAACTCCAAAACTATAAAAACACATGTGTACAGAAGATATCAAATTCACCAGAAAACATTAAAAACATATATGCATTGTCAATTACACATATATGCACTTTCAATATATTTAAACTCCGAAACGGCATAAACACATATGCATTATCAATAACATATGTATCAAGCTTGAAACACATTAATCCTAAATTATTTTTCATCAGACACCACAAATTTCACTTCAAGTATTTCACATAAATAAAATATAGAATTTTAAATACGACTATTAGAGCATGCACAATGATAACGCCCCCCCCCCCCAAGTTATTGTTTAACATTCGATGTTAAACGATGTTAACCATTGTGGGTACGGTGTTATTCCCAAGTTAAGGATTGGGTGTTAACACACCAACGCCCGTTATTTGCTTCTTCTTTTTTTTCATTTCTGCCCCTAAATGAGGGGTTGTTTTTGTAAATTGTTGATGAGTTAAAATTTAACTTGGGAATGTTATGATTGTGGGTGCTTTTTTTATGAGTTAAAATGAAATATTAAAGCTGATGTGGCGCAAACGTGACACGGTGTTAAACCATAACTCAAGTTATGGTTGGAAGTGCTCTTATGGATGAAAGAGAACAAAACAAAGTCAAAGTATGATGACTAAATAATCATTTTTAATATGCAATCCCAATAGGTCTTGACAACACAATCTTTCCCAAACACCTTAGAAGATAATTCTTCAACGATAAGATACACACTCTTGAGATTTTTATGTTTTTTTTTTTCAAATCAAAACACATTAATTTTTTAAACAAAAAAGATGCCTTTAATTTCTCAAATCTTTTTTTTCCAAACAGAAAACCATATTTCATTTTCAAATCCAAAACCAGACATTTAGTTTTAGATCGAAATTTTTTACAAGTCGAAAAAACATATATTTTATTTCATTATCAACAATATGAACATCATATTTATTATTATGTTCACATGATATATTATCATTAGAAATCAATATGTAAATAGAGAATACTAACGTAGAGATTTATATGGATCTGATTGGTAGGTGGTATCAATGACTTACATTTTAGATCTAACTCAGTTCTTGTTTTTATCATTTAATATGCGAGTCTCCATCTTCCTCTGCCTTTGCTTCCAATTGATAACTTGAGAAATAAAGTGACGGCTGCAGTTTTTTTTAGGGTTCATCTTCAAGAAAATGATAAGAGTGGGAAAGAGTTTAATAACTGCTCCTATTTTTGTGTTGGGTGATGTTTAGTGCCCTTTAACTTAATAAAAATTACCAAACGAAGTTATTTTTATTTACAATATTGCCATTTCATTTTCATCCATTGATTGTTTTGATCAAAGGCTAAGATCAGTTCTCGCAATTCTCGCAATTTTTTTGGTTCTGAAAATAACCTCTCACTATATATATATATATATATATATATATATATATATATATATATATATATATATATATATATATATATATATATATATATATAGTGTAGGGTTATTTTCAGAACCAAATAAATTGCGAGAACCGATCTCAGCCATAGATAATTAGATCAATGGTCAAAATTGTAGATGGCAGTTTTGTTATAAAATGAAAAAAGAGGTAGTATTTTAGAAGCGCTCAAGGGGCATAATAGGCAATTGATAAATCATATACCAATTAATTATACAAAACTAGTCAATTACGTACTTCAAATTGAAAGACCACATTAATTTATCCCACTCTGCTCTCTTAATGTGTTGCCCTAATACCACCACTCAAATATAACTGCCGCCTCCCCTTCAAGAACATCTTCACTCGTTCCACCTTAACCGAATTGATCTATGAACCTCAAAACACAAAACTTATGATCTGTAAAACTGATTTTTCAAATTGTGGTGGTTTTGTTTTGTCGCCGCGGGATGTGGGTGTGGAGTCCTTGGCATCTACAAAGTCAATAACAGGTTCTATTCGATTTTTTTCGTAAATCGACATCGATTTTTTTTAGATCGACATCTTTTTTTTGTAGATCGACATTTTTTTTAGATCGACATCTATTTTTTAATATCACGTTTTTGTAGATCGACATATATTTGAACATTTTTGGCAATAAACTATCAAGAAAACATACTTGATTATGAAGTCTGTGAAATAGTGAATTTGGCTCACTTATTTGAGCCAATTCTTTTTTAATGTTTGCGTCAGTTGGAAAGTTGATTGATATGTAGACTAGGTTTGGATTGGGTAATTGCACATGTATTTAACAACAATGGATGATCTCATTATCATGTTAAAAGGTGCATTTGTTCAAAAAAATGTTAAAAGGTGGGTATTTTTGGTTTTTATAAATTTTCTATTATGTAAATTCAATATTGAAGTGGTTCACCTTGGTATTGGAATTTTTTGTTATTTAAACTCATGATTTTGCTTTTCTAAATGATTGATCTTTGTGCAAAAAAAAATAAAAAATAAAAAATAAAAAAAATAAAAAAAATCAACAATGAGGTATTCAATTGATAGTGGTTACCGAAATGTTGTAATCTATAATAAAGGTCTTAAGATTTTCATTTTTTATAAAAAAGTTAAGTTGATCTGCTTAATAAGTTTAAAGGTTTTTTTTTTTTTTTTTTTTTTTTTTTTTTTTTTTTTTTTTTTAAGATTTGTACATCCTAATAATCAGTAGTTTGTGCTTCAATCAATGTTTCTAACTTATTTAATTGAATGATTTTCATACGCATCACAGTTATGGTTAACATGCGGCTGTTCAAGAATTCCATTCACTTATGTTGTTGGTAAGTATTTTTGCTATCATAATATCTGTCCATTGGATTGTATATTCAATCACTATCGTAATGTGGTTTAATGTACACGAGTTATGTGTTGGTAGTAGGTTGGTTAGACTAAATGAATCTGGTCAATATTTTGTGAAATTGTACATTTAAAAAAATGGGCTTGTGTGATCTCTTTTACTACGTGATAAGATTTTCTAAAGTGGATTCCTAGCATGTTTTGTTTGTCAAGTTTCTACCATTCATAACTAATGAGTTTTATGTGACTACTATTGTTTCTTGTAAATATTATTGCATCTAAATGATTATACACATGTGTATTCTTTATTTACTTTATTTCAGTTTCATAATTCTGTAAAGTTTGATTATGTTTAAAGGTTTCTCATGGTGATGAACACGTGTTAGTTACAATATGTTTGCTAGTAGTAATGTGTTTCTTTTTAATGGATCATGGTAAGAAACTCTAGTTGCATTTTATTTGCTTTTTAAAATGATGTATTGCATTTAATTATGTGTAGGGGTATTGTCCGATCATTTAATTTGTTCATAGATAATGAATAAATCTGAATTTTGTGGAATACTATGTAGTTTATAGCTTCAATGATGATGTCATTAGATTATACATGTGCAACAATACTATCTTATTTGTGTGTGCTTGTTTCAGGTTATTGAAGATGATAATAGCATTGAAGACTAACAAGTGAATGCACATATACATGCATGAAGATAATTTGCACATATACACATGTGCACAAGGATAAAAAAACACATGTGTAGATTAAAAACACATGTGCACAAGGATTGGTGAACCTTGATATTGAACCTTTCTTTGAATCTTTGATATGAACCTTTATGTTATGACTTTGCTTTGACCCTTCAGTTTGATACCCGAGCCAATATGTTTCCTAGCCATGAAGGTAACATGGCCGTGTCATTGATGCACCAATGGCATGACTCTAGTGTGGTTGAGTGATGTTCCACACCGTCCCTTATGATATGATATGATACGCGCGCTTTATGGTTTGTTATGGCCACTATGATTTATGCAGGGGCGTATGATTGCATCCTAGATTTGTTATGATATGATATGATATGTTTTGGTGACTGGTGATGTGTGCAATACATGCCTTTCACAATTTTGGGAGCTAGCTACTCCATGGTTACTTATGATATGATATGATATGATATGTTTCTGGTCTCGTGGTAGATTTCTGATAACCTTTACGCTTTTGATACACCTATATTGTACCTTCTGTTATTCCACAATGCACCCTAGTCTCTCTTTTCTCGTTTTAGTTTCCGTTGATTACTCATTCATTCATTATCCTTATGTGACTCATTTGACTACCATACTATTCTCCATTTCACTTGATTTGTCATACTCTTATTCCATTTTGGTTGATTACCAAGCTTATACTTCAGACTATCACTCCATTCACTTACCGAGCCATGATGTGATTATTGGGTTCATGTGTTCACTATGTTATTATACGATTTATGTGACTACATGTTTACCCTGCTATTACGTGACTTATGTGACTACCTTTTTACCCTGCTATTATATGATTAATATGTGACTATCTGTTACCATGCTAGTATGTAATCATTTTGTTGGATCGATGTACTCTAACCAAACTAACTTATGTAGCTTGTAAGGGCTTAGCAACCTCGGATAAATCCTAAGTCACTAACAATGAAACACTGAATTAACTCTATTAAGTATGCGAAATTTACTTGAATAAAGCTAAGAAGAATTAACTTTTACTTTAACGATTATATTAAAACTCTGAACCTGCTTGATACACAGATTCACTAACAATCCCTAACAACTCTAATATCGAACTTGATAAACTCTAATACTCTCTAATATTGCACGTACGTATAATGCCAATCTAGGGGTCCTTTTATAGGCATAAGGATAACCCTAGTCAGTTTACAATTCTATTCCTTGTACGTCAAGTAATACTAAACTAAACTTAGAACATTCTAGAATTACATTATAATCCTTAACGATTTTGCATAGCAGTCCTTTACCCATGCAGTACTTTGATGAACGAGCAGTACTTTGACTTTCTTCTTTAGCAGTACTTTGACTCTTCAGTACTTTGACTCTTCAGCACTTTGACTTTCTATATCCCAACAATCCTCTCCTAACTTGAATTCTACTTGCTTGATTTCAAGTTCCTTTGTATATTCATCTTTAATGTCTTTGTCTTCAAGAAAAGATTATTTCTTCATCTTCAAAGTTTTGTCTTTTTATTCCCTGTGCTCGTATTATCATCATCAAAGTAGTTTTTATCAGTAATTCTTTACAGCAACAATCAGCAAGCTCCATCTTTTTCAGCAACATATGACAATTTGTACATCAGTTCATAAAGTTTCAGTCTATTCTCATCACTTCCAGGTGTGTAAACTCCTGTGAGAGGTGAATCATTGAAATTTTAATGGTTTTGATGTCTCTTTACCAAAGTCATTATATTGGAATCACTCCTAAACCTGTATTCAAGTGTTTGTTACTTATATGTAATAGGTAGCTTATTATGGCCTTTATGTTTGTTTAAGGTCAAGCTTATGTAGAAGGCCCATAAGCTTAGGCCCATGTCCAATAAGGAAAAGGGAAGAAGTAGGAGTGTTGCCATAGCTCCTTGCCTATAAATACTATGTAATAACCCTCACTTGAGGGTTGGTTGTTCAAGTTATTCTCTTCATTACACTCTACGCGTAACCGTCCTTATTATATCGTGTGTGTGTGTGTGAATCTTGTTCAATCACCTCTCTATCTCCTTCTAGTAAGCTTGTTTTGTAAAACTAGTGACCTAACAGTGGTATCAATCGCCTAACTAGTTGGGTGCATAGTTGTTTCTTGAAGTGGGTTTTTTGGTCCTACGC
Organism: Chrysanthemum seticuspe; assembly: GCA_019973895.1. NCBI lineage: Eukaryota > Viridiplantae > Streptophyta > Magnoliopsida > Asterales > Asteraceae > Chrysanthemum > Chrysanthemum seticuspe. Next base: position 110,157,481 of record BPTQ01000001.1, read on the forward strand.
GTAGAACAACCTTGATACTTTGGTTCGCTTAAAAACGTATTTTTTACACTTTTGAATCCAAGATTCTTGTACTTTCAACGTTTTAAGGTGTTAAAATACTTGTTTTTGGCAAAAAGTTTCAAACTTTACGCGTGGATCGTTGTTTTTAAACTAGTTTTTTATACGAGGGTTTCATTCTACGCTTAACTGTTTCAGGAGTTTTGGTTCATCAAGTTTCACACTTTTGTGTTATTTTGGTGATATTGAAGCTATCTCATCACAAAAATCTGGTTTAGAAACATCTTTGGGCATAATCATTTTTATGAGTAAGATTACGCGTATCAAAACCCTAATCTTACGCGTAACTTTATCCGTGGTTTGATCTTCAGTTTCGTGGTTTACTCCGTGTTTTCTTGCTTGGATAAGCCTGAAAATACGTCGACTTTGGATATCTTTTGCACTGTGATAGTGTAAAAGATCATTTGGGCAAAACCCTAAACTTACGCATAAGCATAAAGCTTACGCGTAGAAATCCTACGCATAAGATTCATCTTACGCCTAAGCCTAGTCTTATGCATAAGGTAATCCTAAGCCTAACTTTCTACGCATAACTTTGTGTCTACACATAACTTTAGTGCATTTACCCTACTTACGCGTAAGCTAAAACTACGCGTAACTCTCTTTGTTACGCCTAACTTTGGTGTTTTTACGCATAAGTCCTACTTGGTTTCTTGTGATTTCTACGCCTAAGGACACTTCATCAACAAAGGTTCATTCGACTACAAAGATCCATTTTTACCAACACAAGTTTTCAACATGTCACAACCACCATACTCTAACTATTTCTCTTGCACTTATTCTCAACGACAACAACAACTAAGTCCACAACATCAACAATGGAATCAACAACAAGCAATTTATCAACAACAATTTAATCAACAATATACTCCACAACTTGGAGCAATTCCTCCACCACAAATGGTTCAAACACCGCCAAGTCTTCAAGTTCAACCCTACACAAATGACTTCAATCAACATCCATCAAGGAACACTATGAAGGAACCCACTTGGTTTGCAAAGATGTGTGAAGCTTTAAGCAGCCAACAATCAATTCATGAGGCTGGATCACTTGATAGACCTCCAATGCTCACTCCAGGAAACTACGATCAATGGGTGATAAGGTTCTTTCGGTTTTGTGATCTGAAGAAGCCACATGGAAAGTTCTTAAAGAAGGTTATCTTGGAAGGTCCATTTCAGATGCCTACTGTCATTGTACCCGGCGATCCAAATGCCAATCCACCAAGAGATGAACAAACGAACATTGCTACTGTTGCAGATTTAAATCAAGCAGAACTTCTACACTATGAAGCTGATGAGCTTGCAATGCAATATATCCTTTTAGGATTACCTAACCCAATTCTTCTAAGTGTTGATGCTCAAAAGACTGCAAAGGAAATGTGGGAACATATTCATCTTCTTATGGAAGGATCTGTACTCAATCAGGAGGATTTGGAATCCAAAATTTACTTGGCTTATGAACACTTCATGATTGAACCTGGAGAGACACTAGAGTCTTATCATCATCGATTTTCAGACATCATCAATGATTTGGATAAACACAACATCATCATGCCAAGAATTGCAGTGAATACTAAGTTCCTGAGTAGTCTTGGTCCTGAATGAGAGAAGTATGTCATTTTTCTCCGTCAAGCGAAGAATACGCATCATTCTACATATGGATTGTTGTACGCTTACTTGAAGCCTCATGAAAAGGAAGTTGATCGGGAAAGGATTCTCCGTGCTCAAATTGCTCCACCTACACATCCGGAAAATCAACAACTTGCCTTATATGCTCAACAAAGTTATCCTCCTCAACAAGCAACTCAACCAACTGCCTCAGTCACACAAAACGATCATTCACAGCAACATCGATCCGTTCGAAGCATTGCAACAAGGATTTGTTATGATTGCTAATGCTTTTGGCCGTTATACCAACAAATCCAACAATCGTATTCGTTCCTCATCTAACACACGAAATCAGGCTGTTGTAAACAATGGAGGAGTTGAAGTTCAGAATCGTGGATATGGTCTTCAGATGGGCGGTGGTCAAGGGTTTAATGCTGTGGGTCAGAATAACAACAGAGCTCAAGTGGTGGAACAAGGAAATGCTCAGAATGGGTTATATGGTCTTCGATGCTACAACTGCAATGAAAAGGGACACCTGGCTAATGCATGCCCAAAGCCGAGGACTAGGGGCAGTGCTTATTTCAAAGAGGCTCTTCTTTTGGCTCTTAAGGATGAAGCTGGTGGATCTCTCACAGACAAAGAACAGAGTTTTATGGCAAATGCAGACTCATATGATGATATAGAGGACTTGCAGGCCAATGCAGCAGTTATGTTGATGGCTAATATGCATGAGTTACACATGAGTGACACAAGCCCAGTGTATGACACTGATGGCTTATCTCAGGTACCCGAACAAACCATATTTATCTCTGATCTAATATCTCCGCCAACATCTGAATCCGGCAAGGCTCAGAATGTTCAAAATGAGTCATTTACATCACATTCCGACGATTTTCAACTAGACCCCGTAGTTACATTTGATGATCAAGATGACCTTATGGTTGCCATTGATAATCAAATTGACTCTGTGGTTATACTTGAGGATCTAAATAATGATCATGTTGTGACTCCCGTTGAACAAACCGAACTTTTGCCTCATCCAGATCTTGCTCTGTTACTTAAAGACCAGCAATCCAAAATTGAAGAATGTTGTGCATTAAATAAGGACTTAAAAAGTAAAAATGCACTGTTAACCAAGGATTTTGAATGCTTAAAAATGAAACTCAACTTTTTCAAAACTCAAGAAAACCGTGAAAAAGGTTTTGAAGCAGCCTTTACTAAATCTCATCAAAACGAAAAATATTTAGAGAGACAGATGCGTGATCTAGCCGCTTCGAAGAATGCTTTGTTGTCTGAAATAGAACAACTGAAACATGAACATAAAAAGCAAATTAACGCTCTCACCTTGGAAAATCAAAAGGCTAAGGCTGAGTTGTTAACTTGTCAAAAACAGTTCTCTGCATACAAAAAGCATTCAACGAAACGAATAGATGATCATCTTGAAGAAATTATCGGCTTGCAACGCAAACTTAAAGAGTTTAAAACTGTTGTTTACAAACATGGTGAGTCAGTAACTGCTATTGAAAAGTTAACTTTAAAACCCAATCCAAATGGATATGGACCGAATCTTGCTGATTACAAACCTAAGCTTTCAACCAAAGCATTTAAACCAAATCCTGAAGTTTCCAGTGCAGAATATAAAATTGATGATACTGTTATGAGTGTTGTTGAATATCATCTTCAAGAGGAATTCGATGCAGAAGACGAGAGTCGATCAAAATTAGAAACTGTTGTTTACAATAAACCTTTTAATTATAAAAAAGCGGTCACTTTCGTCATACCAACGGATTATAGTAACACACCAAGGGTTATCATAAAAACGTCTGAGTCTTCTAATGTTAATCCCCAACCAGATTATGCACAAATTTATGGTCCTTTACCTTCCATTAGTGAAGTAAACTCAAAACCTAAAAATCAAAAAATTCTTAGATATTTTGACATTTTCATGGCTGACCTCAAAACTTTAGAACATGAGATAGAATATCATTCTGAAATCAAGGTTCAAAATTTTCAATCGCCTCTGGCGCGAGAACAAAGAGACATCTTTCAGAAAAATCTTTTACCTAATGTTAAAAATTTGAAAAATTGTGCATTGTCTTGGGAACGGGACTTTCATAAGGAACTTGGAGTGATGAAGGTCGTTTTCGAGAAAACAGAAACATCTATTTCTAATACTAAACGTAAAAAGAAAATGTTGAGAAAAGATGTTGATCGACTCTTGAATGATGTTATCTATACTGATATCCATAATATTGTGTTATTGAATTCTGTGTCATATGCATCTGATTATATCTCTGCTGATAATGTTGACTCTGTGGTAACTGTTGAGAATACTGAAAATGTGCTTCAGATCGAGTCTTTAAAAGCTGAAAATGAACGATTGCTTACCGAACTTTCCAATGCAAAACGTCGTCTTAATTGGTGTGAAAAAGATATTCACAATCAACAACTTGTTTTTCAAAACAAAATTGCTCAGTTGCGTGCAAAATCTTCTGATCCTAAAATTGAGCAACTGGATGATCAAAACGTGTCTTTGAAAAGTCAAATCTCAAAATATGAACAAGAACTTGTAAAAGTTAAACAGGAATATGGTGTTATATTTGATTTACTCAATAAGACTCGTCATGAAGCATCCAACGAACTTGATCACTATCTTGGACACTCTATAGAAGTCATGCATTTTGCTGGTAATATTCGTTCTGAAAATCAAGATTATATTCACACTATCTCTAAGTTAAGAGAAATGTTATGAAAGTATGAACAACTTCTGCCAACCATCATTAAGAGATTAGCACCAGTAACACGTAGTAATCGTGAACCTAGAATACCTACTGCCAAATCACAAGTTTCTAACGTGCTTCCTTCTACTGAAACAGGAATAGTTGCGTCTTTTCCAAACGTCCGCACTTCACAGCCTAGGAGCACTCAATCGAAGAATAGGAAGTTGCGACCTGAGAAAAGATCAATAAGGAATGCTAAAGTAGAAGAACACCCTATGACTATGAATAAGACTCACGTTGCTTCCACTATAGACATTGCGTCTAACAAATGTAATAGAAATAGTGATGTAACGAATGCTAAACCTTTAAGTACTTTTGATATTCAGTCTGATGCACCTTCTGTTATTTGTCGTAAAAGTATGAATTCTGATTGTTATGACAAATGTGTTGCGAAAGCTAGAATCTCTCGTTTACAGAATCCTAAGAATCGGAATACCTCTAGGCCCACTAATCATTCTAAGTTTGTGCTTGGAAGACCGCCTTCTTTAGATTCTAAGGCAAGCATTGCTATCCCTGTAGCTCCAGTTTCACCTCCTAAGAATGTAGTACCACCTAGTGCATTCACTAAGACTAAAGCAAATAGTAGTTATAGATGGCAGAAATGGATATACAACACACTAGGATTTAAATGGATGCCTAAAGTTATTAATGTGTGTATGTCTACTATCACTGCTCCGGAACCCTCTAACATTTCGGGTTCCACATCTACTTCTATTCCATCTGTGTCGTCTGTGTGTAATGCAGGTGATACAGATCATTCTCTGGATTGTTGATAGCGGATGTTCCCGACTCATGACAGGCAACCTTAATCTGTTATCAAACTTTATTGCAAAGTTCATTGGCGCTGTCAGATTCGGGAATGATCACTTCGCAGCTATCATGGGCTACGGAGACTATATCAATGGGAACATCGAAATTAGCAGGGTTTACTATGTGGAAGGTCTCGGTTACAATCTGTTTTCAGTAGGTCAGTTCTGTGATGGAGATTTGGAGGTTGCTTTCAGGGAGAAAACTTGTTTCATTCGTGATCTACAAGGAAATACTCTTATGTCTGGCTCGCGTAATTCTAGTCTTTACACTATCTCTATGCAAGACATGGTTGCTTCATCTCACATCTGCTTACTTTCAAAGGAAACATCAACAAAATCCTGGCTATGGCATCGTCGTCTCTCACATCTAAACTTTCAAACCATCACCAACCTTGCTCGACACAAACTAGTTGAAGGTCTCCCACGATTCCGGTATTCAAAAGATCACCTTTGCTCAGCCTGTGAACAAGGGAAAAACACTCGTGCTCATTTTCCTTCAAAGGTGGAACACAGCTCTCAGCATGTGCTTCATCTTCTTCACATGGATTTATGTGGCCCGATGCGCGTGCAAACGATCAATGGCAAACGCTACATCTTAGTAATTGTTGATGACTACTCACGATGGACTTGGGTCTACTTTATTCGAAGCAAAGACCAAGCTCCACAAATGATCATCACCTTTCTCACGAAAATTCAAGTTCAGCTCCGGAACACCGTCCGCCAAATAAGAACAGACAAAGGAACTGAATTTGTTAACCAAACCCTTTGTGCATTTTATGAGAAAGTGGGAATTCAGCATCAGATATCTATTGCACGTACACCAGAATAAAACGGTGTTGTTGAAAGACGAAACCGAACGTTAGTGGAAGCTGCAAGAACAATGTTAATCAATGCTAAACTTCCAGATTACTTGTGGGCAGAAGCTGTATCTACTACATGCTATACTCAAAACCGTTCTATGATCAAAAAATGCCACAACAAAACACCTTTCGATCTTGTCCACAACCATAAACCGAATCTCAAACACTTTCATGTATTTGGATCCCTTTGCTATCCGAATAATGATCGTGATGATTTTGGAAAGCTCAAAGCCAAAGCTGACATTGGAGTCTTTATTTGATATTGTGAGAATTCTAAAGGTTACCGAATCTGGAATCGTTGTACAAAACAGGTGATGGAAATGATTCATGCTCATTTTGATGAACTTACGGAAATGGCTTCTGAGTATAACAGCTTAGAACCCGGTCACAACCGTTTAAACTTCCCTCAACCCCCATCATCAGCTGAACAAAGCCCCCAGCTCACTCGTCAACAAATGGAAAGGCTATTTGCTCCGCTGTTCAGTGACGATATTGATGAACGTGCTCAAGGTGTATCCGCTGTTTCCGCTGCTCTACCTGATAATACTCTTATACCTGATACACCTTCTACAACAACTACTGTTGAAGAAGCACCACCAGTTGACTCCACCACAACAGTTGAACAAACCGCTTCCAACAATGATGAACCGGCTGATGATATTCTTAATTAAGTACCCCCACCTGCAGATTTTGATCCAAATGCGTTCTTTAACCCGTTTGCTAATGACACTGCTGCACCTGATGTCGCGGAATCATCAACAAACTATTTGAATCCTCAGAATCTGCACAATGTATACCAACATCAACCCTCTACACATCGATGGACAAAAGACCATCCTCTTGCAAATATTATTGGCAACCCAAATCAACCAGTCGTTACGAGACAACGTCTTCACACAGATGGTGAACATTGCATTTATGCACTCACTGTCTGCCAATCTGATCCTAAAAACATTAAAGATGCAATGACAAAAGACAACTGGATTGAATCCATGCAAGAAGAACTCAACCAATTCAAACGTCTTGAAGTATGGGAACTGGTTTCTATAAATATGACGGTCTTTCAGATGGATGTCAAAACTGCGTTTCTCAACGGACAACTGAAAGAAACGGTTTATGTCAGCCAACCAGAAGGATTCGTTGATCCTGAGTTCCCGAACCATGTCTACAAACTGAAGAAAGCTCTTTATGGTCTCAAACAAGCTCCTCGGGCATGGTACGATAAGCTATCCTCTTTCCTCATTGCTAATAACTTCACCAAAGGTTCGGTTGGCCCTACTCTTTTTATACAATATCACGGGGCACATATCTTAATTGTTCAAATTTACGTGGATGACATCATTTTTGGGTCTACACATAAAAGGTTTTCAACTAATGAAGAAAAATTTTGAAATGTCCATGATGGGTGAACTTACGTTCTTTCTAGGATTGCAAGTTCATCAATCACCCCGTGGTATTTTCTAATTAAGTCCAAATATGCCCTTGAATTGTTAAACAAATTTGGAATGAAATCCTATGAAACTTATGCCACACCAATGACTCATACCAAGAAGCTAGACACTGATTTACATGGGAAATTAGTGGACCCTACCAAATACCGAAGTATTATTGGGTCTCTCATGTATCTAATAGCTAGCAGACCTGATATTGTCTTTGCCGTTTATCTATGCTCCCGTTATCAGTCGCGACCAACTGAAACCCACCTCTCTGAGGCTAAAAGAATCCTCCGATACATCAAGGGAACCATTAACTTGGGAATATGGTATCCGAAGGATTCTGGTTTTGAACTAATCTCTTTTGCAGACGCTGACCACGCAGGATGCTTAGACTCAAGGAAAAGTACTTCAGGAACACTACAATTTCTTGGTGATAAACTGGTGTCTTGGCAATCGAAGAAACAGGATTGTACATCGTTGTCATCAACCGAAGCAGAATATGTAGCCATGTCCGCGTGTTGTGCTCAAGTCATCTGGATGAGAACACAACTCAAAGACTATGGTTACGTATTTGACAGAATCCCGATGTACTGCGACAATCGGAGTGCCATTGCGATCTCGTGCAACTCAGTTCAGCACTCGAAATCAAATCACATCGATCTTCGTTGTCATTTCATCAAGGACCACGTGGAACAGGGTACAGTTAAATTATACTTCGTGGGTACAGAATACCAATTGGCAGATCTTCTCACCAAAGCCTTGCCTCCTGCTAGGTTTAATGAGTTGGTCCACCGGATTGGTATGAGGTGTTTGACTCAAGAGGAATTGGTTGACCTCCTAAAACAGTCTTAAAAACCTGTCAAACACCAAAATATCTTTTGTAAATATTTTTTCAAAAACAAAATACAAAAATATAAAACCTGATAAAACAACAAAAATATTCTTCTAATCTATTTTTCTTTCAACATGGCAAGTACATTTCTTTCGTCAACACTTTAATCTTTCAAAATTCAGTATTTTTCCGATCAAGTGTTGAGGGGGAGAAAATAATCACTTAACTGTTTCAAAACATCTGTGTACTTCCATGTTATCATATCCCGGTTGTTTCTTTTATCAATGGTGGCAAACTTTTCTGGTTAAACTGACACTCCTCGGTCTAAAATTATAACCTTTCATCATTTATTAAGTCAATGGGGAGTGTCGTCAAAGTTATTTCCTAAAATCTTTTGTTTGGTAACCAAAATGGAAGTTAAAAGGCTATAAATGAAAATGAAAAAGGTGGAGGGACCAAAACTGCCAAAAGGTTAAAGTCATTTTTAATAAAAACACCTTCCACCTAACTTTCTCATCACATTTATTACTCCTAACCAACATAATCTACTCATATAATTCGTTCAACAAATCCGAAGTTTTGATCATCAATCTGTAAGTGTTTTTGCGTTGATAACACATTTTTAAACATTGGTTTTGATTTTCAAACGAATCCAACGGTTAAATTTACGTAAATGGTTGATTTTGTGTTATACGCCTACGCGTAAGAACACATGATCATACCTATGTGTTTGAGGTTAAGATAAATGGGTCTAAACTTTTCTTTAAACATCAAGGATACTATGCTTATCCTCAAATTCCACCCAGAAACATGAATTGATGGTTTTTCAAAATTAGGGTTCTTGAGTCGATTTGGGGGTTTTCAAATGTGAAGGTTTTTGGTCATAAAGATTGTTGTGTGATGATGCTCTTATGATGAATTGATCATATCTATGCCTTAAAACAACCCAGAAACACTAATTGATGATAAATTTGTAACTAGGGTTTAATGTTCTTAGGTTTGGGTATTTTTGATTCATTGTGTTTTGGATGTTAAAACTTGGTTATTAGACTCTCACAACACCTAAGACCTACCAGAAAACGTTTGGTGCAATTCCTATGGCTAGAATTCATATGCATAATTCTTAAACTATTAGGGTTTTAGTCTTACGCGTAAGACTTTCTACGCTTAAACTGTTTGATATACTTTCAAGCCATGATCTGTTATAAAATGAGTGTTAATGTGAATATTGATCTTATGATGATTTTATTTCAGGCTTGCTACTCGTAAAACTCAGAATCAAGGTTATTGAAACTCTATGCATAAGGATCACCTTACGCGTAGAAAGTTATGCGTAAGAGAAATCTTACGCGTAGCTGTTACGCGTAAGGTTCTACAAAGGGACTACGCGTATCCTGTGAAGGATATGCGTAAACAGTGACCTCTACGCATAAGGTCTACTCTTACGAGTAAGCCTTACGCGTAAGGTTTTATATACGCCTACGCGTAAGCTTTTCGCATAAGGTCCTACTGTTCCTACGCGTAATATTTCTTACGCGTAAGACAGGATCCTACGCATAAGCTTGAGTTTACACGTATAATTCTTCTGCTTACGCATAAGCTGCCATTTCTACGCCTAAGCTCTGATCAAACCTTCATTTTGAATTGTTACGCGTGCAAACTTGTAAATAAATAAATCATAACGTCACGAAACCAATAATGTCACTAATAAACTTAAACGTTTAATATGTTGTGTTAAATAAGTGATAACATAAACTTTAAAACTTAAAGTTAACTAACTCACGAAACTTATCACAACGTCATTAAAACTATTAGACAAACAAGTGACTTTGGACTCGTAACAATCATTGATATTGCACATTCAATAATTAGACAATAAAACCTTCTGTTGACTAACATTATGTCTTTCGATATGTTGGTTCTTTTGGCTAATGTTATTTTAGATCACGACATGGCTGCTCAAATGAATGTGGATGCACCTGAAGTTCTCACAATTGCTGACATCTTCCCTAATGGCTATCCGAGAAAGATTGGAAAGAACAACCTTAGGGTTGATTTTGAAACCCTCACATGCTCTGAATCTTCTTGTCTCATTGCTGTGGATACTCTTAAGAATCATCCCTACCAGAACATGCTCTCACACTCTGCTACAGTACCGGAGATCTACATTCAACAATTCTGGAATTCAATGCAAAGGATCAAGGGTCAAAGTGCAGTGACTGTGACTATCAATCACAAACAAGTCACCATCACTCATGCAGACTTACGGGCTGCTCTTCTCATTCCAGAAATCGTGCCAACCGACTTCTATGCCACACCTACTGAGGAGACAGTTCTTGAATTCCTGATTGATATTGGCTATGATGAAGCTTCAGGAATTATCACTAAGCACTCTCATGTGGAGCTTAAGAACATTCCTCAACCGTGGAGAACCCTCTACATCATCATCACCAAATCGGTCTCTGGTCGTGACAGTGGCTATGAGCATCCCAAGCTCATGGAACTGCAAATCTTCTGGTCATTAATCAACAAGAAGGACATCGAAATTGAAGCTCTGATATGGGATGACATGATGACGCTTCTCAAAAAGCTTGGCTCAAAGATTCCCTATGTCAGATACACAAAACTGTTGATCCAGAGAGCACTTGGACTTCATCCTGATATTCCCAAGAGGCTCAATGACCCCGATAATCATGACATGTTGACTGAGCCTATCCTATCAGTCAGAATCAAGGAATCGTCAACAAAGAAACAGGGTGTTGTGTTACCTGATCACCTACTGACTAACGAAATCAAAAAGCTTGAAACGTACAAAAGGTATCGGGTAGCAGTAAGAGAAGGCAAAGTTGGTCATCTCGATGAAAAACCTTCTGGAACACCTACTCGGAGAACCAGAAGAGGAAGTGCTGGAAGTGCAGTAAGCACAGAGAGTCAAAGGAATGTCCTAAAGAGGAAACCTGCTCCTAAGAAGAAAGTTCCCTCTCCGGAAGCTGTTCCTATTCCTACACCTGAACCACCAAGAAAGCTACTGGACGAAAGCTCTGAAGATACACAATCAGATGAGGAGGTCCACTACTCTGAATCTGCAACCGAACCACCTCCCTCAGTAGCAAAACCTCCTAGTCCTCCAGCTGAACATGGAAAAGGGAAGACTCCTGTAATTGTGCCTTATGAAGAAAGCTCAGATGAAGAAGAAGAGCAACTGGATACTTCATACAGGAAGAAGTTCAAATTCATTAGACTCCAACATGTTGCGAAGTAATTTGCAAAGGATCAAATGGGTGGCCCTGGAGGTTCAAGTGGTGATGCCCACTCTAAACCATCTCCTGATGCGGTTAATCGACCCGATAAGGGAGCTGGTGCCACCACTCTTCTGCAACAACAAAAATGTTTGGAGGATTCTATTGATTATGAGATTGAGGAACCAGCAAAAGAAAAGACTAAGGAAATACCTGCTGATGAAACAAAGACTGATGACAAGGCTATGTCTAAGGAGGAAACTTCTAAACCCCCTAAGGACCCCGAGTATCCTCATGTCTCCTCCTCATCAGACTCATCATCTCATTCTTCGCCACCACCATCTAAAAGATCAACCAAATCAACATCCAAATCAGTGAAGAAGCCAACTCGATCTTGGACTTCTCATGCTCATAAAAGAATTGGGAATGCTGTCAAACAAGTCAGAAAGAAAGACATGCTCTACAGGAAGATGAATTTCTACGCTGATCAGATACAGTATATTCATGATGATATCGACAAGATGCAAGATGAAAGGGAGTATGTCCAGAAGCTCATGAAAGATGATCTTCAAGGAAAAATGGACGAAATGATCAAAGGATACTCTCACCAGTTCCTTATGGAGGTCGTTCCGAAACTGACAAAGGAGATGTATACCAGACAACTGTATCCAAATCTCTTGCATCTAGCCAAACAAGCCATGAAATCAACTCCGATGAATTTAAGCATCAATCCACTTGAATCCAAAATTTTCTCAGATAATGAACTGGTGAACCGGCTAGTAGCGCAAATGTCGAAACGCTCTGCAACGTTTGCCTCACACGAAGCTAAACTGTTTGAAGCTCTACTGGAATACCAACTCAGGTCCGCATTTCGAGAAGAAGCTGTAAGGCCCAAACGTTCAAGAGATGATGAAGACAAAGATCAGGATAAGGATAAAGAGCCCAAACGTACAAAGAAGTCTGATGAATCATCCTCTATTCAGTACTCGATGCAACCTCCACCACAACGGACTCCTGCTCAACAAAGATCTTTTCCTCCCTCTTCTGCAAATAAACCTCATGATTCTGAGACACCACCCCAGATTTAGAAAACCGGTGACCACTTTGAATATACGGGTGGTGACGATGAAGAATACCATGAGCCCCAACAACAACCCGCCTCACCCGATGATGAGTGTCTAAATACTCATCATTTTTGTACCGTTTAGAATGCCAAAAACATCTGAAAACACTCAGAAATGCATCAAAATGATGAAAATATCACAAATAAGTGTTTTATGTGTTTTAAATGCAAAAATATCAAAATCATATGAAAAACGTATCAAGTTTGCAAAATTGGCAGTTTTAGTCCCCCAAGTTTCAAAAGTTGTCAAATCTAGTCCCTGGAATCCAAAAATAAAGAAAAATATCATTCAAGGTCCCTGAAATATTCTAAGTTGTCAAAAATGGTCCTTGAATGAATCTTTGGTCAAATGGCAGAATAGGTCCTTCAAGTTTGAAAATTGTCATAAATAGTCCTTGGATATTTAAAAAGTGAAAATAATCAAATGTTATCCTTGTACTATTAAAGTTTGTCAAGTTTGGTCCTTTTGATAACATTGGAAAAAGTTCAGTTTGGTCCCTCAAGTTTGGCCGAATTACACAAATGGTCCTTATATTACTACTAAACCAAACCGGATCCTATATCAAAACCAAATCCAAGCCCAATATACTGCTGGCCCAAACACTAGCCCAACCCACACAAATTGACCCTTGACCCTTGGACCTTGAACCCACTTGAGCCAGTCAAATAACCACTTGACCCCTGCCATAACCCTATTTTGACCCCTCTCGTATTATTAATACCACGGTCAAATATGGTCAACGCGCGCCCAAAACCAGAACTACTGTGCATCGTCCTCACCATGCCTGAAATCCAATACCATAGCTGGTTTTTCCACTTTTTCAACACTCCACCTGCCTCACCACTTGTTTAACTACCCCCTCCACTTCCACTTACACCCAAACTTCTTTAAATGCTCAAACCTGCTCATGACTTTTTTGGCGCCAAAATAACACTTGGACGAATATGATGAGTTATGAAGATCCAATGGCTGGAAATGAGTGGGAAAGTCTCAGAGGTCGACAAAGAGTTGAAAATATCTTTATAAAGAGGAGGAGAAGCAATGTGGGAAGATATCTAGTGTAACTTAACTTAGTTTATGTCGTTTTAGCTTAAATTTAAATTCCAGTGTATGTTTTAGCTTTTGAATTTTGTATTTCAAGTTTCTAGTGTACAATAAAGCTTTTGTGATAATCAATTTCAAGTTTAAGTCTTATTTTCTGTTTATGCAAAATCTTACTTTTATTCAAAATCTCAATGTGTTCTAATGATGTTGTTAGTTGTTGGTAAGGACTGAATAGGCCCACATAAGTTCCCAGATAGCTTATTAAAGCTATTAGATACTTTAAAAGTCAGTTTAGAAGTCAAAAGAAAAAAAACACCAAAAATACCAAAAAATTAGTGAAAAATAAAAAATCTATGGGAATGAAGATTAAAGCTGGAGCAGGGTGAATATTGGATTGCCCTGGGTTAGAGGCTTAGTGGTAAGCCTATAGGAGTGGTCTTTTGATCTTGGTTCTGTGGTTTCAGTTGGATAGACTCTTGTAAGCTTTTAACTCAACTTTTGCATTTTATTGTATAAGTAAGTTTATAGCTTAAATCTCTGTGTCTTTATGTTCATTAGTTATAATTAAGTATATTTAAGCATTAAAAACAGTTACTTGTTCTTTTTAATTTGTAGATTAATAAAAATCTTGTTTTAAACAGTTAAATTAACATAAGTGTAATTTCTTGGTTTTATGTTGTTATTGTTGTTATTTAATGTTTCTTTAGTCTTATTTAATGATAATATAAGGTCTGTAATTAGTTGTATGGTTTTAATCTTTGAAAGTCTTTGAAAATCTTTAAAACAGTTAAGTAAAATGGTGTTTGGATTTGTTTGTTTAACTGTGTTATAGATTGTTTGTGTTGTTGCTTATTGTTGTTCTGTGTCACATACACATCTAATAACTCAAACAAACCATAAAATCCAGTCCTTCTTTAAGAAAAAGTCAAATATACCTTTAATCTCATACCACTTGTTGACTGTTGGGATTTAAAGTGTATAAATCATCACAGTGGCTTAGAACTTGTTACTTTAGCTTAATCTCATCTTATTTTAGCTTAATACAACATATTTAGTAAGTAGTATTGATCACAAGTTCATAAAGGTCAACCTTTAGTTAAAGATAAAAAGTCAAAATTTCAGTTGGGTCGTTTTTGAATAAACTAGAAACTTTTATATAGGACTTAATAGTAGTTTTCAAGATTTGAGCTCTTGGTATATCAATATTCAACTGCTTATCTCTGTCATAGTATTTTTTTATATTTTCTAGTTCAGCCTTTTAATAGCTTATTTCCTAGCTTCTTTTGGACCCTTGTCTGAAAATGTGCCCTGTGCACAGCTTTGCTACCATTTTCACAAGCCTGTAAAAAGCTCTCTAGTTACCCAAAGCTTGTGAGTTTTTGCTTTTTGTGAAGCTAACCAGGCCATCTTATAGTCCCAAGCTTAATTTTCCATTTTGTAGCTTATTTGCTAGGGCTGCAATAAGCTTTAACCTTGTCCCATAACTGTCTTTTAACAATAAGAAACCAAGTGCTTATCTGCTTATTCCTAGCTTTTCAGTATGCTTCTTTGTGTCTTTTAGCTTCATTTGAGTAGCTTGTAGCTTGTTGTATCTTATTTCAGTCTTGGTTTCAGCTTACAGTAAAATCATTAAAATAAGCCAAAACCTTAACTGTTGAGCTTTTAAGTTCTTAAACAGCTTATTTTTTTAGTTGTAAAATTTTTGTCTTTATTAAAGTTGCATATTATAAGTAGTTAAATAGTTTTCAAAAATAAAAAAAAAAACACAAAAACATCATTTTTAATATAGTGATAGCGTTTATTTAATAGTAATTAGCTTTTTTATTTTTCTTTTCAGCTTATTATTAAGCATTTTCAGTTTTTATAATTTTCTTAGTTTTCTGTCACCTTAAGATATTTTTAGAAAAAGTTTCATAATTTTCTCTGTTTGTTTAGTATTTATTATAATTTTAAATAGTTAAATAGTATTAAATAATTAGTAATAAATAATTAAAAAACATAAAAAATATCTTTTCAGTTGTAAAATTAGTTTTATAATATTTTAGATTTTTCTAAGTTAAAATTTTATTTTTCCAGGTTAATTTTATATTTTCTTGTATTTTAGTGTATTTCAAATAATAATTAATTAGTAATAATTAGATAAAAAGTGTAAAAAATATATTTTCAATTTTAAAATAAGTTTTATAATATTTTAGATTTTCTTAAATCATAATTTTATTTTTCTAACTTTATTTCATATTTTATCATATTTTAAGGTATTATTAAATAGTTAAAAATAGTTTTTAATTAATAATAATTAAATAAATAGTTATAAAAATAATTTTCTTTTTCCAATAATTTTCTTTTATTTTTAGGATTCCAAAAATATCATTTTCATATTTTTAGGCCTTTTATTTCTTAGATCTCACTTTTTATTTTGTACGTTTACGTAGTTTTTAATCGTACGTATTTACGTTTGTCTTATCTGATTGTTGTGTTTTACAATTCTGTATCCAAATACATTCCAATCAATCAGTAGTGTAATTATCCATCAAAATCCTTACTGATCACTATCCTTAGTGATCATTCTATCATCTGAAAGTTTTGAAACACCATTGAGTCTCCGTGGGACTTAACGACCTGTGGAAACACTATACTCTCCAGATCTTCATTGCATTGGTTTTAGACAGTTTTAAGTTTATTACGGTTGACCATTCACAAGTGGTTAGCTTGTGTGATTAAACTTGACTGTCTGGACCCCAATCACCCGACAAAGTACAGAAACCAGCACCCTCATCTAGCCCTAAGAAACAGAAGAAGAAGGCGCCCACGGCTGACGTCGTATCATGGCTAGATGAAGATACAACAGAGGAATTTGAATGGTTTTCTACACTTGTCAATTCCACTCCCTACCCTGAAG
Organism: Chrysanthemum seticuspe; assembly: GCA_019973895.1. NCBI lineage: Eukaryota > Viridiplantae > Streptophyta > Magnoliopsida > Asterales > Asteraceae > Chrysanthemum > Chrysanthemum seticuspe. Next base: position 110,174,169 of record BPTQ01000001.1, read on the forward strand.
AAGGTCAAGATCTGGTAGACGGTAATACATTGGAGCATGCTAAGATTCTGCAAGAAAAGTTTCATGTGAAGAAGATGACAAAATCCGAGTTGAGGCGAATCAAGAATGAAGCTTTTCAACTGTGGAAAGATAGCTCAGAAAGTGCCATCGAGGTCGAATATCACCTTGAAAACATTGCTCGAGCTATGTCTAACAACATGGATTGGCTCAACCCAGAAGCAAACATCGACTTCACCAAACGGGACAACCCTCCATACTACACCGACTGGTCAAAACCTCTACCAATAATTGGCCAACCAAATGAACCTAGGATTCCATTCAGATATTTCTTCAACAAAGACGTGGAATTTCTTCTACACGGTGGCGATGGATCAAGGAAATACGCTACATCTTTGACACTTCCATTCCCAGCAGCCATATACTCAAGCTGCATAGCTATCGAGGAAAGAGCTAATCACTTGTTCTCCAACAAAGTCGAAGCATACGACCGAGATGCAATGTACGAGATTCATCATTGGCCGGAACGCCGAAGAATCTACTACAGAAGCTGCCAGGTTCAGAAGTCTCAACATGCAGTGTTCAGTACTAAGGATATCGTTGCCATCAAACACGTTGATCTTTCGACCAAATGGGACTACACTTTTCTCAAGAAGATTGTGGTTAAAAGGCAAGATGAACGGGATTATGCATTCTCTGAAGCTGACTTTGAGAATTTATCTATCAACGACATTGAAGACATGTACCTTGCCAAAGTACAGGGTCGCATGAGGCAATTTTCAACTGAAGTACAACGTGAATTCATCAAGTCACTGCTCATCTTCATCAGACGCATAGTCATCAAAGAACGTGTAGAAGATCTCCAGCTGGCAGTTGAATCTTATCAGACCCGTGTCAACTTCACTCCACCGCAGCTTGATCTTCCCGACATCAACCAGCTCTCACAATTTACACTCATCAGCAAACCATTCGGCGTCGTTTACCGCAGTGAACTTCAAAGAAATTGCTTGATGGGGTGCAGAGATCTTCACAAGTTTGGAGATCACACTTTGAAGATGGTTAGGGACGGATTGGCTTATTGATTGAAGGATATACACCAAAAGATCGGGTCTCCTAAGCGATGGAATTCTCAGGATCGAAGGGATGTGAAGAGGATCATCACGATGATTGATGAATGGTTGTATAGAAGGGATCAGTTCAGAAGATTGGAAAGCTATGTTGGTGGTCGACCAAGGATTAACATCACCGGCTTTCAACGCCCGATTCACACTCCTGGCGACATCTCTGGACTACCTAGTACCCCTTAAATTGCTTCTTTCATTATTACGTTGGATGTATGATTTATATATGTCTATGGCTTGTGCACACATAACAGTGTACAACCCATAATTGTCAAGAAAGGACCCTGTGGTACGCTTCAGTGCCACAATCCTTATAAAAGGAGCGAAAGCTTCTTACTTTTGAGTAAAAGCTATCAAACCTTTCATTTTTCAAGGTTTTGCTCAAAAGGACAAGTACTTCCCCGTATGATTTTCAAAACCAGTACTTCCCCGTATGATTTTCAAAACCTCAACCGTTTATATCACTTGTTGAGGGGGAGTACTTGAGTTAAAAATTTGTTCACAAATTGTTCATACTGGTCATCTTCCCGCAACACTCGAAATGGTCATATTTATTCTCAACTTTTCAAAAATAACATTTTATATGCCATTTTTTAGGGGGAGAAAATTATGTGATAAGAAATATGTTATGTAAATGCAAATGAATCTTTGTGTAATAGACTTAACCAACGAATTGACGGTACTAAACTGTTAGTAACTCGAAAAGACTTGTCCGGGACGGGTAATAATTTCAAGCTGTTTCTCTAGTAATGTAAACGTGTCTCGCAAAGGACTTGTCCGAGTAGAAAGTACTGATGAGTGTGTGAATACTCATCATTTTTGTACCATTTAAACTGCAAAATCATCTGAAAACACTCAGAAATACATCAAAATGATCAAAATATCACAAATCAGTGTTTTATGTGTTTCAAATGCAAAAATATCAAAATCAGATGAAAAACATATCAAATTTGAAAAAATTGCAGTTTCAGTCCCCCAAGTTTCAAAAGTTGTCAAAAATAGTCCCTGAGTCATAATTTCAAAAGTAAAGTCACCAAAGGTCCTTTTTAAATCATAACTTGTCAAATTTAGTCCTTTGGTGAAAAATGTGAAAAGTTTGAGAAAATTACAAAATTGGTCCTTCAACTTTCAAAATTGGCAGAATTGGTCCCTGGAAAATGTGAAAGTGGCAACTTTGGTCCTTGAACTATTGACACTTGTCAATTTCAGTCCCTGAAACATCTTTGTGCATTTGGCAGAACAGGCCCCTTGAATTCCAGAAATTACAAATAAGGCCCTTATCATTTAAAACCCTTATACACCACTTGGACTTGTCAAATTGCAAATGAACCCCTGTCATATGATTTTTGGACCCTGCCTTTTGACCCCCTGGTATTTAATAAGCCAGTCAAACCCCATTTGACTACCCCTTTCCCTCCCTCTTCACGGGTATCACCATTTCATCATACCATGTCCTGCAATCCTTCTGCTAACACTCCATCTCACCATCATCATCCCTATACCCTCCCCCTCCAAACAGAAAGAGCCAAAGAAGCATTAAATGCATTATCCCAACCTCACTCAAGCCTTAGCTGTTAAAACCATTTTTGGCGCCAAAACACTTTAAATGGCTAAGATTGATTTGGGTGATCCAATGGTCAGTATTAGTGGTGGGAAATATCCAGAGAGAGGAGAGATGAAGCTTGGGATGTATAAAAAGCCAAGAGAAGCAAGAAGAGAGTAGTTAGCTTTTTATTTTTTAGCAATGTATGTCGTTTGTAGTTTAATTTATCTTAAATAACTTCAATCTGTATTTCTAAGCTTATTTTGTACCAAGTAACAGCTTTTAAGTGTGTACAACTCATTTCAAGTTTGAATTGAAAGTAATTATCAGTTTCTACAATTTAAGTCCACTGTTGAGATGTTGAATTTCAAACTCCCTTGTTTAAGTATTTAGCAACTCATTTTCAACTTCAAATAAGCTTATACAAGCTCATAAAAGCTTTCCATAAGCTTACAATTCATTTCTACTCACTTGTGAACCTTGGTCAACAAAAGTCAACACGGGTACAAAATTGAAGCAGAAATGGGACAGGATTGATGCAGGCTTGGAATGGGGTGAATTATAGCTTATTGGGTTGGTTGTATTAGTTAGAGGTTCTTGGTTCTCAATTTGCATGCCATTGTGGCTTGGACTATTTGTAAGTCAAATTCAAGTTCTTGTGCACAATCTGTTTTTGTAGCCTAAATCTGTCTAAACCTGTTCTAGTAGTAGTGATTTAGTCATATTAAGTTAATGCGATCATGTTTAAAGGTTGGTTCTGTGTTTGGATTTGTCTCAAGTTGCAAATCAGTGTGGATAAGGGGTGTTTGGTTTAAGGTTTAAACTGCTCTTCAAGCTTGTGCAGTGGCTTATGTTCATTAGTTCATGTTTCTTAAGTTCAGTTGAACTCATTTTAGTCAATAAACTAGGTCTGCTAGCTCTAGAAGTCAAACTTGACCCTTAATCAATCTCCACTGTTAACTGTTGGGAATTTTAGATTGCAGTTCATCATTTTGTGTTTAAATATCATCAACATTGCTTGCATTAGGTTCAATATATCTTATAACTTCATAATCAGTCATTTAATTTGGATCAAATCTCAGTTTGGTCAAAGTTTAGCATTAATCTTCAAAAGTCAAAAATCTGTCAATCAGTTTTGAACCAAACTTTGATAGTCAATGTCTAATTCATTACTGAGAATCAGTGTTTGAAACTTTGGATATTAAATCTTCAACTGGTCTAGTATTGATAATCACTTTTTGCTTCAACTGGTTCAGTCCTTTTAAGCTCCATATAAGCTCTTCTTTTGGGTGCATAATCCCCTGCACCACAGATCTCAGCTGGCACTAAGATTTCTCAGTACTTGCAGCAGGTGTACAGAGCTTATAAGAGCTCATCATAATCTGATTTTTGGTCTAAATACTCTCAAACAGGTCTACTTTAGGTTGCAATTGGTATTTTTCAGTCTGAGCTTATTCTTAAGCTTGTGCATAAGCTTAAACAGTGGTCCTAAACCACTGTTTGGTTCAAATTAAGCAGTTGGCTTATTTGATTGATCTGAGCTTAGGATTTGATAGGAGTAGTTGTAATTTGCTTCAATTAGCTTATTCTAGTATAAGATAGCTTCTGTTACTGTTTGGTTGCATCACTAGCTTATTTGCTTAATTTCCTAGCTTAATCTCTTGGCAGTTTACACTATAGCTTGCATATTTCATACATAAGCTGCTTGTTTTTCATTTTTCATAGATTCATAATCTCATTTTAGAATTTTCCTGAAGATTTCATAATTTTTGGTCAACTTTAGCTATTTTTCTCAATTTAAATAGATTTTAATCAATTTTTAATTAGTTTTAATAGCAATTAATTGAGAAAAAGCTCAAAAAATTAATTTTTCAATTTTCTTAGTTTAAGAAAAATATAAAAAGAATAAAAAAGATTTTTCCTTATTTTTCCACTTTTATTTGGTATTTTTCACAATTTTAATTAGATTAAATTAGTTTAAAATTGGTAGAAAATAGAAAATTAATCTGAAAAATACAAAAATAGTTTTGAAAATTCTCTTTTGATATTTTAGACTTTTCCATTTTATAATTTCATTTTTCTAGCTTTGTTTCCTATTTTCTTGTATTTTAGGTAATTATTAAATAGTTAAAAATAGTTTTTAATTAATAATAATTAGATAATTAGTGATAAAAACAATTTTCTTTTTCTAAAAAAGTTTCTTTTATCATTAGGATTGTAAAAATATCATTTTCATATTTTTAGGGATAATATTGCTTTAGTTTCACTTTTTAAATTGTACGTCGCGTAGATTTTAATTTCATTTTTATAAAAACATAAAAACAAAACATCATTGTAATAATAGTGATAGCGTTTATTTAATAGATTTTATCTTTTTAACTTTCTTTAATTTGCATTTAAGCCGTTGTAATTTGTTGGCTTATTCCGTAGTTATAATAATAACCATATCCTTTTTCCGTTCAAACTCCTCGATCACTGTACGTTTGATAAATCATTGCATAGCTCGCTGGGACATAACGACCCGGGGAAACATTGTACTCCTCAGATCTTCATTGATTTCGTGCTGAAGCTGTTTTAAGTTTTCTTACGCTTGCGTGAGAGAACTTGACGGTTTTGCCCGGATCAAATTTTTGGCGCCGCTGCCGGGGAGCTGTGCTATTTGTCTTACGTCTAGCAGATTAGTTGTTTGAATCCTCACTCATTTGTTTATATCATCCATCTCTGTATATATATATATCCATATTTTATTCTAAAAAATCCAAAAACCCAAAAACATCCAAAAACGTATAAAACACAAAAATATTTTCTTTTTGTTTCTATATATGTATCAAATAATAAAAATACAAAAAGATTCGTCGTTTTCTCTAATAAATAACAACTTAAAAGATTACCACCGAAAACCAAGGCAGTGCACTACCTAACTGGGGGTGCGACCATAATAAGTTCCCGAACTAAAGATTTAAAACTTGCCTTTGTGTCCTTGTGATTGGTGTACCTTTTTCAAAGAAGCCATTCATCTTGGATTATTGGTTAAGTTCACTGTTGTTTTGCCTCGATTTTGTGTTAATTGATTTTGTTGTGATATCGACGTTTCAGAACCAGAAAACCCAAAAGATTCTCCTCACCCTATTTTTATAAAACGTCTTCATAATTCTCATTCTCATCTGAAATATCTTCATAATTCCATTTCTCTCCTTAACTCTGAGATCCCTTAGAGTTATCTCTAGTGCATGCGCACTCGTTCTTCTAGATCATTGAGTCCTTTGCGTGATCTAGCAGAAATTCCAAGAAGACGTTCTCGTAGACGTGCTGCCCAAATAGTCGAACCCGAGATTCGTACTATTTCAAGCAACACCATGGCAGACGAACGTACTAAGGCGGAAATGCTCCAAGCACCCACCGAGCGTTATGGAGATGCCATTGTTTTACCCGTAATCAGCTCTGATCACTTTGAATTGAAGACACATTTGATCACACTTGTGTCTACGAATCAATTCCGCGGGACTGATCGAGAAGACCCGTATGCACACATCCGTTGGTTTAACAAGTTGACTTCAACTATCAATTTCAAGGATGTTCCACAAAAAGTCATCAAGTTGATGCTTTTTCCATTCTCTCTTGAGGGGACAGCCCGGATTTGGCTGGAAAAAGAACCCCCTCGATCCATCGAAACTTGGGAGGATCTTGTTCAAAAGTTTGTAAATTACTTCTTTCCTCCATCAAAGACGACTAATCTTAAAAATGAAATTTCTGGATTTCGTCAAAATTTCGATGAAAATTTTGGAGAGGCATGGGAGAGATTCAAAGATCTCCTCAGGAAATGCCCCCATCATGAATTCACGGAGCTTCAACAAGTCAATATCTTTTACAATGGGTTGAACGGTAACGATCAAGATTCCTTGAATGCAGCCGCAGGCGGTAATATCTTGAATCGTAAACCTAAAGATGTGATTGAGATTTGCGAGCAAAAATCAAAAGTTCCTATTTCTCGCAACAAAGTCAATGTTCCGAACACTCCTGCTTCTTCATCCGGTAACTCTTCTGAGTTAGCAGCTCCGATAGCCGCTCTAACGGACATCATCCATTGTATGATAAAAGAGGTAAAGGAAATCAAAAGCGAAATTTACCAACTCCAACCAACTTTAACAAGGCCAAAACTAACTTTAAAACTCTCAATAACTTTAAAACAGGAACTAAGCCTTGTTTCGCTAAAACTAACGGTACCAAAACTAACGGTACCAAAACGTGTCCTCCTTTTGGTCCACCACAGTATGGCGATCCACGTGCCATCACTCCTAGTCGAACACCAGCCATAACTAACACCAAATGGCTTCGATGCCCTCGAACCATTTTCCTTCGTAGCCAACGAACTGTTAGTATTATGCGCACACCTGGTGATGTTCAAAGTGTGTGGAACAAATGCCGAAACTGACCAAGGCCGAATACTTAAAGCGAAAACTAAAGGAAATGGAGAAAATAGTATGTTACCTACTACAGGCAATCTCGCCGATAGCCTCGACGATTGAGTCTTCTCAATGGCCTACTTCTTCGTCCTC
>BPTQ01000001.1:110184729-110202672 GCA_019973895.1 Chrysanthemum seticuspe
TGGATAAGGGGTGTTTGGTTTAAGGTTTAAACTGCTCTTCAAGCTTGTGCAGTGGCTTATGTTCATTAGTTCATGTTTCTTAAGTTCAGTTGAACTCATTTTAGTCAATAAACTAGGTCTGCTAGCTCTAGAAGTCAAACTTGACCCTTAATCAATCTCCACTGTTAACTGTTGGGAATTTTAGATTGCAGTTCATCATTTTGTGTTTAAATATCATCAACATTGCTTGCATTAGGTTCAATATATCTTATAACTTCATAATCAGTCATTTAATTTGGATCAAATCTCAGTTTGGTCAAAGTTTAGCATTAATCTTCAAAAGTCAAAAATCTGTCAATCAGTTTTGAACCAAACTTTGATAGTCAATGTCTAATTCATTACTGAGAATCAGTGTTTGAAACTTTGGATATTAAATCTTCAACTGGTCTAGTATTGATAATCACTTTTTGCTTCAACTGGTTCAGTCCTTTTAAGCTCCATATAAGCTCTTCTTTTGGGTGCATAATCCCCTGCACCACAGATCTCAGCTGGCACTAAGATTTCTCAGTACTTGCAGCAGGTGTACAGAGCTTATAAGAGCTCATCATAATCTGATTTTTGGTCTAAATACTCTCAAACAGGTCTACTTTAGGTTGCAATTGGTATTTTTCAGTCTGAGCTTATTCTTAAGCTTGTGCATAAGCTTAAACAGTGGTCCTAAACCACTGTTTGGTTCAAATTAAGCAGTTGGCTTATTTGATTGATCTGAGCTTAGGACTTGATAGGAGTAGTTGTAATTTGCTTCAATTAGCTTATTCTAGTATAAGATAGCTTCTGTTACTGTTTGGTTGCATCACTAGCTTATTTGCTTAATTTCCTAGCTTAATCTCTTGGCAGTTTACACTATAGCTTGCATATTTCATACATAAGCTGCTTGTTTTTCATTTTTCATAGATTCATAATCTCATTTTAGAATTTTTCTGAAGATTTCATAATTTTTGGTCAACTTTAGCTATTTTTCTCAATTTAAATAGATTTTAATCAATTTTTAATTAGTTTTAATAGCAATTAATTGAGAAAAAGCTCAAAAAATTAATTTTTCAATTTTCTTAGTTTAAGAAAAATATAAAAAGCATAAAAAAGATTTTTCCTTATTTTTCCACTTTTATTTGGTATTTTTCACAATTTTAATTAGATTAAATTAGTTTAAAATTGGTAGAAAATAGAAAATTAATCTGAAAAATACAAAAATAGTTTTGAAAATTCTCTTTTGATATTTTAGACTTTTCCATTTCATTTTTCTAGCTTTGTTTCCTATTTTCTTGTATTTTAGGTAATTATTAAATAGTTAAAAATAGTTTTTAATTAATAATAATTAGATAATTAGTGATAAAAACAATTTTCTTTTTCTAAAAAAGTTTCTTTTATCATTAGGATTGTAAAAATATCATTTTCATATTTTTAGGGATAATATTGCTTTAGTTTCACTTTTTAAATTGTACGTCGCGTAGATTTTAATTTCATTTTTATAAAAACATAAAAACAAAACATCATTGTAATAATAGTGATAGCGTTTATTTAATAGATTTTATCTTTTTAACTTTCTTTAATTTGCATTTAAGCCGTTGTAATTTGTTGGCTTATTCCGTAGTTATAATAATAACCATATCCTTTTTCCGTTCAAACTCCTCGATCACTGTACGTTTGATAAATCATTGCATAGCTCGCTGGGAAATAACGACCCGGGGAAACATTGTACTCCTCAGATCTTCATTGATTTCGTGCTGAAGCTGTTTTAAGTTTTCTTACGCTTGCGTGAGAGAACTTGACGGTTTTGCCCGGATCAGTACCATTCGAGAATCTCTTGGTAGACATGAACTCTGACGGGTATGACAACCTTTCGAGGCTTGTCTACACCTTCAAGGTAGTTATTAGAGCTAGTTGTCACCTAAAAGCTGACAATGTAACTCTTTAACTATGCAACGTAACCGTGTCTCGCGAGGGAGTGTCTATCTTGAGTTGATCAATTCAAAAGTGCGCGCTCTTCCCACACAGTGCAGATTTCCGTCAAAACTCCAAAGCACATGTGGAGGGAGAGTATTTCTGCTAAAAGATAAAACTCTCATAGTGGTTCAAACATCTTTTTCATTTACAAACCCTTTGAGAGATTTTCTTGAAAATTGGTTTTATGGCAACATAGGTTAGTCATGGAGTGATAAGGTGACTAAGGTTAGGAATAACCGTCCTATGATCCGCCAAAGCTGGAGGGATCTACCCAAGGACATCACAAATAGATAGTACTTAGAAGTCCTTAGGTACGATTATAAAAAGGAGAAAATGAGAATCAGAGAAAGAAGGAGTTGAAGAATTAAAAAGAAATGCAAAGAAAAGGGTGAAAAGAAATAGCCCTCCAAATTATTCAACTTAGGGCAGACACCGGGTTCAATTCATATGCTACTGGTTGTCACTTAGTGACGCCGGTATTGAAGATTAAAAGTCGTCATGGACCCAGTGACGCATGCACTATACCTTCTTAGCCACTCAAGTTTCTCTCAAAAGAAGCTTGTTTCATTCTCAGAGATAGCTGGTATTGAAGAAGGAGACCGTCTCCCTAGTCTTCTCTCAGGAAAACCAAAACGCACTATTAAGTCTAGAGCCACGAGATTCATCAAATGATCTCTTAGGTACACTTGACATTTCATCACTTGATGTTCAACAATAAGAACATCAGTGGTACATTATCGAGTCCTTCACAGATCTTAGCAATCTGTCGAGAACATTTATGAGAGGTTCACATCTGTGATCCTCAGTGATTGAATGGAAACTCCTGCCAGGGTCAACATCAAATAGCCCTGACAGCAGGTCACTTCGGTTACTCCCCGTGGATTATGCTGAGTATGTCTCAAACAGTCTACAGTCGTGAGTTGATGCTTCGGTGTACCTCAACGACTCATCTGAACTGTAGATGTACTTCGGTACATCGCGTTATCTCACTTGTGGGACTCCAGTTCAGGAACGGCCTTTGTGAGAATTAGAGTTGTGTTTTTCACACTATGCTGTTAACACTCTCGAAGTTTGAACGTGTAAGTGCCGGAATCCGCTTATTACTAACTGTTTTAAATGTTTTCTTCTTATGGAAGCTCCGGAGCGGGATGATTGTGCAGATTCTTCTCATGCTCACACCAACATCATCACTAATGGAAGTTCTATCCAAAAGCAACACAACAGTCAGGATGATTCTTCGTCAAATCAAAGAATCTACAAAGTTAAAGACTTAAAGAACTTCATCAATACTGAATTCCAACGTCAAAGAGCGTGTGAGCATGTTGAAGAATGACGTGGAGACACTGTAGCGGAGAAGCAGACCTGAGGCAGACTTGATGCAGACAACAACATACTATCACTTTCATCACAAAGAACAATGATTAAAGATCAAAGTTAAAGATGACGTCAAAGCATAACTGTTCAAAGAAAACTATCTCTCTACACTGGGGAGATTGTTCGAATCAAGGTATTCCTTCTCACAAGAAAGAAGAATGTCAGAAGACGTCAAAGCTACTATTACATCAACGCCTTCACCGTTTCTCATCACCAACACTTGAGGGGGAGATTGTTGGAATCACTCCTAAACCTTTATTCAAGTGTTTGTTACTTATATGTAATAGGTAGCTTATTATGGCCTTTATGTTTGTTTAAGGTCAAGCTTATGTAGAAGGCCCATAAGCTTAGGCCCATGTCCAATAAGGAAAAGGGAAGAAGTAGGAGTGTTGCCCTAGCTCCTTGCCTATAAATACTATGTAATAACCCTCACTTGAGGGTTGGTTGTTCAAGTTATTCTCTTCATTACACTCTACGCGTAACCGTCCTTATTATATCATGTGTGTGTGTGTGAATCTTGTTCAATCGCCTCTCTATCTCCTTCTAGTAAGCTTGTGCTGTAAAACTAGTGACCTAACACATTAACTCTGGAGTAGCCAATGTTTAGGTGTGTAAGACCATGGTACATTGATAACCATATGATTTTTAGCAAATCATCAGCTATCAACGGATTTGTTTTGTCTTTACCAAAAGCCGTACCCTTTTGGACTAGTTAGTTCTTGCAACCATGGTGAACTAATTACCATATAAATGGTTTTTCCACAGCCTTTACCACAAGCCATTTTTCTTGTGGGCTAGCCAACTCTTTACATTTGCTGATATGGTGAGTTGATTACCATACAACTTATTAGCAAGTTGTCAACTATATAACAGATTTTAGATATCTTTACCAGAGCCGTTTGCTCATGGATTAGCCAGTCCTTTTGTTAAACATGGTGAACTGATAACCTTTTGTTGTAACCATCTCAAAAACCATTTGTTGTTGTTAACTTTTGTTTCAAAATATTTTTCACTTAACAAAAGTTTTCTTTTAAAAACATTTACTGGTTTTGTGCTGCAAGCAGTACTTTAGTTAAAGTACTGTTTGTCCAGCAGTACTTTGAATAAAATACTTATTTTTCAAAAAATTATACCATTAAACATCATACCAGTACTTATGTTTCATCATCAGCCATAGTTGTCCATCTGATATATAACTCAATAACCATTAGAGCTGTTTCATTCTCTTCTTCAACTTCCATTCCATGATACAGCATCCTTCTCATAAGATCACTAGTCAAAGGATATCTTCTTTCAGCTAACATATGGATCATAGTTCCATCTTCCAATTACAAAGCATGCACTCCTGATTCTTTAAAAAATCTCTAGCTTGTAATTTCCCAATTTTCTTGATTTAGCCAGATTTCTTCAGTGCTTGTTTCCTCAGTTTCCCAGATAGTTGTCAGATCTCCTAGCAATACTAAGCCAACTCCAGTTGATGGAGTATGTTCAAAGTATTCTTGCACTAATTGATATAGTTGAAATAGATCTGATCTATCTATGATGTGCAATATATCCCATAGCAAATTGAATACTCTAAAACTTTCATCCTCCCTATAGAACATCAGATAGTTTCCATCCTTTGATTCTACTACTTCAAATGTAGTTATCTTGGACTTCTTTACTGCAACATCTTTGGATTTAGGATTCTCAAAGTCGACAACTCTTATGTAATTTCTCAGCTCATCAACTGTATCTGATCTTAACTCAATCTTCTTTGATGGTTGTTCAGCTCCAGTTGTTCTTTTTATTTTTAAGCTTTTCTTAGTATCATCCTCCTTTTGCTTATCATCATCCTTAAAAGAAATAATACTATCAACTTGCTTTTGATAAGCTTTTCTGACAGCATTATATAAATCTTTCATCTCTAAGTAGTTCAGCTTCTGTAATCCAGTATACCCTTGACCCTTTAGATAACCCATCATAGCATTTCTTTCTTTAGCCTTACTCATTGGTCTTCTAGGTATAGCAACTGACTTTTCTGGTATAGCAGCTTCAGGTTCCTTCACTGGTTGAGCAATCTCAGCATCAAATTTAGCTTGTAGTTCCCTAGCAGTTGCTTCATTCTTAGCCACTTCAATGGCTCTTAACTCTGCTAAAGTCAGCTTTTTCTTCTTCTTAGTTTCTACCAGTTTGCCTTTGCCTTTGTCTTTTGGATCTAAAACTGGTTGAGATGCTTGTGGTTGTTCTTCAGCAACTCCTGGAATGCTAACACCTCTTGGTTTTGATAGATTTTGCAATATTTGTGCAACCGTTTCATCATCACTTGCAGTATGAACAACTTTGGGTATATCAGCTTCTTCTTCTTGTAGAATTGTTGAAGGACCAGCTTCTTCATCAAAATTAAGAGTCCTTAGTGTAATCAGCTCTTGTCTATGAGTTCCTTGAAGAGCAGTACCTTGATCAGCAGCACCTTGATCATCAGTACTTTCTACACCAACACTTTGAACTCCAGTTCTTTCAGGCTCAGTACTTTCAATGTTTACTTGTGCTTCAGTACTTTGAGGTTCATTTTCTTTATCTGCATGAAACTCAGCATCTTCTTTCAAATTATCTTGCTCCAGATTCCTCCCCAATTGGATAGAAGATTGTTGTTGAACCCTTTTACCTGTAGAAGACTGTTGAAACTTCCTTCCTTTCCTCTTTTGAGACTTTACCCACAACATGTGATGTTGAACCAGAGGCCATACAAATTTCTTCAATCTTTTAAATTTTGTGTTCAACTTCATAAGTTGTGCAGCTTGAGCTTCAGTAGTTTTCTTCAGTCTCACTAACTCCCTTGTCAAAACATAATTATCAAAAACCAATCCCTTAGGAGGTATTATGCATGCATCTCCTCCAGATGATGGTGGGTTGATTTCAGGTTCTGACTCAGCATATTCAGTACGTTGTGGAGATGGTGTAGGTGAAGCTGCAGTACCTTCTTATGCAGCAGTACCTTGTGAAGAAGCAGTATGTTGAGAAGTAGTACCTTGAGTTGATGCAGTACCTTCTCCTTCTTCACTTGCAACAGCTTCATCTCTAACTGCCTGAGCAATCTCCATCATTGAAGTAGTTAAAGGAGTGTTCCTTCCCGAAAACTTATCACTCTTCCTAGCCATGAAGGTGAATATCTTTGCAGGTTGTACCACAACAGGAAATAAGCTTTAAGGCTTTGGTACATCATGAAGTTGTTTATTCAAGAAAACTTGAATAAATCTTGGATACATTAACCAGGATGATCCATGAGAAATGTGAGATAGCATACCATCTAGAATGAGTCTTGAAAAGTTGAAGATACGATTTGTAGCCAAACCCACCAGAGCATATGCTATATTAGATCCAAATTGCCCCATGAAATACTCTTAGAAATAATACAATGAAGCAAGACATGTACCAAGTACTTCCAATGTGGACTAAACAAGGGTTTCTTGAATGTTGTTTCAGTGAAAGACCCTTCATACCCAATGTCTCTTAAAGTATCCCAAAGAAGCTGTTTGTCAAAATGGATAGCTCCTTTTTCATCATCAAACAATAGATCTTCTCAAATTGAGGCTTCACTAACTTTCACAATTCTTCCAGCAACTTTAGCCTGAATATATGACTCATCATTCTCCATGTGAGTTCTAGCAGTCGCCCAAAACTGTTGAAGCCATGGCTCAATAACATCTGGTTCCACCAAAAGTGCATAACTGATTGGAGATCCAGTGATAAAATCAATAATGTCATGGAATGCGACATTAGCTTCAGTTTTATCCAAATTAGCCACCATGTTGTGTTTAGAAACTGTATTGCGATTCGTCATTGTTTGGTGTTTACAAAAGAAAGTGATTCGATGAATAGTAAATGCGAAAGAGAGAGAAATATGGAAAAGATTGATAAGTATAAAGATGAGAGGGAAAATCGGAGGGTAGTTATATATAGGTAAGATTTGAAAAATCACAGCCTATAATAACAAAGTTACCGTTATTTGAATTTTAACCCATCTTTTGACCGTTGGAATAGTACGTTGATAAGACAAGCAGTGCTTTCCACGTGCGCAGTACTTTCAAAAGCAGTACTTTCAGAGCAGTACTTTCATAAAACCAAAAAGCAGTACTTTTCCATTCTCTTCTTTACAATGGCAAAAACTCCAAATAGGCATTGGATTGCCTCCCCTCAAGCAATGCATAGGACTGTCTATCTAACTAATCAGTCCTCCCCTTAAAGATAGCTTAGTAATTAATCATATCAATACTCACCACCAAGTGATTGAATCTTGAAACATCAAATCCTTTTATGAGTAGATCAGCTACATTGTCATCTGTGTGGACCTTGACAACATTAATGAGCCTATGCTCATAACAATCTCTGATAAAGTGATGCCTAATCCGAATGGGCTTGGTCTTGGAGTGATAAACTGGATTCTTCACAATGCAAATTGTACTCTCTTTATCAATGTTGATAGGAGTATTCTTGAAGTTGAACCCATAATCCAAAAGTTGATTCTGCATCCACAAGACTTGTCCACAACAGCTTGGAGCAGCCACATATTCTGCTTTAGTGGATGATGTTGCTGTAATAGTTTGCTTTTTACATTGCCATGAGACTAATCTTCTTCCAAGATACTGGCATCCTCTAGTGGTTGATCTTCTATCATAGTTATCACCTGCATAATCACTATCTGAAAAAGCTTCCAAGTGAAAAGGTGAATCCTTTGGATACCACAACCCTAACTTAGGTTGTTGTTTCAAATTACTAAAGATTCTCTTCACTGCATTCATATGGGAGACCTTAGGTGAGACTTGATATCTTGCACATAAACAGACAGCAAACATGATATCAGGCCTAGATGCAGTTAAGTACATAAGAAAGCCAATCATAGATCTGTACAGCTTGAGTTCAACAGGTTGACCATCTTCATCCTTGCCTAATGAGTTGATAGACTTGATAGGTGTAGTGACTGGCTTCATAGCATCAAAATTGAACTTCTTAAGAATGTCAGAGACATACTTATCTTGACTTATGAAAATACCCTCCTTTGACTATTTATCTTGAAGCCCTAAAAAGAAAGTTAATTCACCCATAGAACTCATTTGAAATTCATGTTGCATCAGCTGCTCAAACTCCTTCACCATGGACTTTTTTGTAGCTTCAAAGATGATATCATCTACATAAACTTGAACCAGCATGATATCCTTCTTATCTCTCTTGATAAACAAAGTCTTGTCAATTGCTCCTCTCCTGTAACCATGTTGCAATAAGAAAGTGGAGAGCCTTTCATACCAAGCTCTAGGTGCTTGATGAATGCCATAAAGAGCCTTAACTACCTTGTAGACTTTGTTTGGATGTGCAGGATCTTCAAAACCAGGAGGCTGTTTGACATATACCTCCTCTGAAATCTTGCCATAAAGAAAGGCACTCTTGACATCCATTTGATAAACCTGAAATCCCATATATGATGCAAAAGCAAGGAATATTCGAATGGATTCAATCCTTGCTATAGCAGTAAACACTTCATCATAATCTACTCCTTCTTCTTTTCTATATCCTTGTGCAACTAACCTTGCCTTGTTCTTGATGACATTCCCTCGTTCATCTCTCTTGACTCTGAAAACCCATCTTGTACCAATTAATTTCTTTCCATCTGGTAGATCACATAGTACCCAAACTTCTTGAAGTTTGAATTGAAGAAGTTCTTCTTGCATGGTTTCAACCCAACTCTCTTTAGTTAATGCTTGAGCTATATTCTTGGGTTCTTCTTGAGACATAAAACAAGTAAACAGGCATGTTTGGTGATCCTTATGATTCAGCCGGTTTTGTTTATACATAAAGCTAAGTAAAGCATTGTGTAGGTTAGCAAAACCTTTAGCTTTGGTTCTTGTAAGCACTCCAGAAGTAGAAGGTCTAATTATTTGACCAGTAGGATGATCTTTGTGAATCCTTAAAGTAGGAGTCTGTGGTACTTCAAGATAATCATCCAAATTTGTGAAATCAGCACCTTCATTGGAATTTGAGAAAATACCTTCATCTTCAAACTCATCATCAGTATCTTCTAAGCCAGGCATGTTGGGATCGTCCAAATCATCCAAAGTGCTGTCGACATGTGCAGCAGTACTTTGATCTAAAGTACTGGAATCAAAAGTACTGTAAGGGTTTTCTGTAGACTGACCCTTTTTCTTTGCTTCTTCATAAGCTCTTCTTTGATCATCATCATAATATTGTGCTACTACATCCTGAAAAAGCATCCTGTTAAGCTCATCTTGTATAGCTTGATCTTCAGCAGATAATGAAGATTTTGGTTCATCAGTACTTTTCTTTGTTTCAACAGGTATGGGTTCTTCATCAGGAACAACATCAGGTCTAATATGGAATCCATGAACAATGTACTGTAAATCCTCTTCTTTGTGGACAGCTTGTTTTTCTTCTGTAACAGGTACATAATTCATAGAAGGAGTCAAGACCTCAAGATCAAACATCCAATCAAGACCTTTACCCTTCTAATTTTCTTGAACTTCTAAAAATTCAACATGAAGACAATCTTGAACCTTCTTGGTGACTCTATTGTACACTCTAAATCCTTTGCTGTTGGTATAATATCCCAATAAATATCCTTCTTCTGACTTTCCATCAAATTTTCCCAAAGCATCAATAGTGTTAAGAATAGTCAGAGGACATCTAAAAGGTTTCATAAAACGTATGTTAGGTTTGTTTCCCATAGTTAACTCATAAGGTGTCTTCATCGAAAGTTTAGTGACTGATACTCTATTCAACACATAGCAAGTAGTACTTACAGCTTCGGCCCAAAATTGAATAGGTAATAAAGAATCTGCAAGCATTGTTCTGGCTGCTTCAATCAAAGTTCTATTCTTTCTCTCTGCAACACCATTCTGCTGTGGAGTTCTAGCAATACTAAACTCCCTCTTGATCCCTTTCTTGGCAGAAAATTCATCCATGAGCTTGTTTTTGAATTCAGTCCCATTGTCACATCTAATAGCTCTTACTTTGAGTCTCAGTTGGTTTTCCAGGGCTATTATTAGATCATGAATAGCATCAAAGGTTTCATCCTTAAATCCCAAGAAAAATACCCAACTAAATCTACTGCAATCATCTGTCACAACCAGACAGTACTTCTTCTTGTTTAGACTTGCAACAGAAATAGGTCCAAACAAATCCATGTGCAGCAGCTCCAAAGGTTCTCTAATGGTTCTTCCCTCAATCTTCTTGCATGAACCTTTGTGTTATTTACCTTTCTTGCACGCCAAACCCGAGTGATCATTCCTATATGTTTTGGAAGGTAAACTTCTAACTAAATTTCCTTTGACCAACTTGTTGATATTCTTGAAATTTACATGGCCTAATCTTCTATGCCACAGATGTGCTTCTTCAAGTGTTGCCTTTGCTACTAAACATGTTGCTCTTTCAGAAGAGAGAAGACTCTTCATATCTAGACTGTACACATCATTGGTTCTTGGTACTCTCAGTACTACCAGGTTATCATCAACAAGATTGAATTCAGGGGAAAGAATGAGACATTTTGTGTCAGTGAATAGCACAAGGTGCTTCTTGTCACAGATCTGAGAGACTGAAAAAAGGTTGAATTTGAGCTCCTTCACATAGCAAACATTTTCAAAATCTATGCTTCCTGCCTTGATGGTTCCTTTGACAGTTATTCTTCCTCCACTAGCATCATTCCCAAATGCAACTCTTCCTCTACAATAAGATCTAAAATCTGACAGAATCTCTTTGTCTCCTGTCATGCTTAAAAGGCAACCACTATCCACAATTAGATGATCTTTAAGCTCCTCTTCTGGGTTGCCCTGCACAAAGATAAAAGAGTTAGTTAATTTTAGGAACCCAAGCCATTACTGACTTGTGTTCCCTTTGTGGAGTTACATACTTAAATTCTTTAAGTATGTAATTTCCACTGTCTTTAAGCACATGATCAATTATCTTTGGTTGTTCCAAAACTTGTGTTGGTTTTTCAATAAAAATCTCCTTTTCATCCAAATTCTCTTTATTATTTTCAACAAAAATCTCTGTTTCACCCACACTTGCTGAAACAACTGTTTGTTCCCCATCAGTACTTTCTTTCTTAACCCAACATGTTTTAACTTTTGGTGTAGAGTGCTTTGAACTAGATACTCTTTTGGAGGTGTAACGCCTTCTAGATTGATAGTAATTAGATCTCCTAGGGCTTCCATTCCAAAAAGTGCTATCAGTACCTTGATTGGGTGAAAATCTAGCAGTACCTTGAGAAGGTACTGGTGATTTTGAAAAAGATCTTCTCTGGTGAGGGTACCTATGGTCTTGTGAGAAATTTTTGTGGTTAACCCTATGTAAATGATTCCAGACTGATTTATTCTCCCTTGGTTTTTGGTTGGCAGATCTGGTCTTTGGGAATTTCCTTAAATAATCTGAGTAAAAGTCACAGTCCTTAATCAAATGATCAGGACTATAACAAACAAAACATAATTTTTGACCCATACTCCCAAAAAAATCTTCCTTTAGGTCTATGATTAAAAGTATCCTGTCTTTTTGGTGAATGATGAAAACTGTTTTGACCAAAATTATCCCAAAAAGGTTCAGCAATATTTTGAAAAGGTTTTCTTAAAGGTACTGCTGATCGTGTAGCAGTACTTTGAGTTGAAGGTACTGCTTGACTCTTAACATCATCATCCTTAGGTTTCTCAACTATTTCTTTTGGGGTGTCAGAAATAGATGGATCTGTAAGCTTCTTCCTAAACTCTAAGTTGTCTACTCCAAAACGAGAAATATCTGCCCTAAGTGGTTGAAAACTACCAGTAGGATGAGGGATTGCATGATAACCTTTGTTTTTCTTATATTCGGGAGGGGTTTGACTAATTGATTCCTCATTACTAGATGTGTCTACATAGTTAATAAGTTCATCATCACTAGTTGTTATATCCTCAAAATCAAGTTGGTCCTCATCACTAGGTGGGTTTTCTTCTATGCTACTAAAGTCCATACCAAAACCTAGGCCAGTTTTAATGTGTGCTCTTTTTTGTTTTTCAACAAAACTAACATGTGAAAGGCCAGATTGTCCCCAAGCAGCAAACTTTTCTAGCAACTCATCCCTTTCTTTAGTCATCTTTTCTAGTTCAGTAACCTTACATCCTAACTTCCATTCATTTAGTTTTAATTGGTAATCCTGTTGCTCATATTTTTCTGCCCATGCCATCTCATTATTTTCATGTGTTATTATTTTGGGTTCCATTGACTCTAAAGTAATTTGATAACCAGCTACCTCAGACCTAGCCCTTCTACAATTATCTCTTTCAGTTACATAATCAGTAAGCACCTTTTGATAAAAATCATGACACTTAGAGCAGACCTCAGAGATAGGGGTGAACTTGGTGAAGTAGCGACCATAGCAAGCAGAACAGGTTCATCTTCATTCTCCATGCTCCAATCAAAGCTTCCTAGACCATCTCTGGATTCCAAAGCAGCAAGTCCAGGTTCCTCATCAAAGGTTGTGCTCCAATCAAACTCTTCCACTGATTCTTCCACTGCTACCATACAATAGGTTACTGGTTCATCATCAAACTCAGCACTCCAGTCAACCTCTGATAGATTTTCTTGAGCAAGCAAAGCTTTTGTTTCAGTTATAGGGATTTCCTTTAGTTCAAGCTTAGTTTTCTCAATCATCGTGTTTGCCTGATATTTAGAAAACTTGCATTCCCTTGCAAAGTGTCCAGTCTTTTGACAGTTAAAGCATTCAATCTTTGACTTGTCAAAGGTGATACCCTGTTTGGGTTTGAAGTCAATGCCTCTTCCTATTTTCTTCATGAACTTCTTGATCCTAGCAGTGATCATAGCAATTTGCCACCTTATATCAATTTCATCAAGAGCATCCTCTTCAATTTGTGACAAATCCTCTTCATAAGTAACAGGTAGAGTGGCTTGCTGAGCAAAGAATGAGCATACAACTTCATCAGAATGGATGGTGTTTTTTGGTGCTGAGCTAGGGGTAAGCAGTACTTTTAGTGGAAGTACTGCCTCTCTTTTCAGACGACACAAAAGCAATACTGTGAGATTTTGAACTTGTTTGTCCATTCATCTCATGCTCATACACCTTCAAATGGTTGTAAAGATCATCAAAGTCCATAACATCCAATCCAGGTTGTCCTCTGATCATAGTAGCAATCACATGCCATGTAGATGGCAAACTCCTTAAGAACTTCAGATTTGCATCTTCAACAGATACCTCTGCTTTGTATAACTCCAACATACAAAGAAGATTTTAGAATCTGTTATAGGCAGCATCAAGACCTTCTCTTTCACCAACAGTGAATGTTTCAAAATGTTGCTTCAAGAGATTTCTGTGCATCTTCTTGGAAGCATCATTACCTCCAAACCTTGTCTTGAGAGCAGCCCATAGTTGTTTAGCATCCTTAGCATCATGAAACTTGAGTAGGTAACCATCAGGTATAGCAGACAATAGGATGTTGAGGGCCTTTTCTTGATTCCTTATTGTAGCTGCTGACAAGACAGCCTTAGGTGGTTTAGGTTGTCCAGGAACTTCAATAGGATCTGCAACAACTTCATTACCATTGACAATTACATTCCATAGTGCATGGTCTGTAATAGCAATGTACTGCCTCATCTTCATGCTCCAAAGATCATACTCTCCATTCTTAATGATAGGAATTCTGAGTGAGGTGATGGATAAAGGTGGTGCAGCTTCAGTCGACATCTTTAGGGTTTGTTGTTAACTAGGTTTTAAGGGTTTCTTCTTAATCAGAGTTTCCACACAAGCTCTGATACCACTTGTTAGATCGATGTACTCTAACCAAACTAACTTATGTAGCTTGTAAGGGCTTAGCAACCTCGGATAAATCCTAAGTCACTAACAATGAAACATTGAATTAACTCTATTAAGTATGCGGAATTTACTTGAATAAAGCTAAGAAGAATTAACTTTTACTTTAACGATTATATTAAAACTTTGAACCTGCTTGATACAGAGATTCACTAACAATCCCTAACAACTCTAATATCGAACTTGATAAACTCTAATACTCTATAATATTGCACGTACGTATAATGTCAATCTAGAGGTCCTTTTATAGGCATAAGGATAACCCTAGTCGGTTTACAATTCTATTCCTTGTACGTCAAGTAATACTAAACTAAACTTAGAATATTCTAGAATTACATTATAATCCTTAACGATTTTGCATAACAGTCCTTTACCCATGCAGTACTTTGATGAATGAGCAGTACTTTGACTTTCTTCTTTAGCAGTACTTTGACTCTTCAGTACTTTGACTCTTCAGCACTTTGACTTTCTATATCCCAACACATTTGATTTATCCGTTTAACATGTATACCTTCGTTCAGTTATTTTTGTAGGCTATGATTATCCATTAGTATTCTTATCTGCTAATTGTGACTAACATGCTTGCACTTCTTTTTGGTATTTTCTTATGCTTATGTTGTTAGTTTGACTTAGTAATTAATGTTTACCTGACTTGTTGATCTACCATGTTTATACTTCGTTTTATGTTACTGTTTGATGATGGTAATGGTTCAACTTATGTTATCTGCCTGGTTGACTTGTTTAACTTGCCATGCTATGTCATTGGTTAGTTAATCCATTCATTTATGAGGTTCGTTTAGTATTCCTACCTGATTCATGTGACTGGCATGCTTATACTTCTGCTGGTATTTCTGCTTGTCATGATATTTGTTTTGTTCATTAATTGGTGATTATCTAACCTGTGTGATTGCCATGCTTGCATTTTATTCAGTTGCTTCCGCCTGCTTATAAGCTTATATATATATATATATATATATATATTTGATTATCTGATTTGTTGTTTTGCTATATTTATGATTAGCTGATCCGCTGGTTGATATGCTTGTTCATTGTTTGGGTACTTGTCTTGATTATGATACTGTTCATCAACTCTTTTTGATTATGTTTCGGTACTTATAAGATTGGTTATTTATATGTATTTATATATGTTCATCGATGCGTTGCGTTGCTTTGGTCACCTTTGATTTTTGTTTCTTCTGGATATCTGTTAATTCTGTGTTCTGCAAGTTCCTGATTGACTCATTGTCCTCAATTCGTTGCGACTTCGTTATCAGTCTTTTTTTTTGTTTTATATTTTATTATGATAGCTTTTGTTTTGTTATATCTATTCACTGGGCTTTTTAAGCTCAGTCGCGTTTTCTTTCCATGCGGCAGGTACCAAGTAGGATGTTGGGCTTGTTAGGCTGAGAGTAGGAGCATTTGAGTGATCCGACTTTAGTTTCCCTTATCATTTTGGACTTATTTTTTAAGAGCAATTGTTATGGTATTTCATTTCATTTTGGTCATATTGGATGTTGTATTTTTCCTTGTAAGTCATTCATTTATATGACTTAGTATTTTATCTTATAAGACTTCCGCTTGCGATTGTTTTTATGTATGTTCTGATTGACACCATGATGTGATACTTCTACCCTTGTTGGGTTGGGGTGTTACAAGAATAGCATCTCAGGTTGGCAAGACCTGAAAGACACGTTCCTCTCCAACTTCTAGCATATGCGAAACTACACAGGAAACTTCATCGACCTTCAATTACTAAGGCAGGGTCCCAACGAATCGTTTGAGGACTTCACCGAGTGATTCAACACCAAAACCATGAAGATCCCAGGCCTCAGCGACCGACAACTGATCGGAGCCTTCATCTCAGTGATGGTTAAGGGACAGTTTTCAGAAGAGCTCGGCCGCAGGCCACCTAAAACATGGAAAGAATGCTTAGAGCTGGCAAGAGAATTCATCAAAAGAAAGAAGTTGAAAAGCTAAATGACTAAATAGATAAGAAGCTTCCAAATGGAACCATAATGACTACGGCAAACAGCATGATGATAATCAATTTTAACCAAAGTTTGGTCACCCTAAACGGGAAAGAGACAGAAGCGACACAAGGAACACTTAACGCATCGAAATAAGAAACAATATTATCAACACCTTGTCGAAAATGCTAGCAGAAATCCTTATGACTGAAAGAATATCAAATGCTTGGAGCAGGCCACGCCCACCTCTAAGCAGCAATGGAAAAGATGAGAGACACTTATACAAGTTTCATAACGACCACGGGCATGATACAAACTCTTGGAGAGAACTCAAAGAAATTGAGAAAGCAATCAATCAGGGCAAGTTGAATCGCTTGCTCTTAGCAGCAAAAAAAACAGCTACCAACGGTCCTGAGGAACTGGCGGACCATATATGCATGATACTATCAGCCCTACCTGAGAATGACAAGGGTAGCTAAGCTATGACTAGCTTCATCCCATCATCCGACCCATCTGATACTTTCATCCCATCATCCGACCCAGTCGACATAATGTACGATCATTGCTTTAACAAGATACCATAACATGTCAGAAGCAATCTCAACCCATCAACAACACCATTAATCAGCTTCACAAAGGAAACGCTCTTCACCCAGGGTATCATAAACCTAGAGCTTACAGTGGGGACATACTCGCTATCATAGACAATCATGTTGTGTAAGATATTAGTTTTCACTTACACATCAAACCATAACATCAAGTTGGCGTATAAGTGGAATTCTAGAGAGAGAAAGTTAGAGGTTTAGGGAACTTAGTGAGAGAAAGTGAAAGATATTATTATGAGCTCCAACTCTCTACCTTGGAAGGTAGAGAGTATTTATAGTCTTACAATAAAACGCCAGACAACGGGCTGTGGATCAGGCATACAGTGGGTAAAGACCCGTCCGTCCTCCACGGTGTTACTTAACTAGATACTACTTAACTTAAATGAACTACGGCTACGAGCTTTTTATCGATTACATATACCTGAGGTGACCGACTCTTTAATACCTGGAATTTCTAATTCCTAACAATCTCCCCCTAAGGGAGGTCACCTCATGTTAGGAATTAGAAATTCCCGGTATTAAAGTGTCGGTCACCTCAAGTATATGTAATCGTTAGAAAGCTCGTAGTCGTAGTTCTTTTATGTTAAGTAGTAATTTAGTTAAGTAACACCGTGGAGGACGGACGGGTCTTTACCCACTGTATGCCTGATCCACAGCCCAAAGTGTGGCGAGTTATGTAAGACTATAAATACTCTCATGGTTCTTTTGTTCAGGCTCTCGATTCAGCGATTGAACTTTTTGGTTTATTGGAAGTGAAAAGTTAGGTTTTTGTTGGGTTGGTTCTACTAAGTTCGAATGGTTTACTTTTGGATTTGTGAAAACTACTAAGATTTGTATTTTCATGGTTGTTTTAAGTTTGAAATTGTGTTCTTTAGTTAGTTTACTACGTTTTTGGTGATTTGAAAAAGTTTGAGTTTTTGGTGGATTTTTGGTGATATTTAGGTTTCTACACGTTCTATACTAGATTGGTACCGAGACTATGGTTAACATTCTATAATTGAAAAGTGTATGTGTAGTTTGGTATTGTGTTCCACCGCATATTCTACCTTAAGATCTCTCTCTTTCAATCTCCAAATCCCTTGAATCACTCTCTTTCACTTTCTATAATAATACTCGAGGTTGAGAGATGGAACCTTCCATCTCTCATAAATATCAGAATGTATTGAGCGGTGTG
>BPTQ01000001.1:110215265-110633476 GCA_019973895.1 Chrysanthemum seticuspe
TGAGCATGTCGGTCCCAAAGTCACAACACCACAATGGATGTCTCAGAGATTGTTGATAGCTGATGATCTCCAAAGATGGCTCAAACTTATCATCACGTGGATCAGTAAAAGACCTCCACTTGGAATAACCAAACATGCATTGTGAAGAATCAATGACTACGAGTTTATGTGCAAAGAACTACATCAAGAATGCAAGATCAAGTGTTAATGTAATATCTATTTGTATTCTATGAAATTTTGGTACATGATTGAGGTGACCTCCCTTAGGGGGAGATTGTTAGGAATTAGAAATTCCCGGTATTAAAGTGTCGGTCACCTCAAGTATATGTAATCGTTAGAAAGCTCGTAGTCGTAGTTCTTTTATGTTAAGTAGTAATTTAGTTAAGTAACACCGTGGAGGACGGACGGGTCTTTACCCACTGTATGCCTGATCCACAGCCCAAAGTGTGGCGAGTTATGTAAGACTATAAATACTCTCTACCTTCCAAGGTAGAGAGTTGGAGCTCATAATAATATCTTTCACTTTCTCTCACTAAGTTCCCTAAACCTCTAACTTTCTCTCTCTAGAATTCCATCTTATACGCCACCTTGTGTTATGGTTTGATGTGTATGTGAAAAGTTAATATCTTACACCTCAATCATGTACAAAAGTTACATTGAATACAACCAGATATTTCAATAAAATAGTTCTTGCATTCTTGATGTAGTACTTTGCTCTGAAGCTCGTGGACATTAAATCTTCTGATTGCATGTTTGGATAGTCCAAGTGGAGGTCTTTTACTGATCCACGTGATAATAATTTTGAGCCAGCTTTTGAGATCATCAGCTATGAAAAATCTCTGAGACATCCATTGTGGTGTTGGAATTTTGTGATGTTGTGACATTCGGACCGGCATGCTCACATTCTTGATCATGATATCTTCTCATCAGAGTAACGGAAGCTTTCGTTGATTCATGATATTGGCAGCAGCGTAGCATAAGCATGGAGTGAAAATATCTGAGTCATTGATGCACTTATCATGATTTCTTTTGAGATGAATGTGTAGTGTGAGCATGCGGCTATGGATTGACCACTTCATTCTGATCAGCTGCAAACGTAGGATGTACCTGCATAAAACAGTTAGCAATAAAGCACACGAAAGTGTCTTTGATCACTTTCGTTGAATTGAGGTACACGGCCCACGGTTCCCCGTTGATCAGTACAAGTACTGCCTATGATCAGGTAGGATTCCTAAGAATCTCCTTGAGAGGGTTTCGCAACTGTTCTAGCTGTTCTCAAACCGGAACATCTCAAAGAAGACAACACGGAGTGAGTGAACCAGTGAATTTAAGTCCACTGATTGATGAAAAGAGATTTGAAAAACAATCGTGTATTGCTTAATAGAAATTGTTTTTGCAATACAACGAAGGTTTTAATGAACATCAATTATCAATCATAAAACACCTTTTGATTTGAAATATCCGTACACGGTCGATTTGCTAAAGAAAAGAGTTTTTAAGCACAATGACCGGTTTTTCAAAGGTATCCGTCAATCCATATACTGAACCAGGATTGATTCAAGAGATTGAATCGCCCCATTGTTTTTGTTCAGTCGCCACATGGTTGATCTATATAATAGATCTCACATGCCACCTACCAGGAGCTTGTTTGATGTTGGCTCCAGAAGGTTTTCTATCTTCACTGTGAATATGTTCACATATCACTCGGATGTTCTGGCAAAACCACAAGGATAATGCGTAGGACTCAAGATATAATCTCTCTTTCCACATTGTGTGAAACAGAGAGTCTTCATTGAAAGTGTCCTAATGAGATTTATTGATGATCTCGTGGCTCTAGACTCAATTTGTGCATAATTTGGATCCTGTACCGGAGACTAGGGAGAGGGTCTCCTTCTTCAATATCAACAATCTCTAAGAGAAAGTCAATAGATAATGTCGGTTCCCCGTGAGAATGAAACAAGTCCTTTTAAGAGGAACTTGAGTGGTTTGGAAAGTTGAAGTGCAGTGCGTCACTGGGTCTATGACGTCTTGTCTTCAATACCGATGTTACCATCAGTAGCATATGAGTTGAACCCGGTTTCTGCCCTAAGGTTGAATAAATGGAGGGCTATTTGTTTTCACCCTTTTCTCATTCAATTCTTTTTAATTCTTCAACCCCTTCAGTGCTTACCGAGACTTCATAGCAAGAACCTTGTTGGCTTTGTTCCAGTACTTGCTCTATCTCAGTCCGCACTCTTCCCATATCTCACTTTTCTCCTTTTATCATCATACCTAAGGACTTCTACATTAACTAGTGGATTGTCCCTGGGTAGATCCCTCCGGTTCTGGCGGATCATGGGAACCAATACCTAACCTTATCATCCTTATATCACCGTACATAAAGTAAATTTGGTCATTCTATTTGGTATTGTTCATCTGCCATTTGAACCAATTGAAAACCATTTGAAAATCAATCCAGATACTTGTGATATATTATCAAAACATTTTGTACCTGAATTGTTTTTGATATTTTTAGACCAAGTGCTCCCTCTCAACATGTGCATCAAATGTTTGAAATCGTTTTGCACACGGAGGCAAGAGGAAGAATTAACTTCTTTGATTACCATTTCCTAAAAGATATCACAATCACTTCCTTGATCAAATCAAGTAGATATAGCATTTCCGGGAAGGATGAGGTTTCCATAAATTTGCTCCCCCTCAATATGTGCCTCGAGGTTTGAAAAAAATTTTGCACATACTAGAGGGAACCTGCACATTGAGATATATGATCACGTTTCAAATCATAGGTTTAAGATAGATGCTCCCCCTCAACATGTGCATTGAAAATTTGAAATCGTTTGTCACATGTGGGAAGGACAGCATGTACATCCTTATAAAACCATTTACCGAATTATCAGTTTAAATCCAATTTAAATAACAAATTCTCCCCCGATCACAATTATCAAATCATTTTAGATTTGTGATCTCTTATTGATTTAAATTGATTTTGAAAGGTTTTAAGGGGAATTGTGACTTGATTATGAAAGCGTTTTAACTGATAAGGATCGGATTTTAAGACTTTAAAACTCCATTGATAAAACATGCATGTATATCTTTTGAAAACGATTTAATGCCAAATAACTTTTTAATTTAATTGAAATCATTTTCCCCCTCAATCAATGACATAGGTTGTAGATTGAGAGATTGATATTGATTCGTTGTGAAGTGAGTGTGAAAAACAAACACAATATCAATATATCAAATTAACCGTAAAATTCGACAAATTAATCCTTTAGGAAAAAGGTCAACGTGCCAAACCTCACGGGTGTGATAAAAGTGATACCGGAAAGTGATTTCCCCGGGTCGTGTCCCAACGAGGTGTGAATGGAAGGAATCGTTGAGTTTCGTGATTATGGACTTGATTTGGATTTTAATGATTTTGGATTTGATTACGAATTCTACAATTTAATTAACGGGAAGGTAATTAAGGCAAGGGAACTCTAATAAACTAAAATTAAACTATCACTAAACCTAAGAAATGATAAAACGAAGCTACACTAAGTCCTAGGGTGCTAAAACGCAAAAACGTAAAAACGGTAAAACAACCCGAGCCATAAACGTAAAAGTTTTGCAATTTAAGGGCTACGGGTGTGAAACCAATTTTCATATGATCTATTTGACTAAAAATAATTTTAGGAAAAAGCGGAATATTTTTTCGACTTTTAAATTAATTTCTACGAATTAAAAACTAATTAACTCTAATTAAATTATTAAAAATACTAAACTAGTTGGGAAAAATCTGAAAATTTCACTGAAAGTACTTGAGATGTTACTGATTCTAAAAAAAATTAAAAACTTGGGTGTTGCTTTTAGAAAATAAGCTAGAAATAAGCTCAAAAGAGCTTAACATACAAACTGCCTAAGTGTCCTTAAAAGGTTAATTGTGCAGAAATCTAACGAGACAAGTCCCAAGGGCAGTTGGTTGTGTGGTGTTGTGTTGAGGCGTTGGTTTCTGAGTGAGGAGACCCAGGTTCGAATCTGGGCTCCTTCACTTTTTGCAAACTTATTTTTTTTCAACTTTTTCTTATCAAACCTTAAAGTGCTTGTCAAAGTGAAGACTTTTTGTAAAGACTGACTTTTTGAAAAGCTTGAAACAAGCTTCTTGACTCGGCTTATTCTAACAGTAAGCACAACCAAACACCCTTTTAGTTAAATTAAGAAAAAATTGAACTACGAAAGGTTGTTAAGAATGAGACTTAAGCTAACATGCAAACTGAGTTCCTACCATAGACCAAAGGGGCATCTAGAACAAGCTATAATACTGGAAATAAGCTAATGGCATAAGCTAACTAAGGATCCTAAACTGAAGAGAGTATAA
The DNA here is from genome assembly GCA_019973895.1 of Chrysanthemum seticuspe. NCBI lineage: Eukaryota > Viridiplantae > Streptophyta > Magnoliopsida > Asterales > Asteraceae > Chrysanthemum > Chrysanthemum seticuspe. The sequence continues at coordinate 110,219,623 of BPTQ01000001.1, forward strand.
GCTAGGCTAAAGATGAGTCTTAAAGCTATAGTGAGAAATAAACCAATCGAAGAGGCTCAGTAAGCACCAATAAGCTTCTAGCTTATCTACACTAATCTAAATCCAATAATTAAGCATATTACAACTGAAATCACTACTCTGACTACCAATAAGCTAAGTAGAAGAACACAAAAAAAAAAGCATGACCTGTTGCATCTGCAGTGACTGCAGGCTGAAAAACAGCCTACTGGAGCCTGTTTTGAGCTTAATTCTGAGCTTATCAATGAACTTCCAAGAAAGGTATCAGCTGCAAAACAATGTTAGGCTAGTGGAGATTCAAGAGAGACAAATTGGAAACCAAAACACAAACTTTTACAGCTTATAAATAAGCTTAGATCAGATGTTGATTGGCTGCTATTCTGAGACAGTAAGAGAAAAAAAATGGGCAGTTCCAACTTCAAATTTAAACAAGTTAAGGGCCCTTTTTTGATGCACTAATTGGAAACAAACTTAGTTGGGACTGCAAGCAATCAAGAAAAACCATTTTTTTTTGCAAGTTTTAGACCTTACTTAAGCAGTTAGAAAGACTCATGAACATCATACAGTGGATGCTATTCTGAGTTCAGTTTTGACATCAGGAAGACCCTTTTTTTTTCACTGAACTTGCACACAACTTTGGTAAACCAATTTCCAAATCACTTAACTTACTTAGAACACACAAAAGACTTTGACTTTGATAGTCAAAGTGGGTATAAACTGGTTTTGGACATGGAAAGTGCAGTAACCAAACACCCCTTAAAGTTTGAAGCAACCTCTAAAATAGAACTTGATGCTTGACCCCCTCTTTCTTTTTTGAAGTTTAGATTAAAAACTCTTAACAACTAACAAGATTTAACAACATAAAACATCAAACTAAAATATTTCTTTTCATTGTTTAAAAACATAAATTACAACAGAAATTTAAAAAAAAAACTGATTTAAAACTAAAACTAGGGGGTGCCTTATACTTTGGCTTACAATCCTATTTATACTATCACTAGGTCTTCCAGTCTTCTCTCCTGTGTTTCTTCACTGAGGGCAGTCAAGCCAAAACTCCACATGTGCTTTCTTGAAGCAATCTTGGCCATCCAACAAGTTAGGTACCAATTAGATATGATCAGAGCCATTGGTGGGTCTTTTTGAACATGGATTGCCAGCTTGGCAGTTGGAATGAGGGGGGGGGGGGAATATGTGAGTGGGTTTGGGATTTGGGTGTATCCGGTTAAAGGAGATTAAGGTGGGTTTGGGTAAAGGTGAAGCTGGGTAAAAGGGGCAATGGGGGATGGAGTGTTTGGGGAGGTGGGATGTTGAGAAGAGAGAAAGGGGATTTCTAGGGTTCTGGGGATTGGTTAACTTGGGCGGGAAATTGGGGAAGGAGAAGACAGAGGGCGTTTTGTGTTATTATCAATTGACCGGGTCAATGGAATGGGTTGACCGGGTCATGGGGGATTGGGTTGGTTGGTGTTTTGGGCCTTGGCTTGGTTAATTGGACTTAGGATTAAACATTGATCCAAATAATACTTTAAGGACTAAAAGTGTAAAATCCGAAATTCCAGGGATCACTCACGTAAATTCTGAAAATGCTTTCCAAGGACCAATCTTGTGCAACTCAAATATTCAAGGGACCAAATCTGTCATATTGTGAAATTCCAAGAACTAAACTTGACAATTTTGAAAATTCAAGGATCAAAACTGCAATTTTCCAAAATTTATCAAAGTGACCAAATTTGACAAGTTAGAATTACCAAAGGACTAAAAATGTTTATTTTCCAATTTAAAATGTCCAGGGGTGAATTCTGTCATTTTTTTGAAATGCCAGGGACTAAAGTTGCCATTTTTAAAAGTTGGGGGACTGAAACTGCCAATATTGCAAACTTTGTTCGTTTTTCATTTGTTTTCGATAATTTTGCATCAGAAACATATAAAACACAATTTTGAGATATTTTTAGTATTTTGATGCATTTCGGAGTGTTTTTAGATGTTTTGCAGCTCAGATTTGACCAAAAATGATGAGTGAATAAGCACTCATCAAATCCCCCACACTGAACCATTGCTAGTCCCTAGCAATCTTTTGAGAAAACATAATGGATTTGAATCTCTTTACCAAAAGCCATTACTTCTGGAGTAGCCAAATGTTTCAGTTCAAGTAAGAACTATGGTACACCGATAACCATATGATTTTGAGCAAACCACCAGCTTTCAACGGTTTTGATTTGTCTTTACCAGAAGCCGTTTGCTCTGGACTAGCCAACTCTTAGATAAATTATCAATATTATCTTTGGTGAGCTGATTACCAATTATGGTTTTCCAACTGCCTTTACCACAAGCCATAAACTTGCGGGCTAGCCAACTCTTCACTAATTAAAGATATGGTGAGCTGAACACCATACAATTTTGGGCAAATTGCAAGCTGTCAACGGATTTGATAAATCTTTACCAAGAGCCGTTTGCTCCTGGATTAGCCAATCCTTTTGTTTATTAGACAAGGCGGACTGATAACCAAAATAAGTGCAAAACACTTATTCCAAAAAAAAATTTGGCCAAAAATGGGGGAATTGGGTGGTAAAACATATGATAAAATTCGCGAGAATTCCCCCCCACACTAGAAATGAATATTGCCCTCAATATTCAAAGTACCGGCGGTTATGCCGAAACAAAGAACGTAAAAGGGAAATACTACGGCCATTATTAGAAGATTTTTTTTTTTTTTCACAAAGATGTGGGGCAACCCCCCCCCCCACACTAGGGTGGTAGAAAGTAGAAAGAAATCAGAAATATGGGTGAAAACCCATATGGCATGCTACTGTTTTTGATTACCGAGTCGCTAGCTTGACTCGACCCCGTATTCATTTGTTCTTGGGGAAGCAACGTGGAAAACCAATCTCGATCGGACTTTCATTCACAGTGTTGATAAACATATGAACATCTGAAAGTTCCACACCGACGAGATACAACCGCGGTATTGTTAATAGTAGAAACTATAAAGGATGATACCGGGGTCAAAGATGGTGTCCTCATTCCCGAAAGAGAAAAGGGAAAGAGCAACCACACCATCTGTGAAGAATGGAACGAAGATGTGCATGAGAATGCAAGCCCATTCCTCATCAGTAGCAAGCAAATCACCATTTTTGACATTTTTAAACTTAGTCTTGAAGTTTGTGTGGTGATTGTCAACAGAATTTCCGGTAGGGAGAGTTGGAAATGGTTCTTCATTCAACAGATTTTCCAGAAAAAGAATGTCTCCCTCCGAATCAAAGTAAGAATTATCCATTCATGTTGGAATTGACTCATCACTAAGAAATGCATCGAATTCATTCCAAAAGTTGTCATCTTCCTCATCAGGAGTGAGAGAAGGGATGGAAGAGTCGGGAATAAGACTAGAGGATGATGGATTCTTTTTTAGCAATTCATCAATGGGAAGAATGTCTCCCATTGGATCACAAACATCATCATCCAATCCAGATGAAACCGAAGAGAGTTTGGTTTCATTCACAGAGTTAACAAACTCGATGCGACAAACTGATTCCGGAGGTGGGACAAGTGGTGTGCTCTTAGAGCTAGCAATTTCCACCACTTCCGATAAAGTCTCCGATTCTAGATCATCATCATCAAGAACACTTTGGACTTCCTTGGTACAACTTTCAAACCATTTGTTTGAACCAGGGTTGATTTTCAAAGCTTTTAGCTCAGCATGTTTTTCATGACTCCTTTTAACCGTGAAATTTGAAAGTGTTGCATTGATTCTTTCAGATTTTTGATCAATTGTGGCAACACTATGTTTGTATAGAGGTTTGGAGTTCTGGTTGATATTAAACGTGAGTTCTTCGTTGTCAACCCCGTATGGTCAACTCTTCAGCAAATACATCGATTAGAGCACGGCTCGTTCTCAAGAAAGCTCTCCCTAAGATGAGGGGAACTCTAGGATCTGCATCAAAGTCTACTACAACAAAGTCAGTAGGAAAGTGAAACTTTCCTACTTTCACCACGACATCCTCGGCTATCCCAAGCGGACGAGTTTGGGTACGGTCTGCTAGCTCGAGTGTCATACAAGTGGATGTGAGTTTAGGCAGAGACAATTTTTCCCATACTGAGAGTGGCATGAGGATAATGCTAGCGCCAAGATCGGCCAAGGCGGAGCATTGAACCATCCCCAAGAAATCACACGGGATTAAAAACCTACCGGGGTCTTCAAGCTTTTTGGGAAGCTTCTTGAGAATGACCGCTGAGCATTGCTCATTGAGAGGGGTTTTAGCCATCTCAGATAACTTATCTTTGTTGCTCAGCAAGCCCTTAAGTGTGGATGCAAATTTGGGCATTAGAACGAGAGCATCAACGAAACTTATATCAAAGTGCAGTTCATTGAAAATTTGGAAAAATTTTTCCATTTGCTCTTTGGTTTTGTCTTTGAGCTTCTCATCATGCAATCTTGATGGGTAAGGAAGCTGACTAGATTTTTGAGCCGGGACGGAAGTCATTTCTGGCTCAGAATTTGTCTTCGGAACTTCGGGTTCCGGAATTAAAGCTTGGACTACCGAAGGTGGGACGTGTGCGGTACTTCGTGGGCTTGAGAAATGCACCTTGTCCGTTGTATCCTTGGTAACTTGACTCATTGCTCCTGGTGGAGGAGGCATTGGAGTCGAAGGTCCATTGTGCGTCTTACCACTACGAGTGGTGACGGCTTTCAACTCGGCATTTGGATTGGGAACAGTATTGCTTGGGAGTCTTCCAGAAGATGACGAAGCTTTGTTCATATTCATGTTCATGAAACTGCTCATCATATTCTTCAACTCATTTGTCTGCCGAGACATTGTGGTATCAATTTCCTTTTTTAGCTCAACCCTCATGTTATTGATCTGAGTTTGCATTGAACGTATGCTTGACTCAGTAATTTTTATGAAGTCATTTGGAATGGGAGCTTGAGAAGGTTGTTGATAACTTTGCTGATTTGGAGCTTGATATGGTTGGTTGAAATTGTTCTGGTTCTGATTGAAATTTTGAGAGTTATTGAAGTTTTGTCCTTGATTTGGAACAAAACGATTCTGATTGCCGTGGTTTTGCACAGGAGGAAAACCAGGTGGTGTCATACCGCTAGGTGCACGGTATTGAGGATCAGCTTGTGGTCGGTATTGATTGTGGTTTACAGAAGCTACGGGAGCTTGGTAAAAAGAAGCATCGGTTGCTGGACAATCATAATACGCGTGTGGACCACTACAAGTTTCACACACCTTGTTCACGGCTTTGATTGGTTCCGGTTTATGAATTTCGCTTTTGATTTCCTTTACCTCTTTCATCATACAACGGATGACGTCCGTTAGAGCGGCTAACGAAGCGGCTAACTCGGAAGAGTTACCGGATGAAGAAGCAGGAGTGTTCGGAACATTTGCTTTGTTGCGAGAAATAGGAACTTTTGATTTTATTTCGCAAATCTCAATCACATCTTTAGGCTTACGATTCAAGATATTGCCACCTGCGGCTGCGTTCAAAGAATCTTGATCGTTACCGTTCAACCCATTATAAAAGATATTAACTTGTTGAAGCTCCGTGAATTCATGATGGGGGCATTTCCTGAGGAGATCTTTGAATCTCTCCCATGCCTCTCCAAAGTTTTCATCGAAGTTTTGACGAAATCCAGAAATTTCATTTTTAAGATTAGTCGTCTTTGATGGAGGAAAGAAATAATTGACAAACTTTTGAACAAGATCCTCCCAAGTTTCGATGGATCGAGGGGGTTCTTTTTCCAGCCAAATCCGGGCTGCCCCCTCAAGTGAGAACGGAAATAGCATCAGTTTGATCACTTTTTGTGGCACATCCTTGTAATTGATGGTTGAGGTTAACTTGTTAAACCAACGGATGTGTGCATACGGGTCTTCTCGATCAAACCCGTGGAATTGATTCGTAGACACAAGTTGGATCAAATGCGTCTTCAATTCAAAGTGATCAGAATTGATTGGCGGTAAAACGATGGCATCTCCATAACCCTCGGTGGGTGCCTGGAGCATTTCCGCCATAGTTCGTTCGTCTGCCATATTGTTGTTTGGGATAGTACGAATCTCGGGTTCGACTATTCGGGCAGCACGTCTATGAGAACGTCTTCTAGGAATTTCTACTAGATCACGAAAAGGGCTCAATGATCTAGAAGAACGAGTGCGCATGCACTAGACGTAACTCGAGGAAACAAGAGAATTATGAAAACGGGGAACGAAGAATCTTTTTGGGTTTTATAATAACAAATCCAATTAAAACAAAATCGAGGCAAAACGACAGTGAACTTAAACCAATAATCCCACGTGAAATGATCACTTCTATAAGTAAAACGCACAAAGGAGCGGAGAGACTTTGTAGGTCAGCGCGAAGCTTATTAAAAACCCATCTCTTTTCAGCCGCAATTTAATGTCAGGCCGTCCTTATACCCCTCACACAGTTTGTTAAACCGATAAAAGTAAACCAAAACACGAGCGACACAAAGGCAAGTTTTAAATCTTTTGTTCGGGAACTTATAATGATAACACCTCAGTTAAGAATGTTATATTGATTGTGTCTTCTATTTATTTAAAACAACAAGGAAAATCTTTTTGTATTTTTAATCTTTTACATATATATACAAAGAAAAGGAAAATATTTTTGTAATTTTGTATTTTTATAAAAAAAATAACTTCACGAGGAAGGTTCTTCAAGTCACTAATCGTAAAAACTTGACGATATTGTCGCAACACACCTCCCCGGCAGCGGCGCCAAAATTTGATTCGTTGTGAAGTGAGTGTGAAAAACAAACACAATATCAATATATCAAATTAACCGTAAAATTCGACAAATTAACCCTTTAGGAAAAAGGTCAACGTGCCAAACCTCACGGGTGTGATAAAAGTGATACCGGAAAGTGATTTCCCCGGGTCGTGTCCCAACGAGGTGTGAATGGAAGGAATCGTTGAGTTTCGTGATTATGGACTTGATTTGGATTTCAATGATTTTGGATTTGATTACGAATTCTACAATTTAATTAACGGGAAGGTAATTAAGGCAAGGGAACCCTAATAAACTAAAATTAAACTATCACTAAACCTAAGAAATGATAAAACGAAGCTACACTAAGTCCTAGGGTGCTAAAACGCAAAAACATAAAAACGGTAAAACAACCCGAGCCATAAACGTAAAAGTTTTGCAATTTAAGGGCTACGGGTGTGAAACCAATTTTCCTATGATCTATTTGACTAAAAATAATTTTAGGAAAAAGCGGAATATTTTTTCGACTTTTAAATTAATTTCTACGAATTAAAAACTAATTAACTCTAATTAAATTATTAAAAATACTAAACTAGTTGGGAAAAATCTGAAAATTTCACTGAAAGTACTTGAGATGTTACTGATTCTAAAAAAAATTAAAAACTTGGGTGTTGCTTTTAGAAAATAAGCTAGAAATAAGCTCAAAAGAGCTTAACATACAAACTGCCTAAGTGTCCTTAAAAGGTTAATTGTGCAGAAATCTAACGAGACAAGTCCCAAGGGCAGTTGGTTGTGTGGTGTTGTGTTGAGGCGTTGGTTTCTGAGTGAGGAGACCCAGGTTCGAATCTGGGCTCCTTCACTTTTTGCAAACTTATTTTTTTTCAACTTTTTCTTATCAAACCTTAAAGTGCTTGTCAAAGTGAAGACTTTTTGTAAAGACTGACTTTTTGAAAAGCTTGAAACAAGCTTCTTGACTCGGCTTATTCTAACAGTAAGCACAACCAAACACCCTTTTAGTTAAATTAAGCAAAAATTGAACTACGAAAGGTTGTTAAGAATGAGACTTAAGCTAACATGCAAACTGAGTTCCTACCATAGACCAAAGGGGCATCTAGAACAAGCTATAATACTGGAAATAAGCTAATGGCATAAGCTAACTAAGGATCCTAAACTGAAGAGAGTATAAGCTAGGCTAAAGATGAGTCTTAAAGCTATAGTGAGAAATAAACCAATCGAAGAGGCTCAGTAAGCACCAATAAGCTTCTAGCTTATCTACACTAATCTAAATCCAATAATTAAGCATATTACAACTGAAATCACTACTCTGACTACCAATAAGCTAAGTAGAAGAACACAAAAAAAAAAAAGCATGACCTGTTGCATCTGCAGTGACTGCAGGCTGAAAAACAGCCTACTGGAGCCTGTTTTGAGCTTAATTCTGAGCTTATCAATGAACTTCCAAGAAAGGTATCAGCTGCAAAACAATGTTAGGCTAGTGGAGATTCAAGAGAGACAAATTGGAAACCAAAACACAAACTTTTACAGCTTATAAATAAGCTTAGATCAGATGTTGATTGGCTGCTATTCTGAGACAGTAAGAGAAAAAAAATGGGCAGTTCCAACTTCAAATTTAAACAAGTTAAGGGCCCTTTTTTGATGCACTAATTGGAAACAAACTTAGTTGGGACTGCAAGCAATCAAGAAAAACCATTTTTTTTTGCAAGTTTTAGACCTTACTTAAGCAGTTAGAAAGACTCATGAACATCATACAGTGGATGCTATTCTGAGTTCAGTTTTGACATCAGGAAGACCCTTTTTTTTTCACTGAACTTGCACACAACTTTGGTAAACCAATTTCCAAATCACTTAACTTACTTAGAACACACAAAAGACTTTGACTTTGATAGTCAAAGTGGGTATAAACTGGTTTTGGACATGGAAAGTGCAGTAACCAAACACCCCTTAAAGTTTGAAGCAACCTCTAAAACAGAACTTGATGCTTGACCCCCTCTTTCTTTTTTGAAGTTTAGATTAAAAACTCTTAACAACTAACAAGATTTAACAACATAAAACATCAAACTAAAATATTTCTTTTCATTGATTAAAAACATAAATTACAACAGAAATTTAAAAAAAAAAACTGATTTAAAACTAAAACTAGGGGGTGCCTTATACTTTGGCTTACAATCCTATTTATACTATCACTAGGTCTTCCAGTCTTCTCTCCTGTGTTTCTTCACTGAGGGCAGTCAAGCCAAAACTCCACATGTACTTTCTTGAAGCAATCTTGGCCATCCAACAAGTTAGGTACCAATTAGATATGATCAGAGCCATTGGTGGGTCTTTTTGAACATGGATTGCCAGCTTGGCAGTTGGAATGAGGGGGGGGGATATGTGAGTGGGTTTGGGATTTGGGTGTATCCGGTTAAAGGAGATTAAGGTGGGTTTGGGTAAAGGTGAAGCTGGGTAAAAGGGGCAATGGGGGATGGAGTGTTTGGGGAGGTGGGATGTTGAGAAGAGAGAAAGGGGATTTCTAGGGTTCTGGGGATTGGTTAACTTGGGCGGGAAATTGGGGAAGGAGAAGACAGAGGGCGTTTTGTGTTATTATCAATTGACCGGGTCAATGGAATGGGTTGACCGGGTCATGGGGGATTGGGTTGGTTGGTGTTTTGGGCCTTGGCTTGGTTAATTGGACTTAGGATTAAACATTGATCCAAATAATACTTTAAGGACTAAAAGTGTAAAATCCGAAATTCCAGGGATCACTCATGTAAATTCTGAAAATGCTTTCCAAGGACCAATCTTGTGCAACTCAAATATTCAAGGGACCAAATCTGTCATATTGTGAAATTCCAAGAACTAAACTTGACAATTTTGAAAATTCAAGGATCAAAACTGCAATTTTCCAAAATTTATCAAAGTGACCAAATTTGACAAGTTAGAATTACCAGATGACTAAAAATGTTTATTTTCCAATTTAAAATGTCCAGGGGTGAATTCTGTCATTTTTTGAAATTCCAGGGACTAAAGTTGCCATTTTTAAAAGTTGGGGGACTGAAACTGCCAATATTGCAAACTTTGTTCGTTTTTCATTTTTTTCGATAATTTTGCATCTGAAACATATAAAACACAATTTTGAGATATTTTTAGTATTTTGATGCATTTCGGAGTGTTTTTAGATGTTTTGCAGCTCAGATTTGACCAAAAATGATGAGTGAATAAGCACTCATCAGATATGTTGACAAATAAGTCCAGATGATTATCAAAAATAGAGACCGAGTTATTTTTCAAAGCAATTAGTTTTCAGCAGATAAATGTTTATAAAATCAGAGCATTGAATTTATGGAAAAACATGATAAATTATGGCTCTGTTCTTTATTTGAAAAGCGGGTTACTGCCTGAAATGACAGTAAGCCATTTGTTTCTCTTTCTCCTAAAAATATTTTTTTGATTGTTTTTTTTTTTTTTTTTTTTTTTTTTTTTTTTTTTTTTTTTTTTAAGAATTCGAACAACATCTAAAGTCCCGTGTCATTCTTTGAATAACAGCACAAAGACCGTAGATATTATCGAACCGAGAAAAACATGACAAATTGACAATATTTTTTTTTTGAAGATTTTTCGAATTTTTCATATTTTTATGGATTTTGAAAGTTTTATAATTTTCTATTTGATTTTTGAGAGTTTTATAATTTTGTATTTTGTTTTTCGAAAAAATATTTACAAGAGATAAATTAGTTTAAGAGAATGATGAAATGAGTACCGAGATAAAGATATCGTTCAGCACGTTGTAGAAGAAAGGAATCAACATCTCTTAAACTTTCGCCACCAAAGCATCCGAGGCTTCTAAGAAAATCGTCTGGACATGAGCCTTCTCAATTTGAATCTTTGGTAGCTTCCCCCCAAACCGACAAACATCGAATAAAGACCATTTCCCTAAGAAGTAGAGTTGAATACAAAGCGGTCTCATTGATTGAAGCTCAGCACCCTGAAGAACACGAGAACACCGAAGTAACAAGTTGAAACATTGATCGTCTCAGTGGTTATCAAATCCGGATTAACTGATTACGACCGATCACATGAACCTGTTGTGCATCCCCGATGTACACCTTACTCTTCGAGATTGACCAGTTGTCTAGTTAGGGGAACAATATATCAACATCTTCATTTTACCAAGTGCATTCCAGTTATATAACATATAACCAATCAGCACATAATGTACACATGTACCCAACAAGAGTAGAGACGATGACATCCATGTAACATGTTGAGTCACTAATCATCTCTGTAGATGTCAACTCTGAACTAACTGAATTAGCTCGATCAAGTGAACATGTTGTGCATATAACCGGAAGCACTTTATCATAAACCGTATATAAGATGTCGATAGGCAGTATCATCTCACGTTCCAAATATTCTTCTCACATTTCTTCCAACTAAACACTGAAGTAACAAAAACCAAAGGTCTCCAGAGACCACTTCCCCCAAATAGTTGGAATAATATATCCTTCCCCCAAATAGTTTTGATACCTCAGAATCAGCAAAACATAATATATCCATAAACTTGAAATCTTGTGAGAAGAACTCAAATAGCCCAAATGAATCCTGTGAGAATCAACTGCTACATAAACTCTCTCTAACTATCTTTATCAACCCATATGTAGACAATTTGAAGTGACCACTGTTGAAGAAAAACCCGATATACCAAACTTGAAACTGAAGTTAAATTCCCCGCATTTGTGTTTTAATCTATGCTTCAAGCAAATCTCTAAGTACTCACACTCAAACAAAGTATGAGACATTAGCACCTCTTGATATTATCCACATCGTCATCTGCATGTAACACTGAGTAAAACAACGTAACTCCTAATAGTGATAGTTAACCAGGTCTTCAACCATCCACTCCGACTGCTGGTAACTAGATAAACCAATCCTTCAACTCAATTTCTTAAGCCCGAGCAAGTTATCAAATAAGAACACGCCTTTGTGAAGGACAACTTCAATCTCAAATAAGTGATAAATGATTAACTCTGAAGTAATCAACTTGTGTCAAATGTCAAACACGTGAATAAACATACAATCGGATGTACATTGACCCACTGAATGAACCGGAGCAAATGATTCCTCAACATCAATGCATTCTTCCTTAATGTATACATGTAGAAACTGATCTGGAAGATTCACCAATAATGTTTTCGAGCGGATGAGGTAGTCATTTTCCTTAATGTTCATGTGGTTGATTTATAACGTGCACCATGAGAGGAACAATAATCCGTAAAGATTTGGCAAAGGAATACCAAAGAGCGGATCATTATTCAATAGTGCAACTTACAATATCATGATAGTCATTATAAACGCCTTGTGAAATAACTGGAGATAAGGTTTCTTGAGAATTCCAAGAAGTACTTCTTAGATGGTGAACCAGTTGAGTCAATAGAAACTGGAGCATGAGCTTCAGAAGCTGGATGATCAACATTCGTCGGAGGTTGAAAGTACTCATCAAACATATCTTTGAAAAACAATGAATCCCAAACATTGATTCCCATTTATCCTTAGTAAGTGAAGCATTAGGCGTTGGAGGAGAGTCATCAAAATTCAAAACAATGAATCCCAGTTATCCTTAGTATATTCACTCTTCATCAAAAAGAATATACACTCATCATCATCAAAAATCCAGTCGTAAAACCATTATTCAAACATCCATCATCATGAAGTATATTCACTCTTCTCCCCCTCAAAAATTGCATCTGAAGTTGCCATTTTTTGATTTAACAAGTGAATACGAGTATACACCAATGAACGTAGATCCACTTGATGACTGAATGAGCGTGGAAAAACATGAAGCTTGTTGATGAAGAATGTAGATGAGTATGGCCATTCATGAGAGAATTTCTCATTAGCTGAAGATAAAGCGCACAGAAGAGCGTACACTTTTCTTTTCTATGAGGAACGGGGCCTGAAGTGTTATCTGCAGACGCCATAATGATGAAGTACGAGGCCTGAACTGATTTGAACAGACGTCATTGTTAAGATCCCAGTCATATGTTTAGAGCCGCCCGAATCCAATTACCAAGGGACGATTTGTACGACCTGCTTTGGACAACAGACGAAGACAGAGAATTGGAAACATTGGATCCCCACGTGCTGATGGGTTCCTTTTAGTTAGCACAAACAGTCTTTGAATCAGCAGAAACCCTAGATGCAATGGCATTATCCCTAGGAGCTGAACTAGTAGAAGCATCAGACTTAGTCAAATGACATTTTGTGCTTAATGGGATTATTCTACCAGTTGGCTTCCAAACCTTAACAGGCACTATTCTAGGCATAATGGATCTAGCTAAGGGGTAAGGTTTGCCATTCGTTAATATTCGACCTGTGGGCTTCCACTAAAATCCTACATTTGTAAACACATTCCCTGTAGGTTTCCAAGATTTCTTAATCTGTTTCGCTCTCCAAACTTTCTTAACTGGGTTATGAATCTTAGACCTCAGAAATAACACATCACATTTATCATGATTACCAGAAAATAAACATTTTTTACATGTTTTGCAGACAGCATGAGGCCTTGAATTAATTTCAGTACGCTTAGAGCTAATACTAGAACTAACACGATTCTTTTTGTTCAAATCAAGCTTCTTGTCCCTATGGTGTTCTTTCACTTCCTTATCATGAACACTTTTAGTTTGCTTAATCCTATCCTTCTTTGCATTGCTTCTAGGTTTTGACCCGCTAACTTTAGTGTCAATCTTAACATCTGTAGAAGTAACGATGGGAACATTACATGGCTTCACTACTTTCTGCATTCCTGGTCTAGAAGTGCTGGGATCTGAAATTCTAGGAGGCACATCAAAAGTTGCTTGCTTGAATTTCGACATGGAACAAGGCATATCAAGGGTCACATGCTTGGCTTTAGGCATAGAACAAGGCACAGCTATTCTATCTCGCCTATTGCTAGATTTCAGACTTGTGACAATTACATACTCTAAGAGTTCCTGAGATCGTTTGGCATCCATGCAGGCATAGGCTATAGTACTATCAAAAGGTTTTTCTAATCTTTCATCTTCAACAATCTCACGGAGACCCTTCAAACTGTCCTTAAGGTATGAGAGATATGCTTTATGTGCAAGTTCATTATTCCTAATGGGCGGGGGAATATATAACATATCGATAGCATATTTATCACAAGCAGAAACCTTAGGAACAGAGTATTTGCAATTTGGGATTGGCAACTTTCCTTTCACCTCACGCTTCAGATTCTCAATATCGTTAAGTAAAGAAGTTATCTTTTCAATTTGTTTATCATGATTAACTTTAAATGAATCACATAACTCTTTGTTTTGATCATTAACCTTTGAAATTTTAGCTTTAAAACAATCATTTTCCTTTTGCAAGTTATCAATTATGTTTTGAAGTTGGAAATTCTGAGAATCTAAAGGAGGAGGCATATGGGAACCGGTCACATCCTTCTTTTCACCTTTCAGTTGTAAAATTTGGGCTTTCAATCTTTTGATCGTGTTATAATAAGCTCGAATTTGTTCATCACGTTTGCTAATTTCAAAAACTGCATCAAACTCAGGAGCATCAGAGGATGTCTTGATATTTGAGGTTTTAACATTTTCTTTGAGATGTTGATGTTTTAATTGCAAAGAAAGATGTTCAACTTCTAATTTAGAGTAATGTTTGACCAAGTTATCATGATCATCTTGTTCTATTTTCTCATGCAATTTTGAATTTGTTGTTTCAAGCTCAATGACACGATCATGGGAGACTTTCAGAGCAACAGATAATTCATGAAATTGAGAAGCATTAATGGAACAATTTGTAGCAGTGAAAAACACATCTTGAGCAATACATTCAGAAATCAGATTCTCATTCAGTGTATGCAAGTTCTTCCTCTCAATCTCATTATATTTTAATTCTCTCTCATAATCACTAACCTCAACAATCATTGCATCAAATTCCTTTTCTATTTCTTTAATGTCTGAATTCATTCCTTTTTTAAGACTCTCAAAATGATCTTTTAATTGTTTAAAGAAAGGCATGACTTCAGTTAAATAACATTCTTTAGTTTGCTCAAAACCCCTTTCTTTAAAGAAAGGCTGTTCGTATATGGCAACTTGATCCTTATAGGTATTGAGTTCAGTGGTCAAGGAATCATCAGGCACAAATGCAGTGTATTCATGCAATTCATAATCATCATTTTGAGAAGAAGATGCATACCTAGGTACTACAGAAACTTTCATGCAACTTTCCTCTGCATTAACGTGCACAGGTTGTAGCCGGTGCATCTCTATCTTGGGTACATCCGAAGCTTCCATGGAGCGTTCCTTTGCATTAGCTTGCACGGGTTGTGACTGGTACACCTCTCTCTCTTGTGAACATGAGCATGAAGATTCTATTTTAGCATTGTTCGACTCATCATTATTTGTTTTCTCTAACACTCTGCATTCAGCAACACCCGATTCTTCCACAGATACATTACCCAACTTATCACAACAATCTCTCAACTGCTCCTGACACTCATTCACTTTTTCATCCTTTTGTGCAGTTTCCTCAATGTACTTTTTCACATTATCCATGAGTTGGATAAATGTCTCAATGAATTCCTGAATTTCCATTCCAGTATGTTTTTTGAAGGAAATTCCAGTCAAGTGTTGATCGTAATCTGCTGAATATTCCCCACTGATGAATGGCTGAAATTGTTTGTAGATTACTTGAAGAGCTGCACTGGAACCATCCTTTTGAACTTCTTCATTGGTAAGTTGCAGCTTTAAATGCTCTAAGTTCAACAGCAAGCTTCTTGTCAATGTAGGTAAGTCCTGGCGGAAAAGAGCACTACATGTTCGATCCCCAGCTATGGATAACAACTGTATGAGGTGCAGATGAAGTAGTTGATAGGGCTCAATGCTGCATTCCATTTGCATGGCATTCTGTAGCAGGTGCAATTCATTCTCATTGTACTCAGAACATGAAGATCTCACATCCTCGTTGTTTAATTCAAACATCTTTAATCGTTCAGTGTAGCATCCATTATCATTATTATCCACATCATCATACAATTTAAGCACTTCTGAAATCACTGGGTCAGTAGAGTAAGACATGATGTGGTAGAATACACGGGATTTTACAAGTCTATGATTTAAACCGAGAAATAGAATCTTTCGCGGGATTTTACTAAAATCAAGACCAAACCGTTAAGCAATGACCAATGGAATGTGTTAAGACGACTGATGGATCGACACAATGATAGAAAATTGTATGTTAGGTCTTATGATTGTTTGTGGGATAAGCAAAGATGTTGTTTGGTTGTGATTTGGGTTGGTTGTTGCACGATTTTATGGAGAAATTTAGGTCTAAAAACTTAAAAGCTCAATAACTTCCTTTCGGAGAGGATTTGGGCCTCGAAAAATTCGTTTCACGACATCGTCGTGAAACCTCACAATATTCAGGCTGTTCCGGTCGTTTTGACAGGTATTTCGCTGAAAACGGAGTTACGGATCAAAAGTTATGGTCGTTTGAAGTTTTGACGTAAAAAGTCAACTTTGGTCAAACCTCTTCTTCGTAAAAATCAACCAAGTCGCTAGAAGATAATGCACCAAGTCGCTAACACCTAATTCGCTATACCACCAAGTCGCTAAAGTCCCAAGTCGCTAAACAAAGGCAAGTCGCTAAATAGTAACTCGCTAAGCCTCAAGTCGCTAGCAAAATTTTGGCAGCAATTTGCTAATCAAGTCGCTAAAGATTCAAGTCGCTAAATAGCAACTCGCTACTGACCAAGTCGCTAACACCAAGTCGCTACCCGTAGTGGAGAGTCCACTACTTGTACTGTAAGTCGCTAGGCCTAAGTCGCTAGCTCCAAAAACTGCAACTCGCTACAAAATTGTAAAGCAAGTCGCTACTAAGAAACAAATCCGTAGGTCAAGTCGCTAGCAAGAAAAACAACACAAACATCACTTTTCAATCCAAAAACAACCCAACCAAGATGATTCAAGCTTACCAAATGAAAACCTAAACACTTGTGATGATTCTAAACATAAAAGTACTAACAAAATCCAAGCTTTAACACAAGAAATCAACCAAATGATGCACAAACCACTAAACTTTTTCAAACTCAAAAACCACCTAAAAACCACTAGAAATCCAAAGATGTGCAAGATATGATCTAACCATGGCTCTTGATACCAATTGTAAGATATTAGTTTTCACTTACACTTCAAACCATAACATCAAGTTGGCGTATAAGTGGAATTCTAGAGAGAGAAAGTTAGAGGTTTAGGGAACTTAGTGAGAGAAAGTGAAAGATATTATTATGAGCTCCAACTCTCTACCTTGGAAGGTAGAGAGTATTTATAGTCTTACAATAAAACGCCACACAACGGGCTGTGGATCAGGCATACAGTGGGTAAAGACCCGTCCGTCCTCCACGGTGTTACTTAACTAGATACTACTTAACTTAAATGAACTACGACTACGAGCTTTCTATCGATTACATATACCTGAGGTGACCGACTCTTTAATACCTGGAATTTCTAATTCCTAACATGTTGCAATTCAATATTGTCAAATCCACATCCAAATATAATGTTTTGTTGGGAAGAAAAGCAATGCAGAAGCTTGGCATAGAGGTTTCAACCATCCGTTATGTCACTGAATTTCCAACATAGGCAGTGTTAGCCACCATCAAAACCAAGTAGCCTGGTTTAGAAGCAACACTTGAAGCCGAAACAAAGGAAGTCACCTCCAAGTGACGACAATAGGAGGAAATCTCAAGCTAGAACTCTAACACAAAAAAGTGCTTCAGTGACCCTGATACATCAAAAACACCTTCGGCACGCCTAACATGGAAACTGTACCAATATTGGTTACGAAGAAACACGGTCTCCTTTAAAAGAAATCGACATCTAATAACACCAACATACTGCTCAAAGCTGAAAACTCGTCAAACAAGAAAAATGAAGAAAATATCCTCAAGGGAAAATCCAGGTCCTGGGAAAATGAGCAAAGATCTAGCATGATCACATCAGGGGAAAGCCTCATAAAAGTAATCTTCGCAACACCTCAAAAGACGAAGAAATCAAACAAACTCAAACATGCAGGGAGTGAAAGAGTTAACAGGCCAAACTTCACATTCGCAGAGAAAGTAAGGGGTCTATCACTCATGCAGCCAACTTATTATAAAGGCAAGACAGCTAAGCACACGCAAATTCACCTAATACTCTTTGATCCTGATAAAGACATATCACTCAAGGCAGAAACTGGAGGCCAAAACAAGCCAAACTCTTATCAAAAGAAACCTTGTATCATCATACAAGTTAACAGAAACAAGCCCTACTTGCTAGGCGCCACCTAAGGGGATCATACTCCCCTTTCATGGCATACATTCAGCCTTAGGGCATGCTACATTTAGGTGGATTTTTACTTTACTTTACTTTTTAAAAAAAGTCTTCTAACAGCCAGGAAAGCTCATCTGTACTATTTCTTCAAATATACAATGACAACTCCCACATTTTTCTTACTAAGTGCCATGTACGACTATTCATAAAGGAACATTTACTCAAACGTAAATTAACCTTTATAAACATACTCATGAAACAAAGGTTCCTAAGGGTCAAATAAAGCAGGGGTTCACACACCCGACAACGATTTAAATGAGGTTTCATACAAATACATAAGCCTCATTCTGAATTATACAAACGCACAACTTGCCATGAGTGAGTTGCTGGAAGATAGCTAGTCGATAGTTACTAGTTATAACGTGGACTCCAAAACATAATTACTTGTTATAAAAAGTCAAATTAAATCAAACATTTGACAAAAAACACTATTTTAGTATACACAATTTTAAATCAGTTGAACAAACAGGCTACACCTAGCCAGGCTACACATACTTCATGTTTAACTGATCACTGAATATAAGAGTACAACACATACAATAAATTTGCTAACTTCTAATTTCATTAAGAGATTAGGGTCAAAACACCCTACTAACAGAAACCCAGGATCATACAAGCCTGGTAAAATAGAAAATCCAGGGCAAAATACCTTGTTCATCATACAAAGCCCAGGATACTAAATACTGGCAAGACAAACAATCAGTAAACTGAACATCAGTTTCACTAAATCACCCAATAAACATTGGGAAAAGCAAGAAAAATACGATAAATTGACTTAGCATCAATTTCACTATGAAGTTATGACACAATAGATAAACTAAGTTTTGATCTATTAAGTAATCCAAGATGTACAATACCCTGATCAATCAAAACCCAGGCCAACATAAACCTGATATCATCTAGTTTTACTTACATAAAAGTACCTACAATAAAAACACATAAAACATTCTTCAAATGTAACAACTGTTCAAACAAAGGCCCAACAAAATGGACAAGCCAAGTAAGACTTTGTAAAAACACTACAAAGCAATCAGGCATGAGAAGAGAA
This sequence comes from Chrysanthemum seticuspe, assembly GCA_019973895.1. Taxonomy (NCBI): domain Eukaryota; kingdom Viridiplantae; phylum Streptophyta; class Magnoliopsida; order Asterales; family Asteraceae; genus Chrysanthemum; species Chrysanthemum seticuspe. Next base: position 110,238,799 of record BPTQ01000001.1, read on the forward strand.
GGGTGCATCAGGGTTGGGAGTAGTAGAAACAGCCAAAATAGCATCCACATATTTATCCTTGTTCGTCACAAGCTCCAGTAAATAAGGCCAAGACTTGGTAGTTAGCTCAGCTACTTCCTCAACCAACATATGCACAACATTCTCATCTAAATCAATCTCCAACGCGGGCAGATCATGAAACTTAGCATGTATCTTCTTAGAAAGCTTCTGAGCACCTAAGTACATGACCCCTCTTCTGAACACGGACGAAAGCCTAATGATACTCAAAGGAACAAAGCAAACAGTTAGCAAACAAAGGCAACTCCTCTATAAACCTCTCATTTTGAGTCTTATAAAAAGCATCATCATTATTGTCGCTAGCGTTAGATTCAGCAGTTATGGCCAGGGCATCATTAAAGCTTTTAACCTCGATCTTTAACTCAGCAATTTGCCTTTTCAAACTAGCCACTTCTTCTTCATGCTGTTTAACAGCATTGGCCTCATTGGCTTTCAAAGTCTGGAAGGATTTATCGTTCTCAGAAGTCACCCTGAGGACTGTCTCTTGCAGGCTATTCAACTGAGCCTCAAGCTCTGCCTTACCAGGTACACTATCTTGCACTAGTTGTTCTTCAAGGATTTTCAAATGATCCTCTAGCTTCAACCTCATAGAGTGTTAGACATGTTTGGATAAAACAAATAGAAAAAAATGCACAAATTTATTTTATACGAATTCCACTTCAATGGTTAATATCATGAAAAATGTGTGTGTGTGTGTGTGTGTCTATATATATATATATATATATATATATATATATATATATATATATATATATATATATATATATATATATATTAGTGAAGCCATTTAAAATAATAATAACCAAGACTTTAAACTCCGTTTGTGTGAAATATGATTTATCAAATTCTTTCCGGCCTATACTTGTGATTAAATGATTGTGAGTCCATTTAAAATGTTTGTTTTGAGTTGTCAATTACAAATCACCAACCATATTTGTGCACCAATATTTTCGGAACAAAACATAACTAGAAGTTCTTTTGACCCATAAATCCGGTTATGTATAGACAACAAGTTATTAAGAAAAATATTCATTTAAACAAACTCATGAGACAAAATCATAGTTTCAATCTTACTAGTTATCCAGACACTCCATATAAAAGACTACATCATCCCATGCAAGTACACAAAAACTACTCCATATTAATTTCAATTACCAAAGACAGATCTCTATTTAAACATGAAAGGTCCAACATTATAATAAAAACAAAGAAAGTTACCCAAAAATGTGATTAAAAATGAGTAAGAAATCAAGAAGTTAGAGCACTTCTTAAAGCCTCTAATTGACCAAAGTATCTTAAACTACCCAGGTAATAGTACCAATAGCTTCCTTCCTTGCTCCTTAGTACTCTACCAAACCGACAAGATTTCCAAGGTCTTTTGGGATTAATAAAAGTGGTGTGATCAACCTTTATGGTGTAAGGATGATCAAGTATGTGTTGCTCAAGATTACAAGTGATAGAACAAGGCAGGATATCAAAAATGATACTTTATGGGGTGTATTTAAGTTTGGATTAACCCCTCATAAATGATAAAAACGTTCCTCTATCATAATGGGTATAAAACGATCGATTTTTGGTTAATTATGAGAGTTAAAACCAATAAATGCAACTTTTCAGCGTTAGGTGACGCTAGCCGCGTGGCTCAGTACACGGGGAGTATGGTTGGTTACCAACCCAGCAGCTGAAAACACGGGAAGTGCGGCTGGTCACTGACCTTGTAGTTAAGAACACGGAGAGCATAGCCGAGTACATGGAGAGTATAGCTGAGAACACGAAGAGTGTACCCGGCGTCAACACTCATGTGTTACTTATTCCTTTCTTGTTTTAGCTCCCTCCTTTGCACGGTTTTGATTCCCCTTTTCTTCAAATCATTTCTCCTTCTTTCTTATGCTTGGGAACAAAACTCCTTTGAATCTTTAATATTTTGAATGTCATCTCGAGGCCATGTCTAGGGGTGGAATCTTCTCTTGAACATATTATCTTTATTTGACGTTATTTCTTCGTCTTTTCTATTTTTTTCCTTAATTTAATCATACCTGAACATGAATAATTTTATACCTTCTAAAGTACAAAATGTTCATAATATAACTAATAAATGCTTGTAATATAGGAATAACATGACTATATACAAATGAGTGTTATCAACTGTCCACCATGACCCACACTTCCTTAAACAAAAAAATATTACAAAAAACGGGTAAACTAGGAGGCAACTTCAACAAAACGCAAGAAAGGATAAAAGTGTTAAGCCTTTGGTATCCCAACGGATGCATTTGAGCAGAACCAACATTTTAGTGACTATATATTTCAAAATAAAAGGAATGTAATGGAAGCCTAACTTTACAATCCCGAGTGTACTCTAAATAAAAGCAGTAACATCGGACGATGGTGGTTGGTGAGCCCTCTCATGCCGTTCTGGCACTCGACGCAAATACAGCTCAATCCACCCATGATCGCGCATAGAGGTTTTAGCTTAGGAGGTTTAGTAACATAACTAAGGACTTTTCTTTAAAAGATACAACATAGCTTATGAGACATTTAAAAACCCAAGAAGTGGAAGACAAAAAAGACGCAACAAATGACTTTTCTCTAAAGAGGAGGGAACAAAAGTGAACTAATCTTGCTTCGCCATCTTCCTTTCAAGAAACCTTGGTAAAAAAGAAAGCCTCCAAAAGATGAAAATCATCGGCGATTTGGAGCAAGGAAAACAAAGCGTTGTTAGGGGGTGGATAAAAGTAAGAAGCTAAAAACGTAACTTCTTACCCTTTTACACCCTATTTATAGGAGGGTAAAAATCAATGTTAGTGGAAAGCATGTTAGGATTTAGTAAATCCAGAATATAAAGATTCGGTCACCTCTAGTATATGTAATCGTTAGAAATCTCATAGTCGTAGATTATTATAAGTTAAGTAGTATTTAGTTTAAGTAACACCGTGGAGGACGGACGGGTCTTTACCCACTGTATGCCTGATCCACAGCCCGTTAGGTAGCGATTTATGTAAAGACTATAAATACTCTCTACCTTCCAAGTTAAAGAGTTGGAGCTCATAATAAGACTTTTCTTTGTCTCACTAAAGTTCCCTAAACCTCTAACTTTCTCTCTCTAGAACTCTTTGTACGCCTATTTGATCTTATGGTTTAGTATGTTTATGAAATCCAATATGTTACAAATGGTATCAGAGCCATGGTTTGATCATCTCTTACATATCTTTGGATTTCTAGTGACTTTTAGGTGGTTTTAGAGTTTGAAAAAGTTTAGTGGTTTTTGCATCATTTGGATCATTTCTAGTGTTAAAGTTTGAATCTTGGGTGTAGTTTTGTGTTTAGAATTATTGTATGTGCGTGGGTTTTGATTTGTTAAGCTTGAATCATCGTGGTTGGGTTGTTTTTAGATTGAAAAGTGGTGTTTATGTGTTTTTCTTGCTAGCGACTTAAGCCACGGATAAGTTATCTTGGTAGCGACTTGATTTGTAATTTGGTAGCGAGTTGTAGTTGAAGGCCTTAGCGAGTTGAGCTAGCGACTTGTCTATTGATATAAGCCGACAAACAGTACACTTAGTGGAGTCTCCACTACGGGTAGCGACTTGGTGAAAGTTAGCGACTTGTACTTAAGTTTGTTAGCGACTTGGTGTTAGCAATTTGGTGCTTAGCGAGTTGCTCTTTAGCGACTTGACAACTTAGCGACTTGGTGCTTAGCGACTTGCTGTCAAAATTTTGCTAGCGATTTGGTGCTTAGCGAGTTGCTCTTTAGCGACTTGACAACTTAGCGACTTGGTGCTTAGCAACTTGCTGTCAAAATTTTACTAGCGACTTGGTGCTTAGCGACTTGGTTCAGGTTTTCTTAGCGACTTGGTTGACTCTGTCTGTAATACGGTTTTCTCTTGATTTAGTAAAATCCCGTGAAAGAATCTATTTCCCGGTTTAATCATAGAGTTATAAAATCCCGTTTAATCCGTCATCATGTCTACCAACGTTCCTACAATCATCTCCACTGTTGCCGAGGATGTTCAAGCAGCTGGTTCAGATACTCGTCCACCCATGCTTGACAGAACTGACTACGACTCTTGGGCTCAACGAATCAGATTGTACTGTCTTGGAAAGGAAAATGGAGTCAACATTCTCAAATCCATTGATGAAGGACCGTATCAGGTTGAGACTACTAGAGACTTAATTGATACAGCTGAAGATGGAACAATGATCTATGGAATTGACAGACCAAATACATATGATGAGCTCGATGATAAGGAGAAAAAGAGATTCGATGTTGATATCAGGGCTTCTAACATCGTACTTTAAGGTCTTCCAAAAGATATCTACAAGCTGATCAATCACAACACCGAAGCCAAGGCAGTGTGGGATAATGTCAAGATGCTTCTCTCAAGTTCTGAATTAACTATGGAAGATAGAGAATTACAACTCTATAATGAATTTGAACACTTCAAGATGAAACCAGATGAGAGTGTCTATGAGTATTACGTGAGATTCCACAAGCTTGTTAATGATATGAGGAACATCAGAATGACTATGCCAAACATTCAGCTGAACTCAAAGTTTGTAAACAACATGAATCCAGAATGGCACAAGTTTGTCACTTCTGTGAAGCTCACTAAAGAATTGAAGAATACAAACTATGAGCAACTGTATGCCTTCCTTCTCCAGAATGAGAGACATGCTATGTTTGAAAAAAGGATTCTTATTCAGTTCAAAACCAACCAGGGAGAGACAAGCTCGTTGAATGATTCAACTGCCTTCTACTCAAACATTGGAATCACAACCAAAGCCTCACAAGTCATACCTATGGGTAATGGTAATCACAAACTCATTCCCGATCTAATGTTCAAACAAGTTGATGCTGATGCACACGTGGGAAACTTCATTAATCAACTAGCTCTCATGATCAGTCAAAACATGAACTCTCTCCCACACACCAACAACAACCTCAGAACAGCATCTAATCCACACAATCAGGCAACTGTCAGATATGGAAAGGTTATGGTGCAGCCAGTTCAAGAAAGGCAGTACGAACAAGAAAGAGGTGGAGCTGGTAGATGTTATGCTGCAAATCAAAATAGGGGAAGGAATGGAAACCAGGGTCAAGCTAAGCCAATCAAATGTTACAACTATGGAGGTGAGGGACACATTGCAAGGAACTGCACATCACCAAAATGCCCTCAGAATTCCGAGTACTTCAGGGATAAGATGTTGCTTGTGCAAGCTCAGGATAATGGTGCAGCTTTGGATGAAGAGGAGTTGTTGTTCTTGGCTGAGGGAAATGCTAAGACATATGATGCAGATGTGGATGAGCAACCAATATAGGAAATAGGCCATAATCATCAGAATGCCTTTCAAGTAGCTGATTGTGATGCATACGACTCTGATGTTGATGAAGAACCCACTGCACAAACCATTTTCATGGCTAGCATTTCTCCAATGGTCCCTCCTAAAGTCTCTTCATCACCACAAGCTGGTCCATCCAAAGACAAAATCATTTCTGAGGTATTAAAATTATACGATGAAGTTGATGAGCAAAAGATACATAACGAAGTAGAATCAACTGTAATTATTGAGTCAGATATTGAAAATATGGGTAATATCAATGTTGTCCCATATGATCAATATGTAAAACAAAGTGAAAGTGAGATTGTACCAAGTGATGCATCTTCTGCAGTCAACAATGATTATGTTTTTGATGAATTCACTGCATGTGCCCCTGATGATTCTGTCATCTCTGAACTGAATGCCTATAAAGAACGTGTTGCTATTTATGAACAACATGCAAAATTTGAGTTGACCACCCGTGAGCAGGAAATGGATGACCAAATGCGTACAACTATTAGAAAAAGTAGGTTTAGAGAAGAAGTATTATAACAAGAGTTAAACTCCTTACAAGAAAAGTTTTCTAAAACTGCTAAGCAAAAACAAGAACTTCAAGAAAATGTTAAAATGCTTAAGCAAGAATTCAATGCTAAGGAATCAAAACTGTTGAATGATTTTTCTAATCTAAAAACCTTGAAAAACAAGCTTGAGAATAAGTTGTACGTACAAGGAAATACCATTCAAACTGCTCACTTAATCACTAAGCATAGAGTCTTAAGCGATAAGCATAGCATTCTCCTTGTTGAGGAACCAAATCCAGAGGTCATTAAAAAGGCTAGAAATGCTCATAAGGTTCTTTATGATGGCAATGAAATCCTTAAGCCTAGACAGAAATGTAGGATCGTAATATTTATTGTGTTGATGATTCGGGTGGTCTTGGATGATCAAAATACATGTTTGCCATAGTTAGAGAGTTAGTAGAGAGAGAGAGGGTGTTCTTGCTAGAGGTTTACACAAAGGGAATATTAGATTGAATGAGAAGCACCACCCCTTCCATGGATGGAAGGGGTATTTATACTTACACAATACACGACCTCCTATCGGCCTGTGGATCAGGCATACAGTGGGTAAAGACTCGTCCTTACTCCACAGTGTTGCACTATGCTAATCTAGACTAATAACTAACTAATAAAACAGTAAATAACGTAACTAACGATATGTCTACGAGCTAACTTATGCTAGATAATATTTGGGGTGACCGACTCTTTACTATAGAATTTTCTAATTGCTAACAATCTCCCCCTAAGGGAGGTCACCCCATGTTTTACATTTTGAGTCCTAGCATTCTATTCTTGACTTTGTTCTTGAGCTCGTAGACTTCAATTCTTCAATTCTGCAATCTTTGTGCTTTAGTAGTGCAACTTCAAAGTCCGCATAGTTTTGTACTTTCAGTGGAGGTCTTTGAACTGATCCACATCTTTGATGATCTTCGAGCTTTCATTGAGATCATCAGCCACAGTAAAACTCTGGATCACCCTTTATTATGTTGCCATCATGTGAAGTTGTGACTTTTGGACCGACATGCTCACCCTTTTGAATCATGACATCTTTCCATCAGAGTAGCGGAAGCCTTACTGGTTCATGATATTTGCAGCAGCGTAGCAGAAGCATAGTATAAAAATATCAGAACCAGGTTACGTAGATATGCACCAGTCATGATTTTTTCAATTAAGTGTGGTTGCTGTGAACATGCGGCTTTGGATTGACTCCTCAATTCTGATCAGCTGCAATCGTCGGGGTGTACCTGCATACGACAGTTAGCAATAAAGCGCACGAAAGTGTCTTTGATCACTTTCGTTGAATTGAGGTACACGGCCCACGGTTCCCTGTTGATCAGTACAAGTACTGCCTGTGATCAGGTAGGATTCCTAAGAATCTCCTTGACATGGTTTCGCAGCTGTTCTCAAACCGAAACGTCTCAAAGAAGACAACACGAAGTGAGTGAACCAGCGAATTGAGATTCACTGATTGATGAAAAATGATTTGAAAAACAATCGCGTATTGCTTAGAAGAAAGATTTTTGCAATACGACGAAGGTTTCATGAGAAAGATCAATTTTCAATCATAAATACTTTTTATATTTGAAAAGAGTACACATTCAATGTGCTAGATAAAAGAAGAGATTCGCACATCGAACGGTTTTTCCAAAAGTATTTTTTCAATCAGAGATACTTTTTGTGTTTGAAAACATAAATACACATTCGATGTGCTAGAGAAAAGAAGATTTGCACATCGAACAGTTTTTCCAAAAGTATTCGTTAATTCCATTCCTGGACCAAGGTTGATTCAATAATGAATCGCCCCATCGTTTCTATCCAGTTGTCAAAAGCTTGATCTTACGAGAAGATCTCACATGTCACCCACCAAGAGCTTGTTTGATGTTGGCTCTAGAAGGATTTCCATCTTCATCGTGAATATTTTTACATATCACTCAGATGTTCTGGCAATACCACAAGGATAATGCGTAGGACTCTTAATATATTCTTACTTTCCACATTGTGTGAAACAGCAAGTCTTCAAGAATAGTGTCCTAATGAGATATTGTTGATGATCTCTTGGCTCTAGACTCAATTGTGCATATTTGGTTCATGTGCCGGAGACTAGGGAGAGGGTCTCCTTCTTCAATATCAACAATCTCTAAGATAAAGTTGATAGATTATGTCGGTTCCCCGTGAGAATGAAACAAGCCCTTTTAAGAGGAACTTGAGTAGCTTGGGAAGTTTAGTGCAGTGCATCACTGGGTCCATGATGTCTTGTCTTCAATACCAGTGTTACCTTAGTAAACACCAGTAGCATATGTATTGAACTCGGTTACTGCCCTAAGGTTGAATTATTGGAGGGCTATTTCTTTTCACCCTTTTCATATTCATTTCTTTTTCATTCTTCAACCCCTTCAGTGCTTACTGAGACTTCATAACTAGAACCTTGTTGGGTTTATTCCAGTACTAGCTCTGTCTCGGTCCGCACTCTTCCCATTTCTCATTTTTCTCCTTTTTTCATCATACCTAAGGACTCTACACTATCTAGTGGATTGTCCCTGGGTAGATCCCTCTGGTTCTGGCGGATCGTGGGAACTAGTACCTAACCTAACCATCCTTATAACACCATACATAAAGTAAATTGGTCGGTCTTTTGGTACAGTTCATTCCTTCTCGAAACCAATTGAAAATTCATTTGGAAAAACAATCAAGGTACTTGTGATACGAGATCAAAGCATTTTGTACCTTAATAGTTTTGATCATTTAGAAAACCTCCCCCTCAACATGTGCGTGTGATTTAGAAATTGTTTGGCACATGGAGGCAAGAGGACTTTGAAATATTTTCTTTGATCACAATTTTCATACGAAAAAGCCATTTGATTTTCTTAGTAAAATTCTCCACCTCAATATGTGCATAGGACATTTTAAAACATTTTATCACATAGAGGCAAGAGTTCTTTTGAAGCACATCCACGGTCACAAAATCCATTAAGAAAACCATTTGAAAACTCAATCAAGGTACTTTATAAATAACTTTTTAAAAAAGCTTTTGTACCTCGATAGTTATGCTCCCCCTCAATATGTGCTTCGAGATTCGAAAGTGTTTAGCACATATGAGAGAGCAGCCTGCACAATTAAATCAAAACGATCACCTTTTATCAAATTTCATTATTAAATCACAAATTCTCCCCCGATCAAAAATATCAAACCCTTTGAGATTTTGGATCCCAAGTGATTTAATTAGGTTTAGAAAACATGGGAGAAAATGTGACCTTGTTTAAATACTCATCTGGTTTTTGGATAAATCCTCCTCCTCAACATGTGCATTGTGTATTTGAAATCGTTTGGCACATGGAGGCAGGAGTGCCTTTGAAGGACTAAAACCAATTCCATTTAAACAGATAAGAGATTTAACTCACGATCTCTACCCTGATCAAAATTTCAAACCTTTTGAGATTTGTGATCCCAATTGATTTAAATCATTTAAAACATTTTGAGGAAAGACGTGGCTTGATTTAACTTTGAAAAATGACAGATAAGGACCATTTTAAGACATTAAAGATTGTTAGTGTCAGGTATGATAGTTTTAAAAGATCTTTAAGTAAAATAAAACAATTTCACAATCAAACAAGAACAGAAAAAATTTCATTTTGAAAGACCTTGATTCAAAAGAAAAATCATACCATGACATAACATTAAATCTTTAGATCACCACAAATTTTGTACAAACGGACTTTTTGTGAAGAAATATCGTTTGAAAATATTTTATTTTAAATCACTCTCCCCCTCAATCCATGACAGAAGTCAATAATTGAGTGACTTAGGTTTTGATAACAAGAAGTCCGGTGATTTTCAAAAAATTAGTCCAATATATTTTCAAAACAATATTTTTCCATTTTCAAAACAACGTTTTCAAAATTGTTTTAAGAAAAATGGTATCATCCACTACTTTTTCCTGCACAAAGATACGTTAGGTGGTTGAGAAGCTTCCGTTGTTGCTGTAGGGCTTGGAAGAAAACCGTCTGCAGATGCAGTGAGACTTCTTCTTACGTTGCATTTTGAATGCCAATTGAGGTCAAATTAAGCTCCGTTTCTTCAATCTCTTAGAAGAAAACCATATGCTGATGCAGTGAGACCTCTTACGTTGCATTAATGCCAACTCTCCAATGAAGTCCAATTAAGCTCCGTTTCTTCATTTGTCAACCCAAGAAATAGTTACCCTTTCCTTTCGGCATCCAATCATATTAATCTGTGGGATCCGGATCGGGAACATTCTTATAACCAATATACATGCATACGTTAGTGAACACACATACAGATATATGGTGGTCGACATCACCCAAACAGTAATCGACTAATAAAAGTCTATGCAACATATCAATCAGATCATTTAAATGTATGGGAAAAATGTGTTCATCAAACTCTAATTATCTAATCCTAGCAATCATATCCTTGGCACCTAGTCCTTCAACATAGGTTAACATCATTTTTAATTAAGCATATTAGGATAATTAAGAAAGCTCGTTAGAAGATATAGATTTGAAAACATTTTCCCCCTCAACCAATAACTCATTTTATAAAAGATTTTAAAAGTGCTGAAGTCATTGATTGAGTTTCCAAATTTTATAAAAACTCTGAATCTGATTGATTTTAAGCAACTCATTTTCCACCATTTTTGAAAACATGATAACGCTACACGCGTCGTTCGGGGTCAAGGAAACTTCCTTTTCTTCGAGCAAGTTTTATAACACCCTAGGCAGTGAACCTAATCGTTGTAGTGTAGTAATTAGGGTAAGCCACGGGTATTGATATCGTTCTCTAGGGGAATAGGAATGCTAGTGAGAAGTTACTACGCTAAGGTTGAGGTTGAGGAAGATTATTTTTTATCTTTTTATGTTTTTTAGAAAATGAAAAGGTACGAATCTCGGGTATTGGATTTGGGGGGTTGGTATTGCTACCGATTACTCTACTATTATCTAATTATCTAAGCTAAGGTTGTGATAGTCTATGTCTAATTGATGTGTACTCGTATGATAGTTTAAAGATGTGTTTACTTAGGTTTTACTACTCCTTAATTATCTCCTATTGATGGTTGATTTGTCACGTCCTTATTCCTAGTTGCGTTGTGATTCTAAGGCTATAGGGCGTGCTTATTTCCCTAACTCTTTGAAATTACCAAAGGGTCTTGTTTACAAATCCTCTAGTGATTTATAGACGCCTACTCTACGGTTGTCCTTGAATACTTTATCCTACAATTACCTAGATAATTATATTCTAAAGTTCACAAAGAAATGTCAAGCATTAAGTACACAACGAATAATCTAGCGCACTCTAGATCATTAGTCAACTAAGATAAGTATCAACCAATCAATATTCAATAATTAAGTTTCATATTCCCTAAGCAAACACACAAATAATCTAGCCGGACATGGAGAACATGCAAGCATACACACAAATAATCAAAGACATAATTAAATTAATGAAGTAAATACTTATCTTGATGTATAATAGGGTTTAGAACCCTAAAATACTGCACAAGAAAGCCTTGGTTCGGTTTTAGGTTTTTACTCCAAAAGACTACTCACAAAAACTGAAAAATTCGGATTCTATATATAAGATTACATCTGCGACGGCGTCACCTTATGTTTCGTGACGCCGTCGTGTCGCCGTCATTAGGGTTTCGTCTTGGCCACGTAAACCTTTCGACGGCGTCACCTTATGACTGTGACGCCGTCCCCTTCAGCTCTGACGCCGTCTTGGCTGCATCTAGGCCGTCTGAGTAACGACGGCCTACTCCTTTAGAATCTGACGTCGTCCCTTGAAAACATGCAATTTCGCCTCTGACCCGTCGCAAAATTCCTTCCCGACGGCGTCGCAGATATGCAGTGACGCCGTCGCCTTATGTTTCAGCAGCTTTGAGTGTCTCGATTCTGACTTTGGCCATTTTCTTCGTATATTCGCGCCTTTTCGTCCAAATAAGCATCATTCCAGCATTTTGCCTTCAAGAGACCTAAAAAGTGAAAAGGAACGATATTAAGCAATAACGGATACAAAAGTGATCGAATAAGGGCTTAAATGACCCCTCAAAAAGGTACCTTTTAAAACCTTATCAAATATCCCTACACTTGGTATTTGCTTGTCCTCAAGCAAATGTGCTTTTAGCCAATTAATTTATAAGTTAGGGGTCATGAAGCATCCATTCAAAACGGTCCACAACACATATAAGCCCCGCAAAAGTCATAACAAGCACGGAAATTACATACTAGCACCTCACATGGGGTGTTTGGATACTCACATCTCTCTCGGGTGTATATATGAAATATAACAAATCGGAAATGGAAGATAAACACTCATTAACCGGTCCTAGTACATAGATTACCATAGGCTTGAGAATAGATCAAACCTCCATCGCTTTGGCGTAAGCACCTAGGAAAGACTATCAAAGAGGTCTTTAAAGGGTTGTAACGTTAGGCTTACGGTAGGGAAATAAGGGTTTGGTGGGATAGGCTATATAGTGGTGGATAGTCAAAAATCTCTATGTTGCAAGTATACGAAGAATGGCGTTGCTAAGCCAAGACTCGACACTCTAAAACTCTAGGCAACGAAAATAAACAAACATAATTTAAAAGATAGATGTAGGATGGTAGCCCGTATGGTTTTTTTTTTTTTTTTTTTTTTCTCTTTTTTTTTTTTTTTTTTTTTTCTTTTTCTATTTTTTTTTTTTTTTTTTTTTTGTGCATACACTTTTACTCTACCATCCTTTATGGTACATCAAAATGATAGGGATTTATAGACACATCCCTACACTTGAGTTTTTTATTACTTTAACACTAATTTGACCCGAATTGAAAAGATCAAAACACTTGGAGTACATTATTATGCAAACAAAGGGAATTTGAGTTTAACGTTCTCTTTCCTATGTTTCATAAACTTTAACTTTTCCCATGAATCCCAATCATCCCAAAACTGTATACAAAGGATATGACTCGACTTAGCAACTCATGTAAGCAACCAGATAATTGAACTAAGGGTTTTAGGTGATAACATAAATTTGCACTAAAAGTGAGTGCAATAAAGGGTAGGCTAAGGCGATTTGGGTGTATATTTGGGGGTGGGGTGTAAACAATGCTCTTCATTGATATTCCGGAAAAACCGAAACATCACGAGAACCGCGAAAAGGATAGGCTCTGAGGGGTTAACTAGGGGTATCGTGTACTAAAGATGAGTACAACGCAAAGGGTGTGGGGGAATTACTCAACCGATATGGAAGAAGTAATTATCTTACAGGTATTAAACAAGGGTTATCCTAATGCCTCTTATCATTTAGTTATTCCTAACTACACAAGTGTAGCCTCACTTGCGATCTCGGAATGCATCACAAAACAAGTTCTAGAATCTAATATACTACCGGTTCACACTCTAAGCATTAAAGATGAATGCTTTAATTCCTACTAATCTAAGGGCGATCCTCACATTTTGGGTGGAATTTAGGTGGTAAGGGTTTTTTTGTGCTAGTCATGCAACTTCCTATCCATGAGACGCTTTTGTTAAGACTAATGGCCCACTCTTATACGTCATGAAAAAAATTTTAAATTTGGCTAAAATTACCCTAACCTACATTTTCTCATGGTTTATTACACAAATACATTTGGACAAAGCAAACAGTCAAGGATAAGCATAGTTTCAAAGTTCCCGTTTATTTTCCCTCCCTACACTTAAACTGAACATTGTCCCCAATGTTCCCCGAAAGTATCAAAGTTATGATAATAGAAGGTAATTAAAAACGAAAGAAACTAATACTCCCCTGATTAGCTCGGTAGGATCCGTAAAAAGTGGTGGTTAAATCTTTTCCAAGAAGAGTTTTTGCGTGAAAGGCTCCTTCTTAACTTGTGTAACTTCTTCTTGACAAACTAAACCTGCACACTAGAAGAAAACAAACGAAACCTTCGCGTAAAATCGGCGGTAATAATATACATAAGACTCGATTTAAACTAGGATATAATGCTTGTGGAATGGATGTTTACAGAATTTGTTTTGAAAGTTAAGATCTGGAAAATTCCAAAATTTTACAAGTAGCTCAGAAAACGAGAAAAAGTAAGCTGAAGTTTTTATTCCTTCCTGACGCCGTCAGGTTGCAATCCTGACGCCGTCAGGTTATCCTGACAAAAACTGGTCTGCGATTTTCTGGAAAAAAATTCTGGAAAATTTACATCTTTAGAATCTGGAAAAACTTCTGCAAAAACATCCATTATGACTCGATACAAGCATTTGACTCGAACAAACAAACATATATATCTTTTAGTTAATTGTTATTCTCATGTTCACGTTTCTTATGAAAACGTGTGTAATCCTCCCTACACTTATCCTTTATGTAAAATACCTTTATATGTAATTAAGACGAGGTTAAAAACAAAATAAAGCATTTTTACAAATTTAAACATGAGGACAAACAATTAATAAAAGATATATGACACTAACAAGCAAACAATTAAGCATGGGTTGCCTCCCACGAAGCGCTTTTCTTTATTTAAGAGTCTTGTAGCTAGACTCGTAGTCCTACCCCTACGTTGCCTCGTGCACGCTCGCGTGCTCATACCTAAACCACTCCAACTCTCTTTCATTCTTTTTATAATCATCTCCTAATTCAAGGCATTTTTTGTAATACCGTTTTGTTTTCTCATATGGGTACCTAAGCCCACTTTGCTTATCTCTTTCACTAAGCAATGAAATAGGGGTCATTCTATTACAAGCCTTAATGTCCCTATGTTTAAATCTGGGATGAGCGCGTGGCATTTGATAGACAAAATCTTCGACTTCATCAGAGAAAGTGATTAGACCGTCAATCATTCGTTCATTCAACCTAGTCAAATTCTTGAAAGGTTTCCCAAAAATTACTTGAGTGAGGTCCTTGTCGATAAATTCTCCCAGGTTTTCTAAGACCATGAATTCTACCAAGTAGGCAAAACTTCCAACAAACACGTGCAAATGAGTGACTGCTTTAACAACATTGTTCCCATGATAGGTTAACTCATTGACCTTGATTTTATTGTATAGATCCTTTGAGATTAAGTTTAAAGGCAAGAATGAATTCAAATAAGCATCGAACCCTTCTAGTCCTATTTTGCATGGGAATTGCATGTTAAATGGGCCATCTTTCTCAATCCTACATCTAGGGTCAAAGTATTGGGAGGGATCTTCCTTAATTTCAAAGCTATCCTTATTGATGACCTTTCCGCCATCAAGTTCTTCATCATGATCAGATTCCTTATCAGAATCTGAGCAATAGAAAGGACTTTGTTGTCGCCAATTCACCTCGTTATGCCCTGGGTGGTTATCAAAATGGTGAGTGGGTGAAGGGTTTTGTGGGATTGTGTTTTCAACCTCGGGGTTGGGAATGGGTAGGGTGAAGAATCTTCGGTGGAAGATACGGATCATGGTGAGTAATGGTTTTTACGAACGAAGGTCACGAAGAAGGGGGATAGACTAAGAGAAATCTAAAAATGAGAAAAAAGTTTACTTGATAGGAATCAAGCAAAGAAACCTAAACGAGGTGGACTACTAACTAGCTATTCTATTCCCCGGCAGCGGCGCCAAAAACTTGATAACGCTACACGCGTACGTTCGGGGTCAAGGAAACTTCCTTTTCTTCGAGCAAGTTTTATAACACCCTAGGCAGTGAACCTAATCGTTGTAGTGTAGTAATTAGGGTAAGCCACGGGTATTGATATCGTTCTCTAGGGGAATAGGAATGCTAGTGAGAAGTTACTACGCTAAGGTTGAGGTTGAGGAAGATTATTTTTTATCTTTTTATGTTTTTTAGAAAATGAAAAGGTACGAATCTCGGGTATTGGATTTGGGGGGTTGGTATTGCTACCGATTACTCTACTATTATCTAATTATCTAAGCTAAGGTTGTGATAGTCTATGTCTAATTGATGTGTACTCGTATGATAGTTTAAAGATGTGTTTACTTAGGTTTTACTACTCCTTAATTATCTCCTATTGATGGTTGATTTGTCACGTCCTTATTCCTAGTTGCGTTGTGATTCTAAGGCTATAGGGCGTGCTTATTTCCCTAACTCTTTGAAATTACCAAAGGGTCTTGTTTACAAATCCTCTAGTGATTTATAGACGCCTACTCTACGGTTGTCCTTGAATACTTTATCCTACAATTACCTAGATAATTATATTCTAAAGTTCACAAAGAAATGTCAAGCATTAAGTACACAACGAATAATCTAGCGCACTCTAGATCATTAGTCAACTAAGATAAGTATCAACCAATCAATATTCAATAATTAAGTTTCATATTCCCTAAGCAAACACACAAATAATCTAGCCGGACATGGAGAACATGCAAGCATACACACAAATAATCAAAGACATAATTAAATTAATGAAGTAAATACTTATCTTGATGTATAATAGGGTTTAGAACCCTAAAATACTGCACAAGAAAGCCTTGGTTCGGTTTTAGGTTTTTACTCCAAAAGACTACTCACAAAAACTGAAAAATTCGGATTCTATATATAAGATTACATCTGCGACGGCGTCACCTTATGTTTCGTGACGCCGTCGTGTCGCCGTCATTAGGGTTTCGTCTTGGCCACGTAAACCTTTCGACGGCGTCACCTTATGACTGTGACGCCGTCCCCTTCAGCTCTGACGCCGTCTTGGCTGCATCTAGGCCGTCTGAGTAACGACGGCCTACTCCTTTAGAATCTGACGTCGTCCCTTGAAAACATGCAATTTCGCCTCTGACCCGTCGCAAAATTCCTTCCCGACGGCGTCGCAGATATGCAGTGACGCCGTCGCCTTATGTTTCAGCAGCTTTGAGTGTCTCGATTCTGACTTTGGCCATTTTCTTCGTATATTCGCGCCTTTTCGTCCAAATAAACATCATTCCAGCATTTTGCCTTCAAGAGACCTAAAAAGTGAAAAGGAACGATATTAAGCAATAACGGATACAAAATTGATCGAATAAGGGCTTAAATGACCCCTCAAAAAGGTACCTTTTAAAACCTTATCAAAACACAACAAATATTTTTCTGAAGAATTTTAGACGGAAAAACATTTGTGTAGGAACAGCAGTCTTTTTGACGACATGCTTTCCTTGTTTTGTTTTAGGATAAGTGCACGAAATATTTTGAAAATAGATTTAGCGCAGCACTTTCCTTCCTTTAAAGAACGGGTTGCTATCTGAAATAATAGCAAGCCATTGTTTAAGTACGGGTTGCAGTCTGAAGTAACTGCAAGCCATAGTTTGTGACATGTTTAGAAAGAAATATTTACACCTCCTGCTCGAACTTCATCTAAAGTCCCGTGCCATTATTGAATGACATTTCTAAGACTGTAGATGTTATCGATATCAGAAGACATGTCTTTAGAAAACATATTTTTGGTATTTTTGAAATTTTCTGATTTTTTATGGATTTTTGAAGGTTTTATAATTTTCTATTTTCTTTTTTTTGTTGGTTTTATATTTTTGTATTTTGCTTTTTGATAGATATATACACAGATAGAGTAGATGATATAGTTTAAGAAGATGATGATACGAGTATCGAGATAAGGATATCGAGCAGCACGTCGTAGAAGATAGAATTCGTCATCTCTTAAACATCCACTACCAAAGCTTCCAAGGGCTCTTGAATTGAAAGAAATAGAACCATCTGAAAGTGAGACTTTGGCAGCTTCCCCCCAAACCGAAAATCCTTTAGCTGAGCAGATTCAAAGCTTTCTTTCAAGCTTCCATTAGCCAGGTGCACAAAGAAGTACACCATTATCATTGATCTAGCTGCTCTTTTTAAGAATAATCACCGTGATTCTTCGTTCGAGGTTATATCATCCAATAGAACAGCAACGTATCATCCCACACATAAAACAATCTTCTCAAATTTCTTTTCTACTGACGTCTGAAGCAATCCATTCCAAAAGGTGTCAAGAGACCACTTCCCCCGAGTAGTTGAATTGATGCAGTCAATCTCTTAGACTAGAGCTCACGAACCCGAATACACATATACCCAAAGACAAAGAAACTTATACCATCAAAGTAGCAGATTAAGTCCAATAGCCAAAGAATAACCCCGATGTATACTTTTCTCTCCCCCTGAAGACAGTACATGAAGCTCAAGAACCCGAAGTACCCGAATGCCCAAAGAGAGAATAACCGATAACATTGAAGAAGCAGGCCGAATCACTGATTATCTCTGCGAAGGACTATCTCTGCGGATTTCAACTCTGGAATAAGTGATTATATATCTGAATCACTGATTAAGCACTCAAGTGAAACAGCTGAGCGTCCCCAATGTACACAATCCTCTCTCCCCTGATGATTGAGATAACATCGAAATCATCACACACTTGTGTACCTCTTTTTATCATCAGAAACTAACTCTTACATCTCTTCCCCCACGTAGTTGGAATAAGAACACTAAACGCCTTGATGAGTAAACCTTGAGTTTCTCTGCGGTAATAACATTTGTCTTCCCGGGATATCTTCAATCACTTAGAAGTATTAAGTTCATCAAGTTTGCTCGCGTTTAGATACGTGTCTCCTTCCCCCCAGCTGGTTTTGATGCTTCAGAATCAGCAACTCATTGTAAGCCCGTATACTAGAAATTTATAGAGAAGAACACTTGAGCTCATGTGAGAATCAACTTGCTGAAGTACAGTGTGAGCAAGTCTAATTGGGGATTAAATATGGCATTTCACTCTCCCCCAATTAGTGCTCTCCCCTAAACCGACAATCTTTTAATAAATGCCCAGAATTAGAAGAAGTCTTTAGATCGTTAAATGCAACTCGTCTTTAGTCTTCTAACACGCAGCAGAAAGTGTAGAACAGACTGTAGACTCGACCTTCTTCAAGATTGTCCAGTTGGGGAATAGATAGTTAACATCTTCAACTCACCAAAACACAAGAACATCACCAAAAAGCATCCCAATTAACTTATATCTTGCAAATCCCCTTAATTAAGATCCCTCCCAATCAAACAAGAACAGAAAGATGTTCATCAAGGAAATCAACAATCAGCCCGCAGCGAACACACGAAATGGTAACACCAAGCAAACAATCACATCAAACAAGAACAGAAGGTTGTTCGGAATTATCATGTTGATGTGCACGTGAGGCATTAACCGGAAGCACTTTGTCAATAAACTCATATCAGCTTGTGAAGATGTTAACTAACGGCTCATAGAAGAAAAACTCCATGTGAAGATGACCCGATAAGAAGAAGCTCGGTTCTTACACGAGTTTGGAGCCGTTTGACCATTTATTCTCATATAATATCAACCATGCAGTAAATTCACACTTCTTCTCCCCCTCAAGAATTGCATACGGAGATGCCATTCTTGATTAAACAAGTGAATATCTTTAAAATGTAGTCAATTCACACTTCTTCCCCGCAAAATTAGCACAGGATGTCGCCATCGTCATCATAGTTGAGCAAGTGGATTAAGAAAACAATCATCGGTAGTCTGGTTCACTTGATAAATGAAAGCGCGCGGAAAAAGCATGAAGCATGTTGATGAGAATGGTCATAATAAGAAGATTTCTCTTCTTCAGAAGATAAAGCGCACTGACACGTACACCTTTCTTTTCTTTAGCGAACTAGGCATGAGTTGTTGTGTTCATACGTCATAAGAAGATTTCTCTTCTTCAGAAGATAAAGCGTACTGATACGTATACTTTTCTTTTCTTTAGAGAACGAGGCATGAATTGTTCTGTTCATACGTCATAATGATGAAGTACGAGGCCTGAACTGATGTGAACAGACGTCATAATCTCTCTCTTTTCAACTCTCTTAGTAAAACATGTAATCATCACCATTATCATTCAGTAGGCTCTTTGCAGTGACAACTGATGGAGATAACCCAATATGATGAATTTGACTCTGAAGTAAGCTAACCCGAACTCGTGACTTAAACTTGCAAATATGTAACAAAGAGCGGTTCAGATTTCCATTAGCATCTCTAAGTACTCTCTAAGTACTCTATACTCTTCATCCAACCAACCATCAAGTAATAGACGTACTTTACCTCTTGAAAATCCACAATTGAATGTGACACTGGCACTACAACGTAACTCCTTAAAGTGATAGTTATTTTGAGGTGATAAGAGCCCAATTCCCCCAAGTAGTAAAAGAAAAGGTAAAAGTCACCCAACAATAACTAGATTTCCAAGTCTTCGCTTTTGGTAATAAGCTTGAACAAGGATCATGAAGAATCTTCATCCATCCATCCCCGATACCTTCAGATACTAAGTACACTCGCCCGTGATAATTCACTTCAACCTCAAATAAATAATAGTGAATTAACTCCGTTGTCACATCTTCTGATTAAGAGCTCAATTCTAGCCTCCTTTGACGTTTAAAGTGAACTATGATAATGGTTTTCATCCCGACCATGGTTAAAAGCACAGAATCCCGTAAAACCAAGCAATAACCAAACTGCCATGACGAATATCCAAACACACATCCAATTTATGAAGTACACCTTTTTATCCCTTCTTCGAAATAGAACCCGTAACACCAGCATCAGAAGACCCCGAGATACGCTTTCCTTTTTCCAAGATGGTTCCATCATAACGGGATTTTACAATTCTATAGTTTAAACCGAGAAATAGTTTCTTTTGCGGGATTTTACAAAACCAAGAATAAACCGTAAGATAGATCTGGAAATGCACTTTACTGTTACCAGGATGTTTCCATTGTCACGGGATTTTACAAGTCTATGATTCAAACCGAGAAATAGGTTCTTTCTCGGGATTTTACAAAATCAAGACAAAACCGTAAACAAAGTCAGCTTAAATTTGTTATGACAACTTTAGTTTCGGTGAATATCTATTTTAAGGGAACATGCAGCGGTTCATCAACGGTTCAATCTCCAACATCAACAACCATCCAATCAACACTTTGGTAAACACATCATTCACGCATTCTGTCGGCTATTGTAGTGACCACATTGAGAAGTAAACCCGATATGCCAAACTTGATCATGAAGTAAAATTCCCCAGATTTGTTACTTAAACTTGTACTAATCCTCGTGAAAAAGAAACGGTGTACCCAATGTACAAAACCTCTTGACATATCCTCAACTGCATGATACACCAAAGTGATAGCTACGTTGTAGGTTAAGCGAGAAAGGAATCACAACCGTAACTAAATAGCCAAGTCTTTATCACACTCTTTAAAAGCACAAACAAGTCATCTTCGCGGAATGCTAGAAAGAAGGAAGACGAAATAAGTAGACTCGCCCCGGAAAACCTCACTTCAAATCCAAATAAGAAATAACGTCCAGACAAACCCCGTAGTCAACATTTTCATTATCAATTCAAGCCGTGATAGAATATTCTCCGTGAAAATGTATACACCAAATCATCAACTCTCATAACACAACGAATCTCATCATCAAATCACAACACGCATGTCTCAAATTACATCATGACTCAACTCTCATAAAATCTAAATCATGAGAAGTCCATCTGACCCAATCATGTGAACGGCCCAAAATCGGTTGCTTGTACAAATCAATGCCCGGTTCATGAAAATCAATCCAAGTCCTATGACCAAATCAAGGTAATTACACATCATACACAATTGAGGTCCAAGCCCAACACAGTCAACCCATCCGATCACAATTAAATCCAAGCATTCACAACAAATTCACCAATATAAGTCCAACTCGCAAAACATACGATCCAGCACAAACTTTGATCGGCCCATTGTTTGAATGTAGTCACTCGGCCTATAATAACCAAAATACTTCCGAAGCCCGTCAATACCAATGAGGTCCGTGAAGTCAGAATTAAAACCAAGTGCTGCCCTAATTTCATGGATATAAAAAACCACACATACTCTCACAGTTGCCCTAATAATTCTCACACTAACCACCCCCTTTCTAATATCTCTCACCATAACCCTAAAAACATTAACAGCCTCCATCTTGACTGCTCACATCAAGCCGCTCCTCTCACTTCAACTTCGAGTTTTCAAACATGATTTTCACATATCGTTTTCTCACTAACAGACAACTAATTGATTTAATTCGAACATTGTTTTCTTTATTCTCTTATTTGGAGATGTGATGAGTGTGTAAATACTCATCATTTTTGTACAAATTAGACTGCAAAAACATCTGAAAACACTCAGAAATGCATCAAAATGATAAAAATATCACAAATAAGTGTTTTATGTGTTTTAAATGCAAAAATATCAAAATCTGGTGAAAAACGTATCAAGTTTGCATAATTGGCAGTTTTAGTCCCCCAAGTTTCAAAAGTTGTCAAAAACAGTCCCTGGTAAATCCAAATAAAGAAAAATATCATTTTAAGTCCTTAGGGATTCAAAAGTTGTCAAAATTGGTCCTTGAGATTCAAATTTACAAAATTACAACTTTAGTCCCTAAACTTTGGAATTTGGCAAAAATAGTCCTTGGAAAATCAAAAATGTCAAAACTAGTCCTTGTACTATTAAAGTTTGTCAATTTAAGTCCTTGTGTTAACTTTGAAGAAATGTCAGGATTGGTCCCTCAAGATTGGAGTATTTACAGTTTTGGTCCTTGTCATATTAGCTAATATTAAGCCTTGTCAAAACTGCATTTGACCCTGCCACTTTACACCATTTTGGACCCCCCTGCCTTAGCACTTGACCCTTTCATTTTGAACCTTGGTCAAAGAAAGTCAAACAAGCAGAAGCGCGCCACCACCTGCTTCTTCTTCCCCAGCTGTTGCCTGCTACTCTTCTGCTCCATCCCATCACCTTTTCACCTTATTCTCCTCCCCTCATCATCACAAACACTCCACAATTAATGCCACCACCCCCCCTACCTACAAATTCACAGGCCTACAAGTCAATTTGCATTTCCCGCCAAAATGGTTAAAATGACCAATACACTCAAAGCTCTCCCATTGGCCAAACAAAGTGGTGGGATTCTCTCAAGAGGCCACGTGGAGCTCATTTGGAGCATAAAAGAAGAGAAAGACAGAGTAGAAGGCCAGTAACTTAGTTTTTTTAAATTCATGTATGTCGTATTTCTCTAAAATGTTTTAATTAACTTTTCATTTTGTATTTTCAAGCTTTATGATATTGGAACTAAGTTAATTAGTAAATGTAATTCAATTTGAACCTAAAAATCAAAAGTTCATTTCAGTTTCAAATCTCATGTACACTGTTTGAAATTTCAAACTTAAACTCTTGTGTTCAAAGCTTCAATAGGCTTTATTTAAGTTCAAATCAACTTATTTAAGCTCTATATAGCTTTTTGTAAGCTTGGGGAATCAGTTCAATCAAATTCCATTGAAAGTCAACAAAAGTCAACTTAAGAAGCAAATTGGGTTCAAGCTGGTTGGAAATGGAATGGGTGTTGCAGAGAGTTGGTTTGGGTTGGAAATGGATTAGAATGGTAATGTATGGTTTGGTTTAAGCTACAAAACCAGCTGGACCTTTGTGAGCCTTTACTCTCATTTTCATTTTTTTTGTTGCAGTTTGTATTTGTGCTTGTAATAGTGATCATTAAACCATTTAAACCTGTCCACTAGTAGTAATTAGGATAATAGTAATAAGAAAAAGTAATAACATCTACTAGATAAGTGTTTAGCCAAGTTAAAAGTAGTAAAACAGTTTCAAAGGTGTGTTTGGTTTTACTGTCTTAACTGTCATAATGATGCATTCAGTGATAGCTCTCTACTGGTTCATGTTTGTTAAGCCTATTTGAGCTCATTCAAGTCTTAGTTTGGGTCTGCAACACCACCAAAGTCAAACTTGTACTTAAATCAGTCTCACTGCTCAACTGTTGTGATCAAGGATTTGCAAATCCTTGATGTGTGTTTAGAATCATCAAACATTGCTTGCAGTAGTTTTAGTTTAACATATTACATCAATCTCAGTCACAAAAATGGAATCAAAGTTCACTTAAGTCAACATTTCAGTTTTTGTCAAAAAGTCAAAATTGTAAAAATCTGTGTTGAGCCCAAATGCAAGGAATTTTCATGAGCTCATCTTTGAGCCAATTTCAGTGAGATTTGGTATTTTAGAAAGTTCAACTGGTCATCTTTCTTATCATCATTTTATTAGGTTTTTGCAAATTTTTTAGAAGCTCCAAACTAGCTTCTCTTTCAGGCCCAAACTGCCCTGTTCACTGGTCAGTATATACTGAGTTTTTCTCAGTTTGTGCAACCACTTGCACAGGGCTCAAAAGAGCTTCCCAAGGTCTGAGTTTTGGTATACTTGATCTCAACCAGGTCTTTTCCAAGTTCCAATTTGTAGTTTTCAGTTTGAGCTTATTTTACATCTTGTGCTTGTGTCCAAAGTTAGTCCCCAAAACTGTTGTTGAATTTGAAATTCTAAACATCAAATCTGTTATAGCTTGTGATGCAGTAACATAAGATAGTTGTAACTTGTTGTATTCTTGTTATTTTAGCATATTATAACCTCTGTAAACTGTTGAGGGCTTATTTTGATCATTTGGCTTATTAAAGTGCTTATTTATAAGCACTAGTGATAGCAGTTTCAAATTCATCCACATAAGCACTTGTTTTCCCAATTTTCCTAGATTCCTTATATAATTTTAGAGTTTCCCTGAAATTTTCAGATTTTTCTAAGTTGATTTGCTATTTTTCTTAATTTAAATTAGTTTTTAAGCATTTTTAAATAGCTTTTAATACAAAAAATTCAGAAAAAGTTCAAAAAAATAATTTTTCAATTTTATTAGGTTTAGATAAATATAAAAAGTAAAAAAAGTAATTTTCCAGATTTTTCATAGTTTATTTTATAATTTTTAGTAATTTAATTAATTTTTTGATAGTTTAAAATTCATAAAAAATACAAAAATAATCAGAAAAATATAAAATAAGTTTTGAAAATTCTATATTGATATCTTAGACTTTTCCAATTCATAATTTTATTTTTCTAGCTTTATTTCCTAATTTCTTGTATTTTAGGTAATTATTTAATAGTTAAAAATAGTTTTTAATTAATAATAATTAGATAATTAGTTATAAAAATAATTTTCTTTTTCCAAATATTTTCTTTTATCATTAGGTTTGTAAAAATGTATTTTTCATATTTTTAGGGTTAAATATTGTGTAAGTTTCACGTTTTTATTTGTACGTCGCGTAGTTTTTAATTTAAGTTTTAAAATCAGAAAAATCAAAAACATCAGTTTAAAATTAGTGATAGCGTTTATTTAAGATAGTTTAACTTTTTAATCTCCTTTAATCTTCTGTAGTTTATAAACAACTCAAAATCCTTACTGACCACTATCCTTAGTGGTTATTCGACAATCTGATTGTGTTAAACACCAGTCATCCTCCGTGGGACTTAACGACCCACGAATCCCCTATATTCCTCTGATCTTAATTGAATTTGTGTTTTAAGCAGTTTTAAGTCTATTACGGTTAGCCATTCACAAGTGGTTAGTTTGGGTGATTAGACTTGACTGTTCTGAACCGATCAAATTTTGGCGCCGCTGCCGGGGAGGCTGTAAGCGTGTTCTAAACATTTTTCAGACCCGTACTTGTACATATACCACAGTTTGTAAAAAGTTTTTTGTAAAGTTATAACAAAATCAAAAAGTTCATTAACACTTTTCCTAAAGTGTTAAAAACACCAAACAAAATATAAAACAACAAAACAATCGTAACGTTTTCTGACTTGTGTTTCTTTTAAGGTGATTCTTAAAGAAATACGATTTGGTTAAACAAGACGATACCAAAAATATTGTCCAAAAGTTTTTAAACCCATCAGCACAAATCTATACCTACGTCTTTTCAGTGATACTTAATATATACATAAAAATCAACCACCGCAAATCAAGGCAGTGCACTACCTAACTGGGGGTGCGACCATAATAAGTTCCCGAACATCAGATTTAAAACTTGCCTTTGTGTCCTTGTGATTTGGTGTACCTTTTTCAAAGAAGCCATTTCACTTGTGATTATTGGTTAAGTTCACTTGTCGTTTTGCCTCGCATTTGTTTTGAAAACTGATTTTTCTACTTAGTGCATGCGCACTCGTTCTTCCAGTTCTACAAGTCCTTTGTCAGAACTTGGAAAGATTCCTCGTAGACGTAGAGGACGTTCTGCTCCTTCAGCTGTGACTGAGGAACGTCTACTACCACCACCACCACCTGCCATAATGGCAGAAGACAAGCCGATGAACGAGCTTCTCCAAGCACCCATCGAGGGTTACGGAGATGCTATTGTTGTCCCAGCCATCGTGGCTGATACTTTTGAGCTCAAAACCGGGTTACTTAATCTGGTAACCCAAAGCCAATTCTATGGTTTTGAGCGGGATGATCCTCATGCACACATTCGATGGTTTAACAAGATTGCATCTACCATCAAGTATAAGAATGTCCCACATGAAGCTATCAAGCTTCTTCTGTTCCCATTTTCTTTAGAGGGACAAGCCCGGAATTGGCTTGAAAAACAACCCCCTCGTTCCATTGAGACATGGGAAGATCTAGTCACAAAGTTTGTGAACGAATTCTATCCTCCATCAAGAACTACAAGTCTTAAGAATGAGATAATGAAATTCTCTCAGAGATTTGAGGAATCATTCGGGGAGGCATGGGATCGTTACAAAGACTTGCTCCGCAAGTGTCCGCATCATGGTTTTACCGAGTTAATGCAAATGGATACTTTCTACAATGGTCTGAACCAGACTAATCAAGACTCTCTAAATGCCTCCGCGGGAGGTAATTTCTTGAGCAAGACCACAAAAGAAGCCTTGCAAATCATTGAAAACAAGTCCCAGGTCCGTCCTTTCCGCACAAAGACATATCATACTGAGTCTAATGCTGGACGCTCTACTTCATCACCCGTGAGTACATCTAGCACCGATGCTAAGATTGACAAACTCACAGATATTGTTCAGGCTTTGGTTCTTGCTAACCAAAAGAAAGTCACTTTCACACAAGCACCATCATATGGTGAAGTGAAGAAAGTTGAAGTTTGTGTTACTTGTGGTGGTCCTCATGCATACTACAACTGTACTGCCACCGATGGTAGTCCGTTTGAAGCTAATGCTATAGCCGGTACTTCAAATCAAGGAGGTAATCAATACCGACCTCAGAATGAACCAAACTACCGTGCTAACACTTATCAGGCACCACCCGGTTTTAACCAGAATCCTAACCGGAATCAGAACCAACCAAGAATGAACCAAGGTTATCAAAACCAAGGTAATTTATATTCCGGACCCAACCAAGGTTTCCAACAACAAGGAAATCTTAATCAAAACACTTACAATCGAGGGAATCAATTTCAGGGGAATATGAATCCTAATCAAGGAAATTCTGGCTATAACCAGAACATAAGGCCTCAAATTATCCCTCCACCACCTCCTGTATCAACATCTGATGAGCTTTTAAAGCAATTCATAAAGACTCAAGAGGAGACAAACAGGGTGTTGGTCAGTCAGATCGCTGAATTAAAGAAGTCTTTAAATGATCGACCCTCGGGCTCAGGTACTTTACCTAGCAACACGATCGCTAATCCGAGGGGCGATGCAAAGGCGATCACAACCAGGAGTGGTACTTCATATGATGGACCTGTTGTTCCTACTACCTCTTCTCCTTCTCTTCCGAAGGTAGTGGAAAGTGAACCTGAGGCGACAAAGGACAAGGAACTTCCTACTAATAACGGAAGTACCAACAATGTCCATCCTCAGGTTGTCCAGAAACCAAAATCCAATCCAGGAGTTGTTTTTGAACCTCCTGTAGCTCCCATTGAAAAATCCAAATCTTCTATTCCTTACCCATCACGTTTACATGAGCAAAAGCTCCGCGAGAAAGCCGGTCATCAAATGGAAAAATTCTTTCAAATTTTCCAAGAACTTCATTTTGACATAAGCTTCGCGGATGCTATCATGTTGATGCCCAAGTTTGCATCAACTCTCAAACACATGTTAAGCAACAAGGAAAAGCTGTTTGAAATGGCTAAAACTCCTCTGAACGAGAACTGCTCTGCAGTTATTCTGAAGAAGCTTCCCGAGAAGCTTGGAGATCCTGGAAAGTTCCTCTTACCTTGTGTATTTCCAGGAATGGTTGAATGCTTTGCCTTAGCCGATCTTGGTGCAAGCATAAACCTGATGCCTCATTCAGTATGGAAGAAACTTTCTCTTCCGGACCTTACTCCTACATGCATGACTCTCGAGCTTGCAGATCGTACAATATCCCGTCCTCTTGGAATTGCCGAGGATGTATTGGTGAAAGTAGGAAAGTTCCATTTTCCGGCTGACTTTGTAGTTGTTGATTTCGATGCTGATCCACGGGTTCCTCTCATTGTTGGAAGAGGATTCCTGAGAACGGGCCGTGCTCTCATTGATGTATTTGAGCAAGAAATCACATTACGTGTTGGGAATGAAGCTGTCACCTTTAACCTTGATCAAACTTCGAGGTACTCCGCAAACTATGATTCTGAGTCGGTTAACCGAATCGATATCATTGATGTTGCTTCTGAAGAGTACTCTCAAGAAGTTCTGGGTTATTCTCATAATTCTGTGAGTGGGAATCCCACCACATCTTCTCAACCTATCATAGCCAATTCTACTCCTTCTCTCACTCCGTTTGAGGGAAGCGACTTCATCTTGGAAGAGATTGAAGCATACTTGGCTAGTGATTCTGTTCCATGGGAAATTGATTACGCTCCAATTGACATCGAGGGGGACATACTTCTCATTGAGAAAATGCTTAAAGATGATCATTCATCAACCCTTCACATTAGTGATGCAATTCCAGAAGAGATTAATCACCATGAGATTAATCCGGAGGGAGATATTCTTGTTCTTGAGAAGTTGTTAAATCAGGACACTTCTCCTCCACTCCCTCCCGTCAAACTTCATAACAAGGAAGTCAAGTCAGTTGAGAAAACTGAAGAATTTCCTGAAGTCGAACTTAAGGACTTACCACCTTATCTTGAGTATGCATTTCTTGAGGGTGATGATAAATTACCCATAATTATTGCTCGAGATTTGAGTAAAGATGAAAAAGCTGCTCTCATAAAGGTCTTGAAGTCACACAAGCAAGCAATTGCTTGGAAACTCTCCGACATTAAGGGTATTAACCCTGAGTTATGTACTCACAAAATCTTGATGGAGGATGACTTTAAACTAGCAGTTCAACATCAGAGAAGAGTAAATCCAAAAATCCATGATGTTATCAAACAGGAGGTTATCAAACTTCTTGATGCAGGATTGATTTACCCAA
Source organism: Chrysanthemum seticuspe (assembly GCA_019973895.1). Lineage (NCBI taxonomy): Eukaryota > Viridiplantae > Streptophyta > Magnoliopsida > Asterales > Asteraceae > Chrysanthemum > Chrysanthemum seticuspe. The sequence continues at coordinate 110,267,915 of BPTQ01000001.1, forward strand.
TCTCAGATAGTCCTTGGGTTAGCCCAATTCACTGTGTTCCAAAAAAGGGTGGCATAACTGTTGTCACGAATGAAGAAAACGAGTTAATTCCAACTCGATTGGTTACGGGATGGCGTGTGTGTATTGACTACCGTAAGTTGAATGACGCCACCCGTAAAGACCATTTTCCTCTACCCTTCATGGACCAGATGCTTGAGAGATTAGCAGGGAACGAATACTATTGTTTCCTTGATGGTTTCTCGGGTTACTTTCAGATCCCCATTGATCCACAGGATCAAGAGAAGACCACATTCACCTGCCCATACGGAACTTTTGCCTACAAACGTATGCCCTTTGGCTTATGTAACGCTCCTGGCACGTTCCAACGCTGTATGATGGCCATATTCCACGACATGATCGGGGAAACAATGGAGGTGTTTATGGATGACTTCTCAGTCATCGAGGATTCATTTCAGACTTGTCTCTCCCATTTAGACAAAATGCTTAAAAGGTGTGAAGACACCAATCTCTGTCTAAATTGGGAGAAGAGTCACTTTATGGTTAAAGAAGGCATAGTCCTTGGCCATAAGATTTCAAAAAATGGGATTGAGGTAGATAGAGCAAAAGTTGATGTTATTGCTAAACTGCCTCATCCTACTACCGTCAAAGGTATTAGGAGTTTCCTTGGTCATGCCGGGTTTTATCGTAGATTCATACAGGATTTTTCCAAAATCGCTCGGCCTATGACCCATCTTCTTGAAAAAGAGGCTCCTTTTATCTTCTCTCATGAGTGCGTCGAAGCTTTTGAAACACTAAAGAAAAGGCTTACGGAAGCACCCATTCTAGTTGCCCCCGACTGGGATTTACCCTTTGAGCTCATGTACGACGCAAGTGATTTTGCTATCGGTGCAGTCTTGGGGCAATGCAAAACAAAGCATTTTCAGCCTATTCACTACGCGAGTAAGACTATGACTGAAGCTCAAACCCATTACACCACTACAGAAAAAGAACTATTAGCTGTGGTGTATGCGTTTGAAAAGTTTCGGCCATACCTCATCTTGACCAAATGCGTAGTGTATATGGATCACTCGACTCTTAAATATCTCTTTGCAAAACAAGATGCAAAGCCGAGATTGCTCCGTTGGGTTCTCCTCCTCCAGGAATTTGATATCATTATACGTGATAAAAAAGGAGCTGAGAACCTTGCTGCTGATCATCTGTCCCGATTAGAGAACCCTCACCAAGATGTGTTTGAGAAAAAGGAAATAAATGAAACATTTCCTCTCGAGACACTCAATGCGGTTTCTTTTCGTGGAAACTCTTCTACCCCATGGTTTGCTGACTTTGCAAATTACCATGCAGGTAACTTCATAGTGAAAGGGATGTCGTCCCAACAGAAGAACAAATTCTTCAAGGATGTTAAACATTACTTCTGGGACGACCCCTACTTGTTTAAAATTTGTGCGGATCAAGTCATCAGGCGATGTGTATATGGTCAGGAAGCTATTAACATTCTCAAAGCTTGCCATGCTGGACCTACTGGGGGACATCATAGCCCCAACTACACCGCCAAGAAGGTGTTTGATTCCGGATTCTATTGGCCCACAATCTACAAGGATGCCCATGAATTTGTCAAAGCCTGTGACGCTTGTCAACGTCACGGGAATATCTCACAAAGGAATGAAATGCCACAAAACGCCATTCAAGTGTGTGAGATCTTTGACATCTGGGCATTGATTTTATGGGGCCATTTCCTTCTTCTCGCGGTAATAAGTACATACTCGTGGCCGTTGACTACTTGTCAAAATGGGTTGAAGCTAAGGCTTTACCTACCAACGATGCCCGAGTTGTTGTGAAATTCTTGAAATCCCTCTTTGCTAGGTTTGGAACTCCACGGGCCATAATCAGTGATCGTGGTACGCATTTCTGCAATGACCAGTTTGAAAGAGTCATGCAGAAGTATGGTGTAACTCACCGTCTCTCTACTGCGTATCACCCCCAAACAAGTGGGCAAGTGGAAGTTTCAAACCGAGGGATTAAAAGAATTCTGGAGAGGACGGTTGGCGAAAACCGTACCTCTTGGTCGGATAAGCTAGATGACGCACTCTGGGCCTTCCGTACAGCTTATAAAACACCCATCGGGTGTACTCCATACAAGCTGGTATACGGGAAGGCATGTCATCTGCCTGTTGAGTTAGAGCACAAGGCATACTGGGCCTTGAAACATGCCAACTTCGATATTCAGACAGCTGGTGATCACCGGAAAGTTCAAATGAATGAATTAAATGAACTCCGTGATCAAGCATACGAGAACTCTTTGATCTATAAAGAAAAGACAAAGAATATTCATGACTCAAAGATCAAAAACCGCGTTTTCAACGTTGGTGATCGAGTCCTTCTTTTTAATTCAAGATTGAAGATTTTCTCGGGAAAGCTTAAATCCCGCTGGTCTGGACCATTTACTATCACTAAGGTTTATCCTTATGGCACCATTGAGTTATCTCAACCCGATGGTCCAAACTTTAAAGTGAATGGTCATCGAGTGAAGCATTACTTTGGAGAGGACATTCCCCCTGTGATTGTCCCGGATCTTCAAACTTTCCCCATGAACCAATGAATGCGGGGATCGAGTCAAGCTAGCGACTCAGGAATCAAAAACAGTAGCATGCAATATGGGTTTTCACCCATATTTCTGAGCTGTCTGAAGTTTGTTACGGTTAGCCATTCACAAGTGGCTAGCTTGTGTGACAAAACTTGACAGTTACTTCTTTCTACTTTCTACCACCCTAGTGTGGGGGAGTTGCCCCACATGTTGTGTATAGAAGTCTATTAAAAAAAAAAAAAAAAAAAAAAAAAAAAAAAAAAAAAAAAAAAAAAATCCTTGCTAAATAATGGCCTTAGTATTTCCCTTTTACGTTCTATGTTTCTGCATAACCGCCGGTACTTTGAATATTGAGGGCAATATTCATTTCTAAGTGTGGGGGGGAATTCTCACGAATTTTATCATGTAATTATACCAACTAATTCCCCCGTTTTTGGCCAAAATTTTTTTTTTGGAGTAAGTGTTTTACACTTACTCATCTTATGGTTATCAGTCCGCCTTGTCTAATAAACAGAAGGATTGGCTAATCAAGGAGCAAACGGCTCTTGGTAAAGATATCTCAAATCCGTTGACGGCTTGCAATTTGCCCAAAATTGTATGGTATTCAGCTCACCATATCCTTAAAAGTGAAGAGTTGGCTAGCCCGCAAGTTTATGGCTTGTGGTAAAGGCAGTTGGAAAACCATAATTGGTAACCGACTCACCAAAGATATTTTATCTAAGAGTTGGCTAGTCCAGAAGCAAACAGCTTCTGGTAAAGACAAATCAAATCCGTTGGAAGCTGGTGGTTTGCTCAAAATCACTTGGTTATCGGTGTACCAAAGTTCTTACTTGAACTAAAACATTTGGCTACTCCAGAAGTAATGGCTTTTGGTAAAGAGATGAAATCCATTAAATTTTTCTTAAAACATTGCTATGGACTAGCAATATCTTAGTGCGGGGGATTGATGAGTGTGTCAATACTCATCATTTTTGTACAAATTAGACTGCAAAAATATCTAAAAACACTCAGAAATGCATCAAAATGATAAAAATATCACAAATAAGTGTTTTATGTGTTTTAAATGCAAAAATATCAAAATCTGGTGAAAAACGTATCAAGTTTGCATAATTGGCAGTTTTAGTCCCCCAAGTTTCAAAAGTTGTCAAAAACAGTCCCTGGTAAATCCAAATAAAGAAAAATATCATTTTAAGTCCTTAGGGATTCAAAAGTTGTCAAAATTGGTCCTTGAGATTCAAATTTACAAAATTACAACTTTAGTCCCTGAACTTTGGAATTTGGCAAAAATAGTCCTTGGAAAATCAAAAATGTCAAAACTAGTCCTTGTACTATTAAAGTTTGTCAATTTCAGCCCTTGTGTTAACTTTGAAGAAATGGCAGGATTGGTCCCTCAAGATTGGAGTATTTACAGTTTTGGTCCTTGTCATATTAGCTAATATTATTGTCAAAACTGCATTTGACCCTGCCACTTTACACCATTTTGGACCCCCCTGCCTTAGCACTTGACCCTTTCATTTTGAACCTTGGTCAAAGAAAGTCAAATAAGCAGAAGCGCGCCACCACCTGCTTCTTCTTCCCCAGCTGTTGCCTGCTACTCTTCTGCTCCATCCCATCACCTTTTCACCTTATTCTCCTCCCCTCATCATCACAAACACTCCACAATTAATGCCACCCCCCCTACCTACAAATTCACAGGCCTACAAGTCAATTTGCATTTCCTGCCAAAATGGTTAAAATGACCAATACACTCAAAGCTCTCCCATTGGCCAAACAAAGTGGTGGGATTCTCTCAAGAGGCCACGTGGAGCTCATTTGGAGCATAAAAGAAGAGAAAGACAGAGTAGAAGGCCAGTAACTTAGTTTTTTTAAATTCATGTATGTCGTATTTCTCTAAAATGTTTTAATTAACTTTTCATTTTGTATTTTCAAGCTTTATGATATTGGAACTAAGTTAATTAGTAAATGTAATTCAGTTTGAACCTAAAAATCAAAAGTTCATTTCAGTTTCAAATCTCATGTACACTGTTTGAAATTTCAAACTTAAACTCTTGTGTTCAAAGCTTCAATAGGCTTTATTTAAGTTCAAATCAACTTATTTAAGCTCTATATAGCTTTTTGTAAGCTTGGGGAATCAGTTCAATCAAATTCCATTGAAAGTCAACAAAAGTCAACTTAAGAAGCAAATTGGGTTCAAGCTGGTTGGAAATGGAATGGGTGTTGCAGAGAGTTGGTTTGGGTTGGAAATGGATTAGAATGGTAATGTATGGTTTGGTTTAAGCTACAAAACCAGCTGGACCTTTGTGAGCCTTTACTCTCATTTTCATTTTTTTTGTTGCAGTTTGTATTTGTGCTTGTAATAGTGATCATTAAACCATTTAAACCTGTCCACTAGTAGTAATTAGGATAATAGTAATAAGAAAAAGTAATAACATCTACTAGATAAGTGTTTAGCCAAGTTAAAAGTAGTAAAACAGTTTCAAAGGTGTGTTTGGTTTTACTGTCTTAACTGTCATAATGATGCATTCAGTGATAGCTCTCTACTGGTTCATGTTTGTTAAGCCTATTTGAGCTCATTCAAGTCTTAGTTTGGGTCTGCAACACCACCAAAGTCAAACTTGTACTTAAATCAGTCTCACTGCTCAACTGTTGTGATCAAGGATTTGCAAATCCTTGATGTGTGTTTAGAATCATCAAACATTGCTTGCAGTAGTTTTAGTTTAACATATTACATCAATCTCAGTCACAAAAATGGAATCAAAGTTCACTTAAGTCAACATTTCAGTTTTTGTCAAAAAGTCAAAATTGTAAAAATCTGTGTTGAGCCCAAAAGCAAGGAATTTTCATGAGCTCATCTTTGAGCCAATTTCATTGAGATTTGGTATTTTAGAAAGTTCAACTGGTCATCTTTCTTATCATCATTTTATTAGGCTTTTGCAAATTTTTTAGAAGCTCCAAACTAGCTTCTCTTTCAGGCCCAAACTGCCCTGTTCACTGGTCAGTATATACTGAGTTTTTCTCAGTTTGTGCAACCACTTGCACAGGGCTCAAAAGAGCTTCCCAAGGTCTGAGTTTTGGTATACTTGATCTCAACCAGGTCTTTTCCAAGTTCCAATTTGTAGTTTTCAGTTTGAGCTTATTTTACATCTTGTGCTTGTGTCCAAAGTTAGTCCCCAAAACTGTTGTTGAATTTGAAATTCTAAACATCAAATCTGTTATAGCTTGTGATGCAGTAACATAAGATAGCTGTAACTTGTTGTATTCTTGTTATTTTAGCATATTATAACCTCTGTAAACTGTTGAGGGCTTATTTTGATCATTTGGCTTATTAAAGTGCTTATTTATAAGCACTAGTGATAGCAGTTTCAAATTCATCCACATAAGCACTTGTTTTCCCAATTTTCCTAGATTCCTTATATAATTTTAGAGTTTCCCTGAAATTTTCAGATTTTTCTAAGTTGATTTGCTATTTTTCTTAATTTAAATTAGTTTTTAAGCATTTTTAAATAGCTTTTAATACAAAAAATTCAGAAAAAGTTCAAAAAAATAATTTTTCAATTTTCTTAGGTTTAGATAAATATAAAAAGTAAAAAAAGTAATTTTCCAGATTTTTCATAGTTTATTATATAATTTTTAGTAATTTAATTAGTTTTTGATAGTTTAAAATTCATAAAAAATACAAAAATAATCAAAAAAATATAAAAATAGTTTTGAAAATTCTATTTTGATATCTTAGACTTTTCCAATTCATAATTTTATTTTTCTAGCTTTATTTCCTAATTTCTTGTATTTTAGGTAATTATTTAATAGTTAAAAATAGTTGTTAATTAATAATAATTAGATAATTAGTTATAAAAATAATTTTCTTTTTCCAAATATTTTCTTTTATCATTAGGTTTGTAAAAATGTATTTTTCATATTTTTAGGGTTAAATATTGTGTAAGTTTCACGTTTTTATTTGTACGTCGCGTAGTTTTTAATTTAAGTTTTAAAATCAGAAAAATAAAAAACATCAGTTTAAAATTAGTGATAGCGTTTATTTAAGATAGTTTAACTTTTTAATCTCCTTTAATCTTCTGTAGTTTATAAACAACTCAAAATCCTTACTGACCACTATCCTTAGTGGTTATTCGGCAATCTGATTGTGTTAAACACCAGTCATCCTCCGTGGGACTTAACGACCCAGGAATCCCCTATATTCCTCTGATCTTAATTGAATTTGTGTTTTAAGCAGTTTTAAGTCTATTACGGTTAGCCATTCACAAGTGGTTAGTTTGGGTGATTAGACTTGACTGTTCTGAACCGATCAAATTTTGGCGCCGCTGCCGGGGAGGCTGTAAGCGTGTTCTAAACATTTTTCAGACCCGTACTTGCACATATACCACAGTTTGTAAAAAGTTTTTTGTAAAGTTATAACAAAATCAAAAAGTTCATTAACACTTTTCCTAAAGTGTTAAAAACACCAAACAAAATATAAAACAACAAAACAATCGTAACGTTTTCTGACTTGTGTTTCTTTTAAGGTGATTCTTAAAGAAATACGATTTGGTTAAACAAGACGATACCAAAAATATTGTCCAAAAGTTTTTAAACCCATCAGCACAAATCTATACCTACGTCTTTTCAGTGATACTTAATATATACATAAAAATCAACCACCGCAAATCAAGGCAGTGCACTACCTAACTGGGGGTGCGACCATAATAAGTTCCCGAACATCAGATTTAAAACTTGCCTTTGTGTCCTTGTGATTTGGTGTACCTTTTTCAAAGAAGCCATTTCACTTGTGATTATTGGTTAAGTTCACTTGTCGTTTTGCCTCGCATTTGTTTTGAAAACTGATTTTTCTACTTCGTGCATACGCACTCGTTCTTCCAGTTCTACAAGTCCTTTGTCAGAACTTGGAAAGATTCCTCGTAGACGTAGAGGACGTTCTGCTCCTTCAGCTGTGACTGAGGAACGTCTACTACCACCACCACCACCTGCCATAATGGCAGAAGACAAGCCGATGAACGAGCTTCTCCAAGCACCCATCGAGGGTTACGGAGATGCTATTGTTGTCCCAGCCATCGTGGCTGATACTTTTGAGCTCAAAACCGGGTTACTTAATCTGGTAACCCAAAGCCAATTCTATGGTTTTGAGCGGGATGATCCTCATGCACACATTCGATGGTTTAACAAGATTGCATCTACCATCAAGTATAAGAATGTCCCACATGAAGCTATCAAGCTTCTTCTGTTCCCATTTTCTTTAGAGGGACAAGCCCGGAATTGGCTTGAAAAACAACCCCCTCGTTCCATTGAGACATGGGAAGATCTAGTCACAAAGTTTGTGAACGAATTCTATCCTCCATCAAGAACTACAAGTCTTAAGAATGAGATAATGAAATTCTCTCAGAGATTTGAGGAATCATTCGGGGAGGCATGGGATCGTTACAAAGACTTGCTCCGCAAGTGTCCGCATCATGGTTTTACCGAGTTAATGCAAATGGATACTTTCTACAATGGTCTGAACCAGACTAATCAAGACTCTCTAAATGCCTCCGCGGGAGGTAATTTCTTGAGCAAGACCACAAAAGAAGCCTTGCAAATCATTGAAAACAAGTCCCAGGTCCGTTCTTTCCGCACAAAGACATATCATACTGAGTCTAATGTTGGACGCTCTACTTCATCACCCGTGAGTACATCTAGCACCGATGCTAAGATTGACAAACTCACAGATATTGTTCAGGCTTTGGTTCTTGCTAACCAAAAGAAAGTCACTTTCACACAAGCACCATCATATGGTGAAGTGAAGAAAGTTGAAGTTTGTGTTACTTGTGGTGGTCCTCATGCATACTACAACTGTACTGCCACCGATGGTAGTCCGTTTGAAGCTAATGCTATAGCCGGTACTTCAAATCAAGGAGGTAATCAATACCGACCTCAGAATGAACCAAACTACCGTGCTAACACTTATCAGGCACCACCCGGTTTTAACCAGAATCCTAACCGGAATCAGAACCAACCAAGAATGAACCAAGGTTATCAAAACCAAGGTAATTTATATTCCGGACCCAACCAAGGTTTCCAACAACAAGGAAATCTTAATCAAAACACTTACAATCGAGGGAATCAATTTCAGGGGAATATGAATCCTAATCAAGGAAATTCTGGCTATAACCAGAACATAAGGCCTCAAATTATCCCTCCACCACCTCCTGTATCAACATCTGATGAGCTTTTAAAGCAATTCATAAAGACTCAAGAGGAGACAAACAGGGTGTTGGTCAGTCAGATCGCTGAATTAAAGAAGTCTTTAAATGATCGACCCTCGGGCTCAGGTACTTTACCTAGCAACACGATCGCTAATCCGAGGGGCGATGCAAAGGCGATCACAACCAGGAGTGGTACTTCATATGATGGACCTGTTGTTCCTACTACCTCTTCTCCTTCTCTTCCGAAGGTAGTGGAAAGTGAACCTGAGGCGACAAATGACAAGGAACTTCCTACTAATAACGGAAGTACCAACAATGTCCATCCTCAGGTTGTCCAGAAACCAAAATCCAATCCAGGAGTTGTTTTTGAACCTCCTGTAGCTCCCATTGAAAAATCCAAATCTTCTATTCCTTACCCATCACGTTTACATGAGCAAAAGCTCTGCGAGAAAGCCGGTCATCAAATGGAAAAATTCTTTCAAATTTTCCAAGAACTTCATTTTGACATAAGCTTCGCGGATGCTATCATGTTGATGCCCAAGTTTGCATCAACTCTCAAACACATGTTAAGCAACAAGGAAAAGCTGTTTGAAATGGCTAAAACTCCTCTGAACGAGAACTGCTCTGCAGTTATTCTGAAGAAGCTTCCCGAGAAGCTTGGAGATCCTGGAAAGTTCCTCTTACCTTGTGTATTTCCAGGAATGGTTGAATGCTTTGCCTTAGCCGATCTTGGTGCAAGCATAAACCTAATGCCTCATTCAGTATGGAAGAAACTTTCTCTTCCGGACCTTACTCCTACATGCATGACTCTCGAGCTTGCAGATCGTACAATATCCCGTCCTCTTGGAATTGCCGAGGACGTATTTGTGAAAGTAGGAAAGTTCCATTTTCCGGCTGACTTTGTAGTTGTTGATTTCGATGCTGATCCACGGGTTCCTCTCATTGTTGGAAGAGGATTCCTGAGAACGGGTCGTGCTCTCATTGATGTATTTGAGCAAGAAATCACATTACGTGTTGGGAATGAAGCTGTCACCTTTAACCTTGATCAAACTTCGAGGTACTCCGCAAACTATGATTCTGAGTCGGTTAACCGAATCGATATCATTGATGTTGCTTCTGAAGAGTACTCTCAAGAAGTTCTGGGTTATTCTCATAATTCTGTGAGTGGGAATCCCACCACATCTTCTCAATCTATCATAGCCAATTCTACTCCTTCTCTCACTCCGTTTGAGGGAAGCGACTTCATCTTGGAAGAGATTGAAGCATACTTGGCTAGTGATTATGTTCCATGGGAAATTGATTACGCTCCAATTGACATCGAGGGGGACATACTTCTCATTGAGAAAATGCTTAAAGATGATCATTCATCAACCCCTCACATTAGTGATGCAATTCCAGAAGAGATTAATCACCATGAGATTAATCCGGAGGGAGATATTCTTGTTCTTGAGAAGTTGTTAAATCAGGACACTTCTCCTCCACTCCCTCCCGTCAAACTTCATAACAAGGAAGTCAAGTCAGTTGAGAAAACTGAAGAATTTCCTGAAGTCGAACTTAAGGACTTACCACCTTATCTTGAGTATGCATTTCTTGAGGGTGATGATAAATTACCCATAATTATTGCTCGAGATTTGAGTAAAGATGAAAAAGCTGCTCTCATAAAGGTCTTGAAGTCACACAAGCAAGCAATTGCTTGGAAACTCTCCGACATTAAGGGTATTAACCCTGAGTTCTGTACTCACAAAATCTTGATAGAGGATGACTTTAAACTAGCAGTTCAACATCAGAGAAGAGTAAATCCAAAAATCCATGATGTTATCAAACAGGAGGTTATCAAACTTCTTGATGCAGGATTGATTTACCCAATCTCAGATAGTCCTTGGGTTAGCCCAATTCACTGTGTTCCAAAAAAGGGTGGCATAACTGTTGTCACGAATGAAGAAAACGAGTTAATTCCAACTCGATTGGTTACGGGATGGCATGTGTGTATTGACTACCATAAGTTGAATGACGCCACCCGTAAAGACCATTTTCCTCTACCCTTCATGGACCAGATGCTTGAGAGATTAGCAGGGAACGAATAATATTGTTTCCTTGATGGTTTCTCGGGTTACTTTCAGATCCCCATTGATCCACAGGATCAAGAGAAGACCACATTCACCTGCCCATACGGAATTTTTGCCTACAAACGTATGCCCTTTGGCTTATGTAACGCTCCTGGCACGTTCCAACGCTGTATGATGGCCATATTCCATGACATGATCGGGGAAACAATGGAGGTGTTTATGGATGACTTCTCAGTCATCGGGGATTCATTTCAGACTTGTCTCTCCCATTTAGACAAAATGCTTAAAAGGTGTGAAGACACCAATCTCTGTCTAAATTGGGAGAAGAGTCACTTTATGGTCAAAGAAGGCATAGTCCTTGGCCATAAGATTTCAAAAAATGGGATTGAGGTAGATAGAGCAAAAGTTGATGTTATTGCTAAACTGCCTCATCCTACTACCGTCAAAGGTATTAGGAGTTTCCTTGGTCATGCCGGGTTTTATCGTAGATTCATACAGGATTTTTCCAAAATCGCTCGGCCTATGACCCATCTTCTTGAAAAAGAGGCTCCTTTTATCTTCTCTCCTGAGTGAGTTGAAGCTTTTGAAACACTAAAGAAAAGGCTTACGGAAGCACCCATTCTAGTTGCCCCCGACTGGGATTTACCCTTTGAGCTCATGTGCGACGCAAGTGATTTTGCTATCGGTGCAGTCTTGGGGCAACGCAAAACAAAGCATTTTCAGCCTATTCACTACGCGAGTAAGACTATGACTGAAGCTCAAACCCATTACACCACTACAGAAAAAGAACTATTAGCTGTGGTGTATGTGTTTGAAAAGTTTCGGCCATACCTCATCTTGACCAAATGCGTAGTGTATACGGATCACTCGGCTCTTAAATATCTCTTTGCAAAACAAGATGCAAAGCCGAGATTGCTCCGTTGGGTTCTCCTCCTCCAGGAATTTGATATCATTATACGTGATAAAAAAGGAGCTGAGAACCTTGCTGCTAATCATCTGTCCCGATTAGAGAACCCTCACCAAGATGTGTTTGAGAAAAAGGAAATAAATGAAACATTTCCTCTCGAGACACTCAATGCGGTTTCTTTTCGTGGAAACTCTTCTACCCCATGGTTTGCTGACTTTGCAAATTACCATGCGGGTAACTTCATAGTGAAAGGGATGTCGTCCCAACAGAAGAACAAATTCTTCAAGGATGTTAAACATTACTTCTGGGACGACTCCTACTTGTTTAAAATTTGCGCGGATCAAGTCATCAGGCGATGTGTATATGGTCAGGAAGCTATTAACATTCTCAAAGCTTGCCATGCTGGACCTACTGGGGGACATCATAGCCCCAACTACACCGCCAAGAAGGTGTTTGATTCCGGATTCTATTGGCCCACAATCTACAAGGATGCCCATGAATTTGTCAAAGCCTGTGACGCTTGTCAACGTCACGGGAATATCTCACAAAGGAATGAAATGCCACAAAACGCCATTCAAGTGTGTGAGATCTTTGACATCTGGGGCATTGATTTTATGGGGCCATTTCCTTCTTCTCGCGGTAATAAGTACATACTCGTGGCCGTTGACTACTTGTCAAAATGGGTTGAAGCTAAGGCTTTACCTACCAACGATGCCCGAGTTGTTGTGAAATTCTTGAAATCCCTCTTTGCTAGGTTTGGAACTTCACGAGCCATAATCAGTGATCGTGGTACGCATTTCTGCAATGACCAGTTTGAAAGAGTCATGCAGAAGTATGGTGTAACTCACCGTCTCTCTACTGCATATCACCCCCAAACAAGTGGGCAAGTGGAAGTTTCAAACTGAGGGATTAAAAGAATTCTGGAGAGGACGGTTGGCGAAAACCGTACCTCTTGGTCGGATAAGCTAGATGACGCACTCTGGGCCTTCCGTACAGCTTATAAAACACCCATCGGGTGTACTCCATACAAGCTGGTATACGGGAAGGCATGTCATCTGCCTGTTGAGTTAGAGCACAAGGCATACTGGGCCTTGAAACATGCCAACTTCGATATTCAGACAGCTGGTGATCACCGGAAAGTTCAAATGAATGAATTAAATGAACTCCGTGATCAAGCATACGAGAACTCTTTGATCTATAAAGAAAAGACAAAGAAGATTCATGACTCAAAGATCAAAAACCGCGTTTTCAACGTTGGTGATCGAGTCCTTCTTTTTAATTCAAGATTGAAGATTTTCTCGGGAAAGCTTAAATCCCGCTGGTCTGGACCATTTACTATCACTAAGGTTTATCCTTATGGCACCATTGAGTTATCTCAACCCGATGGTCCAAACTTTAAAGTGAATGGTCATCGAGTGAAGCATTACTTTGGAGAGGACATTCCCCCTGTGATTGTCCCGGATCTTCAAACTTTTCCCATGAACCAATGAATGCGGGGATCGAGTCAAGCTAGCGACTCGGGAATCAAAAACAGTAGCATGCAATATGGGTTTTCACCCATATTTCTGAGCTGTCTGAAGTTTGTTACGGTTAGCCATTCACAAGTGGCTAGCTTGTGTGACAAAACTTGACAGTTACTTCTTTCTACTTTCTACCACCCTAGTGTGGGGGAGTTGCCCCACATGTTGTGTATAGAAGTCTATTAAAAAAAAAAAAAAAAAAAAAAAAAAAAAAAAAAAAAAGAAAAAAAATCCTTGCTAAATAATGGCCTTAGTATTTCCCTTTTACGTTCTATGTTTCGGCATAACCGCCGGTACTTTGAATATTGAGGGCAATATTCATTTCTAAGTGTGGGGGGGAATTCTCACGAATTTTATCATGTAATTATACCACCTAATTCCCCCGTTTTTGGCCAAAATTTTTTTTTGGAGTAAGTGTTTTACACTTACTCATCTTATGGTTATCAGTCCGCCTTGTCTAATAAACAGAAGGATTGGCTAATCCAGGAGCAAACGGCTCTTGGTAAAGATATCTCAAATCCGTTGACGGCTTGCAATTTGCCCAAAATTGTATGGTATTCAGCTCACCATATCCTTAAAAGTGAAGAGTTGGCTAGCCCGCAAGTTTATGGCTTGTGGTAAAGGCAATTGGAAAACCATAATTGGTAATCGACTCACCAAAGATATTTTATCTAAGAGTTGGCTAGTCCAGAAGCAAACGGCTTCTGGAAAAGACAAATCAAATCCGTTGGAAGCTGGTGGTTTGCTCAAAATCACTTGGTTATCGGTGTACCAAAGTTCTTACTTGAACTAAAACATTTGGCTACTCCAGAAGTAATGGCTTTTGGTAAAGAGATGAAATCCATTAAATTTTTCTTAAAACATTGCTAGGGACTAGCAATATCTTAGTGTGGGGGATTGATGAGTGTGTAAATACTCATCATTTTTGTACAAATTAGACTGCAAAAACATCTGAAAACACTCAGAAATGCATCAAAATGATAAAAATATCACAAATAAGTGTTTTATGTGTTTTAAATGCAAAAATATCAAAATCTGGTGAAAAACGTATCAAGTTTGCATAATTGGCAGTTTTAGTCCCCCAAGTTTCAAAAGTTGTCAAAAACAGTCCCTGGTAAATCCAAATAAAGAAAAATATCATTTTAAGTCCTTAGGGATTCAAAAGTTGTCAAAATTGGTCCTTGAGATTCAAATTTACAAAATTACAACTTTAGTCCCTGAACTTTGGAATTTGGCAAAAATAGTCCTTGGAAAATCAAAAATGTCAAAACTAGTCCTTGTACTATTAAAGTTTGTCAATTTCAGTCCTTGTGTTAACTTTGAAGAAATGGCAGGATTGGTCCCTCAAGATTGGAGTATTTACAGTTTTGGTCCTTGTCATATTAGCTAATATTAAGCCTTGTCAAAACTGCATTTGACCCTGCCACTTTACACCATTTTGGACCCCCTGCCTTAGTACTTGACCCTTTCATTTTGAACCTTGGTCAAAGAAAGTCAAATAAGCAGAAGCGCGCCACCACCTGCTTCTTCTTCCCCAGCTGTTTCCTGCTACTCTTCTGCTCCATCCCATCACCTTTTCACCTTATTCTCCTCCCCTCATCATCACAAACACTCCACAATTAATGCCACCCCCTACCTACAAATTCACAGGCCTACAAGTCAATTTGCATTTCCCGCCAAAATGGTTAAAATGACCAATACACTCAAAGCTCTCCCATTGGCCAAACAAAGTGGTGGGATTCTCTCAAGAGGCCACGTGGAGCTCATTTGGAGCATAAAAGAAGAGAAAGACAGAGTAGAAGGCCAGTAACTTAGTTTTTTTTAAATTCATGTATGTCGTATTTCTCTAAAATGTTTTAATTAACTTTTCATTTTGTATTTTCAAGCTTTATGATATTGGAACTAAGTTAATTAGTAAATGTAATTCAGTTTGAACCTAAAAATCAAAAGTTCATTTCAGTTTCAAATCTCATGTACACTGTTTGAAATTTCAAACTTAAACTCTTGTGTTCAAAGCTTCAATAGGCTTTATTTAAGTTCAAATCAACTTATTTAAGCTCTATATAGCTTTTTGTAAGCTTGGGGAATCAGTTCAATCAAATTCCATTGAAAGTCAACAAAAGTCAACTTAAGAAGCAAATTGGGTTCAAGCTGGTTGGAAATGGAATGGGTGTTGCAGAGAGTTGGTTTGGGTTGGAAATGGATTAGAATGGTAATGTATGGTTTGGTTTAAGCTACAAAACCAGCTGGACCTTTGTGAGCCTTTACTCTCATTTTCATTTTTTTTGTTGCAGTTTGTATTTGTGCTTGTAATAGTGATCATTAAACCATTTAAACCTGTCCACTAGTAGTAATTAGGATAATAGTAATAAGAAAAAGTAATAACATCTACTAGATAAGTGTTTAGCCAAGTTAAAAGTAGTAAAACAGTTTCAAAGGTGTGTTTGGTTTTACTGTCTTAACTGTCATAATGATGCATTCAGTGATAGCCCTCTACTGGTTCATGTTTGTTAAGCCTATTTGAGCTCATTCAAGTCTTAGTTTGGGTCTGCAACACCACCAAAGTCAAACTTGTACTTAAATCAGTCTCACTGCTCAACTGTTGTGATCAAGGATTTGCAAATCCTTGATGTGTGTTTAGAATCATCAAACATTGCTTGCAGTAGTTTTAGTTTAACATATTACATCAATCTCAGTCACAAAAATGGAATCAAAGTTCACTTAAGTCAACATTTCAGTTTTTGTCAAAAAGTCAAAATTGTAAAAATCTGTGTTGAGCCCAAAAGCAAGGAATTTTCATGAGCTCCTCTTTGAGCCAATTTCAGTGAGATTTGGTATTTTAGAAAGTTCAACTGGTCATCTTTCTTATCATCATTTTATTAGGCTTTTGCAAATTTTTTAGAAGCTCCAAACTAGCTTCTCTTTCAGGCCCAAACTGCCCTGTTCACTGGTCAGTATATACTGAGTTTTTCTCAGTTTGTGCAACCACTTGCACAGGGCTCAAAAGAGCTTCCCAAGGTCTGAGTTTTGGTATACTTGATCTCAACCAGGTCTTTTCCAAGTTCCAATTTGTAGTTTTCAGTTTGAGCTTATTTTACATCTTGTGCTTGTGTCCAAAGTTAGTCCCCAAAACTGTTGTTGAATTTGAAATTCTAAACATCAAATCTGTTATAGCTTGTGATGCAGTAACATAAGATAGCTGTAACTTGTTGTATTCTTGTTATTTTAGCATATTATAACCTCTGTAAACTGTTGAGGGCTTATTTTGATCATTTGGCTTATTAAAGTGCTTATTTATAAGCACTAGTGATAGCAGTTTCAAATTCATCCACATAAGCACTTGTTTTCCCAATTTTCCTAGATTCCTTATATAATTTTAGAGTTTCCCTGAAATTTTCAGATTTTTCTAAGTTGATTTGCTATTTTTCTTAATTTAAATTAGTTTTTAAGCATTTTTAAATAGCTTTTAATACAAAAAATTCAGAAAAAGTTCAAAAAAATAATTTTTCAATTTTCTTAGGTTTAGATAAATATAAAAAGTAAAAAAAGTAATTTTCCAGATTTTTCATAGTTTATTTTATAATTTTTAGTAATTTAATTAGTTTTTGATAGTTTAAAATTCATAAAAAATACAAAAATAATCAGAAAAATATAAAAATAGTTTTGAAAATTCTATTTTGATATCTTAGACTTTTCCAATTCATAATTTTATTTTTCTAGCTTTATTTCCTAATTTCTTGTATTTTAGGTAATTATTTAATAGTTAAAAATAGTTTTTAATTAATAATAATTAGATAATTAGTTATAAAAATAATTTTCTTTTTCCAAATATTTTCTTTTATCATTAGGTTTGTAAAAATGTATTTTTCATATTTTTAGGGTTAAATATTGTGTAAGTTTCACGTTTTTATTTGTACGTCGCGTAGTTTTTAATTTAAGTTTTAAAATCAGAAAAATCAAAAACATCAGTTTAAAATTAGTGATAGCGTTTATTTAAGATAGTTTAACTTTTTAATCTCCTTTAATCTTCTGTAGTTTATAAACAACTCAAAATCCTTACTGACCACTATCCTTAGTGGTTATTCGACAATCTGATTGTGTTAAACACCAGTCATCCTCCGTGGGACTTAACGACCCAGGAATCCCCTATATTCCTCTGATCTTAATTGAATTTGTGTTTTAAGCAGTTTTAAGTCTATTACGGTTAGCCATTCACAAGTGGTTAGTTTGGGTGATTAGACTTGACTGTTCTGAACCGATCAAGATGCCACAGGGGTGGCTAAGAGACATGGTCTTTAGCTCGACCTAAAAACCACAGGGATGGTTACGAGATCAAACCAACGGCTTCAAGGTAGGTTAACTAACTTCGTTTGTATTAGCCGAACTGGAAGAAGGTTAAAAACCAAAAAATAGTTTTTGATCTTTCTTCAATTTATTCGGATATTAAAATCAAACCTAGATCGATGAAGATTAAAATTCGTGTTTTAAGACTCTTGTCAGTCTAGATTTTATCATTAATAGTCACGAATTTAATTCTGAGATTTAGCACGAGAGGTTCCTTGTTGATTGTAATTTTTCGAAGTTCATCAACTGACCTTGATTCTTGACTTGAAATCATATTAGACGAACCAAATAAACAGAGTAACATACATAATATTTTCGTTAACTTTATATTCGGATAGTACAATGATGGATCTGTGATGATAGTTTCAAGATATAGACGTCTTGTCTCTGACTATACTTGAAACATTTCTGAGATTCCTTATTATTCTTTGGTTAGTAGAGTCTTGATTAGTCTCGTAACAATACATGGATTAATGAAGGGTAGTTTATAATCAACGACCTTCAGTGGTGTTGATGGTTCCATGAGAGCCGTGGCATAAACCAAACTGAGATCTTTACTTGTACATTTCGGATATTAGACAGTCTTTTAGATCTATGATGTAAGATGAGTCTTGCTCGAGGCTTAATCCTTTAAGTACTCAGTGAAGTAATACCATATGAGCAAGATAAACTGAGATCTTATGTTGATAATGATAGATGAGTCTTGCACTTTGCATTTTTTCAGTTTTGAATAAGATATGATGTAGATGTAATCTTGAATGAGATGGTTTAAGGTTTTTGGATGTTGGTTTTGTGGTAACAAGTCACTTTATGATTTAATTTCTTCACCTTCTTTCAGTCAACTCGCTAGTTGTCACAACTCGCTACTTGTCAAGTATCTAGCCTAAATCACTAGATCAAGTCGCTAGCATAAGTCGCTAGGTCAAAGGTTTGTGCCAAGTTGCTAGCGAGATTTGTGTAAAGTAGCTACTTCAATAAGTCGCTACATCATTATTTTGCATTCCAACTCGCTTACCTTTTCATTACAAGTCGTTGTCAAAACAGCATCTTCCAAAAATCATAACAACTCGCTACTTGTCATAAGTACAAGTCGCTACGACTTGTGAGTACAAGTCGTTACGACTTGTGAATACAAGTCGTTAGGCATTTTTGACTCAACTCGCTAGGCAGATTTAGACACATACATCAACTCGCCTTTGACTTTTATAGAAAAGTCAACAAGCCACCAAGTCGCTTGTAATATTCATTGAATCTGGACATATTGTCAAGTCTCTATGAAGAACTTGACCAAGTCTCTACGAAGAACAACATAGACAGCAGTTAACAAAACTGGAAATAACCCATATTCGACCTATATTCATGACCAAACAGCTTAAATATTAACCAAAAAAGCCAGCTTAAGATAGACATTAAATCTACAAACATCATCTAATATGAGCAACAACCAGGTACAAACAGCAACCCCCACATCAACAACACACAAAAACAGCCTCTTGAACGCATAAAAAACCGCTTAAAAAATCATGAGAAAAACAACCCAAATCAACACAACACAAGAACCTTGGCTCTGTACCAATTGTAGGATCGTAATATTTATTGTGTTGATGATTCGGGTGGTCTTGGATGATCAAAATACATGTTTGCCATAGTTAGAGAGTTAGTAGAGAGAGAGAGGGTGTTCTTGCTAGAGGTTTACACAAAGGGAATATTAGATTGAATGAGAAGCACCACCCCTTCCATGGATGGAAGGGGTATTTATACTTACACAATACACGACCTCCTATTCGCCTGTGGATCAGGCATACAGTGGGTAAAGACCCGTCCTTCCTCCACGGTGTTGCACTATGCTAAACTAGACTAATAACTAACTAATAAAACAGTAAATAACATAACTAACGATATGTCTACGAGCTAACTTATGCTAGATAATATTTGGGGTGACCGACTCTTTACTATGGAATTTTCTAATTCCTAACAAGAAACCTAGTTGCGTTGAGTGCACTGAGGAAGATAAGAAATCAGATGAAGTCACTAGGGAAAAGATGAACAAGAAACTAGATGATCTTAAATGCAAAGAGAAGAAAATAAATATCACACCCCATGATTACAAGAAGGAGAATTGGATTTCCTTGAACATGTTTAAGCCTCAGACGTTGTTAACACCCGAACAAGTGTTCTGGAAAAAGGATTTAGATAAGCAAAAAGCAGAGAATCTTGTTGTAACTAACCCCCCCCCCCTTTAGGAAAATGCCTTCAACGACTGTGTATCCTCCTAATACACCAATGCATTTAGTTCCTAGGACTATTGCCACTAAAAGCAAGACCTTAATCAGTCAATATGTTATTTTTCAACTATTTGTTGATTTTGAGAAAACTTGTAAGAAAAGGATCACACCCACTGGTATAACTGAAGGGGAAAGGGGTTTTGAGCAAACGAAAGAATGTTATTTAACTGAAGTCATGCCTTTCTTTAAACAACTAAAAGATCATTTTGAAAGTCTTAAAAAGGGAATGAATTTAGACATTAAAGAAATGGAAAAGGAATTTGATGCAATGATAGTTGAGGTTAGTGACTATGAGCGAGCACTAAAATATAATGAGATTGAGAGGAAGAACTTGCATACATTGAATGAGACTCTTATTACTGAATGTGTTGCTCAAGATGTGTTTTTCACTGCTACAAATTGTTCCATTAATGCTTCTCAATTTCATGAATTATCTGTTGCCCTGAAAGTCTCCCATGATCGTGTCATTAAGCTTGAAAAGACTAATTCTAAACTAAATGAGAAAATTGAACTGGATGATCACGACAATTTGGTTAAACATTTTTCTAAACTAGAGGTTGAGCATTTTAATTTACAACTAAAATATCAACATCTTAAAGAAAATGTCAAAATTTCAAATATCAAGACATCCTCAGATGCTCCAGAGTTTGATGCAGTTTTTCAAATTAACAAACGTGATGAACAGATTCAAGCTCATTGTAACACGATCAGAAAGTTGAAAGCCCAAATCTCTCAATTAAAGGGTCAAAAGAACAATGTGACTGGTTCCCAAATGCCTCCTCCTTTAGATTCTGAGAATTCTCAAATGTTTCATCTTCAAAACTTAGTAAATGCATTACAAAAGGAAAACGAAGTTTTCTAGAAGAAAATGAAAAGGTTAAACGTCATAATGAGTTATTTGAATCAATAAAGGTCACTCGTAACAAAAATAACGAACAAATAGCTTCATTGCAAAAGGAAATTGAGAATCTGAAGAGCCAGGTAAAAGGGAAAATGTCAATGACCAATGGGGAGAATGGTGTATCAAAGGTTCACTCTTGTAATAAATATGCTTTGTCTTTGAAATATGTTCCCCCTCATCTTAGGAATAACAAACTTTCAATTCAAACATATTTCTCATACCTTAAGGATTGTCTAGAATGTCTCCGTGAGATTGTTGAAGAGGATAAGTTAGAGAAACCACTTGATAATGCAATTGGGCATGCATGCTTATATGCCGAACGATCTCAAGAACTTCTAGAATGCTTAATCACAATATACCCTAAGTCCTTAGGTGAGAGATTTAATCCTTTGATTCCTTGTTCTATGCATATTGCCAAGCATGAAATCCATTCAATGCCCAATGTTATGAATGTGAACCTTAGTGTGCCTTCAAGTAGTTCAGATTCCAGATCTGTTAGTGCTAAGAAAGTGAACTCTAGTGTGCCTTCTAGGAGTACAAATCCCAGCACTTCTTGTGTTAAGAAAGTGAACCTTAGTGTGCCTGCATGTAGTTCAGATCCCAGCACATCTAAACAGGAGATGCAAAGAATAGCAAAACCAACTAATGTTCCCATTCCCTCTACAGGAGTAATCAGTGACATTAAAGCAAGCAGGTCAAAGTCTCAAGACAATACAAGGAATGATAGGACCTCGCAAGCTAAGAATGTGCATTGGAAGAGAGTAGAAGACCAACCTAGGAACTTTAAGTTTGAGCCGAATAAAACGAATCGTGTTGATTCTAGTATTTGCCATAGGCGTACTGTAATTAATTTGAATTCTGATACTATTTGCAAACCTTGTAATGATGTCTGCTTGAATTCTGTTACTAATCATGAATGTGGTGTGAATGTTTTGTCTAAAGCTGTCAAATCTCCAGTTAACATTGCTAAAGCAAAATATCATGCTAAGAAGGCAAAAAGGCAAAGGCTAAAGAAAGTTAGAAAACAGTGGAAGCTCACAGGAAGAACATTTAGTAAGATAGGTTATCAATGGATACATGTTGGCCATAAGGTTAATCAGACAATGCCTACTAGAAAATGGATGCCTACTGGAAGAACTATTCCTTTAAAAAGTGAACATACTTTAAATAGGGCAAATACGGACACTAGTACTGCATCTATTCATAATAACTCCATTGATTCAATTTCTGATATGAATGTTTCTATTTCTGATGTGGGTGTTCCAATCACTGTTACTAACCAAATGGAACCCATTCTTGCATGGAGATCCCAAATATCCAGTTATCCATTCTTGTCTGTGTTCAACTGCAGATCGTTCAAATCGTTCTGTGGTACCTGGACTCAGGCTGTTCCAAGCATATGACTGGAGACCGGTCGCGGCTCATGAACTTCGTGAGTAAATTAATCGGGACAGTTAGATTCGGGAACGACCATTTTGGAGCTATTATGGGTTTTGGAGATTATGTGGTTGGTAAAAGTGTGATTTCCAGGGTATATTATGTGGAAGGTCTTGGTCACGATCTGTTTTCTGTTGGTCAATTCTGTGATTCCGATCTAGAAGTGGCTTTTAGAAAACATACTTGCTTCGTTAGAGAACTTGATGGTGTAGAATTATTAAGAGGAACTCGAGGTTCTAACCTATACACCATCTCTATCGATGACATGATGAAGTCCTCTCCAATCTGCTTACTATCAAAGGCTTCTAAAACAAAGTCTTGGTTATGGCATCGTCGTCTCAATCACTTGAACTTCGGCACCATAAACAACCTTACCAGAAAGGATCTTATCAGAGGCTTACCGAGACTAAAATATGAAAAAGATCATCTTTGTTCAGCTTGCCAATTGGGTAAAAGCACGAAATATGCCCACAAACCAAAACCCACAAATTCTGTAATGGAAGTTCTTCATACCCTTCATATGGATCTGTGCGGACCAATGAGAGTGCAAACGATAAATGGGAAGAAATACATTCTAGTAGTTGTTGATGACTACTCTCGATTTACTTGGGTAAAGTTTTTGAGGACAAAGGATGAAATTCCAGATGTCATCATCAAACTAATCAAACAGCTTCAAGTTCGACTCAACAATACTGTCAGAATTGTTCGAACAGACAATGGCACAGAGTTTGTCAACAAAGACTTAATTCAGTTTTATGAAAGTGTTGGAATCAATCATCAACGAAGTGTTCCACGAACTCCTCAACAGAACGGTGTAGTTGAAAGACGAAATCGAACTCTTGTAGAAGCCGCAAGAACAATGCTTATTTATTCGAAGGTTCCAATGTTTCTATAGGCTGAAGCCATTGCCACTGCATACTACACCCAAAATCGTTCTCTTATACACACCTCTCATGGAAAAACTCCATATGAACTTGTTCATAAACAAAAACCTGATCTCTCCTACCTTCGTGTGTTTGGTGCTTTGTGATATCCAACAAATGACGGTCAAGATTTAGGTAAATTAAGAGCAAAGGCAGATATTGGAGTTTTTGTTGGGTATGCACCAAACAAGAAGGGTTACCGAATCTACAACAAGAGAACACGAAATATCATGGAAACAATTCATGTTACGTTCGATGAGCTGACCGGTCAAATGGCTCCTGGACAACCCAGTTCTAGACCCGCACTTCAAAACAGTCCCATTGGTTCATCCCTTGTACCAAATTCATCTCCAGCTATTCCATATGTACCTCCAACTGAAGATGATTTGAAGAAATTGTTTGATCCGATGTTTGATGAACTCTATGAGCCAAGTGCTAATGAATTGTCAATTCCCACAATAGAGGCTGCTCATATCCCTGAGAATGAAGTCAATCCTTCAGTCTCAATATCATTAAGTCAAGAAGCGCCTGCTGCTGATAACTCAGTCTCATCAACAAATCATCAATCTTCGAATGTACATCATGGAACTGTTTCTGGCATCAATGATGAAGTTAATCCCTTTGCTACTCATGAAGATGCTCTATTTGAAAACATATTTGCTCCTGAATCATCATCAGAACCATCTTCTTCAGGAGACATCGACTCTGCTACCTCAGTCCCTCAACAACTGCCACATGAACACCTTAGAAAATGGACTCACGATCATCCGTTAGACAACATCATTAGAATTCCCTCTCGTCCAGTATAAACACGGAAACAACTTGCAACCGATGCCTTATGGTACTTCTTCAACTCCGTACTCTTTAAGATCGAACCAAAAGATGTTAAAACTGCCATGAATGAAGACAGCTGGTTCAATGCCATGCAAGAAGAAATTCATGAGTTTGATCGACTTGATGTATGGAAATTAGTACCTGCTCCAGATTATGCTATGATCATTGCTCTAAAATGGATCTTCAAAGTGAAACTTGATGAGCATGGTGATGTCCTAAAGAACAAGGCTCGATTGGTTGCTAAAGGATACCGTCAAGAGGAGGGTATTGACTTTGAAGAATCATTTGCTCCTGTTGCTCGTATCGAGGCAATCAGAATCTTTTTGGCTAATGCTGCCAGCAAGAACATGGTAGTCTATCAGATGGATGTAAAGACGGCATTTCTGAACGGAGATCTTAAAGAAGTCGTCTACGTCAGCCAACCCGAAGGCCTTGTAAATCCAGAGCATCCTACTCACGTCTATCGTTTGAAGAAGGCTCTGTACGGTTTAAAGCAAGCTCCAAGGGCATGGTATGATACGCTATCAAAGTTTCTTCTATCTACCGGTTTCAGCAAAGGAGCAGTTGATCCTACATTGTTCACCAGAAAGTCAGGCAAACATTTAATTCACGTTCAAATTTATGTTGATGATATCATCTTTGCCTCGACTGACCCCAATGAGTGTGACCATTTTTCAAATGAAATGGGTTCTAAATTTCAAATGTCAATGATGGGACAAATGTCATTTTTCTTGGGATTACAAATTTCACAAAGTCCCGGAGGCATTTTCATAAATCAATCTAAATATGCAAATGAGATTTTAAAGAAATTTGGATTCGATTCTAGTGACCCTGTTGACACTCCCATGATTGAACGTACGAAACTAGATGAGGACCACTCAGGGATCATGGTAGACCAAATGAAATATCGTAGTATGATTGGATCCCTAATGTACCTCACAGCTAGTAGACCAGACATCTTGTTCGCTGTTTGCATGTGTGCTAGATACCAGGCTAAGCCTACTAAAAAGCACCTTGAAGCGGTTAAACGGGTCTTTCGGTATCTCCAAGGAACCCTCAATATGGGACTTTGGTACCCGAAAGACACCGGTATGTCACTAACAGCCTATGCAGATGCTGAGCATGCAGGATGTCAAGATACTCGTCGAAGTACTTCTGGAGGTGCTCAGTTTTTGGGTGATAAGCTTGTGAGCTGGTCTTCAAAGAATCAAATTAGTACTTCGATTTCCTCTACAGAGGCGGAATACATAGCCATGTCATCTTGTTGTGCTCAAATCCTATGGATGAGATCCCAATTATCTGACTATGGCTTTGAATTCAACAAAATCCCTCTGTACTGTGATAATAAAAGTGCTATTGCTCTCTCATGCAACAACGTACAACACTCAAGAGCAAAGCACATCGACATTCGACATTATTTCATCAGGGAGCAAGTTGAAAACGGTGTGGTGGAACTTTACGAGGACTGAATACCAATTAGCAGACATCTTCACCAAAGCTCTTCCTAGAGAACGTTTTGAGTTTATTCTTCCACGACTGGGTCTTAAGAGCCTACAACCAGAAACACTCAAACGTCTTCAAGAGGAAGAAGAGGAGTAAAAGATTTCCTTCATCTATCCCCTGTATATATTTTTTCGAAAAACAAAATACAAAATTATAAAACTTTCAAAATCCATAAAAAATTGAAAAATTCGAAAAATCTTCAAAAAAAAAAAAAAAAAAAAAAAAAAAAAAAAAAAAAAAAAAAAAAAAAATTGTCATTTTTTCATGTTTCTCTCGATTCGATAATATCTACGGTCTTGATGTTGTCATTCAAAGAATGACACGGGACTTTAGATGTTGGTCGAATTTAAATATATATATATATATATATTTGGGAGAAAGAGAAACAATGGTTTATTGTCATTTCAGGCAGTAACCAGCTTTTCAAAGATAGAACAGAGCCATGCTTTATCTTGGTTTTTCAAATTTCTTGCTCTGATTCTTTAAACTAATCCTTACTATCTTATGAAAACTAGTTGTTTTGAAAAATAACTCGAACTCTATTTTTGATAATCATTTGGACTTAAAAAGTTTGTCAAAATATCTATCTCTCAATCAACAACTTGTCATTGATTGAGGGGGAGAATGATTTCAATTAAATCAAAAAGTTATTTGTCATACAATTATTTTCAAAAGATAATCATGCATGTTTATTCAATGGAGTTTAAAGTCTTAAAATCCTATCCTTATCAGATAAAACGCTTTCATAATCAAGTCATAATTCTCCTTAAAAGCTTTCAAAATTAATTTAAATCTACAGAGATCACAAATCTCAAATGATTTGATAATTGTGATCGGGGGAGAATTTGTGATTTAAATTGGATTTAATCTGATAATTCGGCAAATGGTTTTATAAGGATGTACAAGCTCTCCTTCCCACATGTGCCAAACGATTTCAAATTTTCCATGCACATGTTGAGGGGGAGAATCTATCTTAAACCACAAAGATCTAAAACGTGATCAATTTATATCAATGTGAAGGTTCCCTCTTGTATGTGCAAAACTCTTTCAAACCTCAAGGCACATATTGAGGGGGAGCAAGTTTATGAAAACCTCATCCTTCCCTTATATGCTTTATCTACCTGTTTTGATCAGGGAAGTGATGTTGATATCTTTTAGAAAATGGTAATTAAAGAAGTTAATTCTTTCTCTTGCCTCCGTGTGCAAAACGATTTCAAACTCTTGATGCACATGTTGAGGGGGAGCTCGTGTTCTAAAAATATCAAAACAATTCAGGTACAAAATGCTTTGATAATATTTCACAAGTATCTGGATTGATTTTCAAATGATTTTCAATTGGTTCCAATGGCAGATGAACAATACCAAATAGACCGACCAACTTTACTTTATGTATGGTAATATAAGGATGATAAAGTTAGGTATTTGTTCCCATGATCCACCAGAACCGGAGGGATCTACCCATGGACAATCCACTAGAAAGTGTAGAAGTCCTTAAGTATATTGAAAAACGGAGAAAAATGAGATATGGGAAGAGTGCGGACTGAGTCTGAGCTAGTACTGGAATAAACCCAACAAGGTTCTAGCTATGAAGTCTCGGTAAGCACTGAAGGGGTTGAAGAATGAAAAAGAATTGAATGAGAAAAGGGTGAAAACAAATAGCCCTCCAGTTATTCAACCTTAGGGCAGATACCGGGTTCAATTCATATGTTACTGGTGGTTACCAAGGTAACATCGGTATTGAAGACAAGACGTCATGGACCCAGTGACGCACTGCACTTCAACTTCCCAAACCACTCAAGTTCCTCTTAAAAGGGCTTGTTTCATTCTCACGGGGAACCTACATAATCTATCGACTTTCTCTTAGAGATTGTTGATATTGAAGAAAGAGACCCTCTCCCTAGTCTCCGGCACAGGAACCAAATATGCATAAATTGAGTCTAGAGCCACGAGATCATCAATAAATCTCATTAGGACACTTTCAATGAAGACTCTCTGTTTCACACAATGTGGAAAGAGATATTATATCTTGAGTCCTACGCATTATCCTTGTGGTATTGCCAGAACATCCGAGTGATATGCAAACATATTCACAATGAAGATGGAAAGCCTTCTGGAGCCAACATCAAACAAGCTCCTGGTGGGTGGCATGTGAGATCTATTCAATAGATCAACCATGTGACAACTGAATAGAAACAATGGGGCGATTCAATCTTTTGAATCAATCCTGGTTTAGGTTATGGATTGACGGATACCTTTGAAAAACCGGTCATTGTGCTTAAAAAACTCTTTTCTTTAGCACATCGACCGTGTACGAATATTTCAAATCAAAAGGTGTTTTATGATTGATAATTGATTTTCATTAAAACCTTCGTTGTATTGCAAAAACAAGTTCTATTGAGCAATACACGATTGTTTTTCAAATCTCTTTTCATCAATCAGTGAATCTCTATTCGCTGGTACACTCACTCCGTGTTGTCTTCTTTGAGACGTTCCGGTTTGAGAACGGCTAGAACGGCTGCGAAACCCTGTCAAGGAGATTCCTCGGAATCCTACCTGATCACAGGCAGTACTTGTATTGATCAATGGGGAACCGTAGGCCGTGTACCTCAATTCAACGAAAGTGATCAAAGACACTTTTATGCGATTTATTGCTAACTGTTGTATGCAGGTACGCCCTACGTTTGCAGCTGATCAGAATGAAGCGGTCAATCCATAGCCGCATGCTCACTTAACACATTCATCTCAAAAGAAATCATGATTAGTGCATCAATGACTCTGATATTTTCACTCCATGCTTCTGCTACGCTGCTGCCAATATCATGAATCAACAAAAGCTTCCGCTACTCTGATGAGAATATTTCATGATCCAGAATGTGAGCATGTCGGTCCGAAAGTTACAACATCACATAATACCAACACCACAATGGATATCTCAGAGATTTCTTGTCAGCTGATGATCTCAAAACTGGCTCAAAACTCATAACCACTTGGATCAGTAAAAAGACCTCCACTTGGATTAACCTAACATGCAATGTGAAGAATCAATGACTACGAGCTTCAGAGCAAAGTACAACATCAAGAATGCAAGAACAATTTTTAATGTAATATCTGTTTGTATTCAATATATGTTTAATGTGTGTTTGAGGTGACCTCCCTTAGGGGGAGATTGTTAGGATTTAGTAAATCCAGAATATAAAGAGTCGGTCATCTCTAGTATATGTAATCGTTAGAAAGCTCGTAGTCGTAGATTATTATAAGTTAAGTAGTATTTAGTTTAAGTAACACCGTGGAGGACGGACGGGTCTTTACCCACTGTATGCCTGATCCACAGCCCGTTAGGTGGCGATTTATGTAAAGACTATAAATACTCTCTACCTTCCAAGGTAGAGAGTTGGAGCTCATAATAAGACTTTTCTTTCTCTCACTAAAGTTCCCTAAACCTCTAACTTTCTCTCGCTAGAACTCTTTGTACGCCTATTTGATCTTATGGTTTAGTGTGTTTATGAAATCTAATATGTTACAAAACAGTTGGTGACAGCCCATTGGGCCAACACATCCAAGTTATGTGCATGCTATTCATGACCTGATAAGACGCATGTGCATTCAGTATCATGATGACGTCAAGAACAGTCGAATCGACAGGTCTGAACCTGCCGAATAAATCTAAAGGATGAGATTTGAAATCATTTCAAAAAGATTCCTTTTGCATTTCTCATGCAAAACATTTAATGCAACCTTACCCTGAACACCCCATACGTCAATTGAGGAACATAGTTTACATCCAAAGTCATCATTACAAGAAAACTCATTAGTCAGCCTAGAAAAGTAAACCTGATACACGGACCCCAGTCGCCTAGCACAGGACTGAGGGGACTAAGTTACTTCAAAGTCCAGTATCATCTCACTTGTACATGGCATAATACTAGACTTTGGGACTTGATAGTGTATCAATATTAGTGGCCCAAGCCCTACTAAACTACAAGCTTGAATTAAACGCACATACCCAAGGTTTGCGAGTCACCCATGACAAGAAACATATTGTTAGGTCACCATATATGAAACACAAGCATCAATATGTAGAAATAGAGAAGAGAGGATCGGTTGAACACTAAACCAAACACACGAATGACTAGAGAAAGGTTTATGCAAAGAGTGAAATAGAAAAGTGAATAACCAACCCTCAAGTGAGGGTTATTACAAGGTATTTATAGGAGAGGGAGCTAGGGCAACACTCCTAGTCCCTTCCTTTCCTTATTGGACTTGGGCCTAGGCTTATGGGCCTTCTACATAAGCCTAAGCATAATTACTAACATAAAGGCCATATTAAGCTAACTATTACATATGAATCACTAACACTTGAATAAGTTTTAGGAGTGATTCCAACAATCTCCCCCTAAGGGTTAGTGATGAGTGAATGAGTGATAAACGTTGTAGGTGCTGATGTAATAGTAGCTTTGACGTCTTCTGACATTCTTCTTTCTTGTGAGAAGAAGTGTCTTGATTCGAACAATCTCCCCAGTGTAGAGAAATTGTTTCTTTTGAAGTATTCTGCTTTGACGTCTTCATTTACTTTGTTCTTAAGTTCTTTGTTCTTTAAAAGTGATAGTATGATGTGGTAATCTGCATCAGGTCTACTTCGTTGCTCCAGTGTCTCCACGTCTTTCTCCAACATGCTCACACGCTCTTTAACGTTGGATTACAGTTGATGAAGTTCTTTAAGTCTTTAAACTTTGTAGATTCTTTGTTGATGAAGAATCATTCTGACTTTGTGTTGCTTTTGATTATGAGAGAACTTTCATAAGTGATGTTGTTGGTATGAGCACGTGGAGAATCTGCACGATCAGTCCGCTCCAGAGCTTCCATAAGAAGTAAACATAGGAAAGGTTAGTAATAAGCGGATTCCGGCACTTACAAGTTTGAACTTCAAGAGTGTTAACAACATAGTGTGAAAACACTACTCTAATTCTCACAAAGGCCGTTCCTGAACCGAAGTCCCACAAGTGAGATAACGCGATATACCGAAGTACACCTACGGTTCAGGTGAGTTGCTGAGGTACACCGAAGCATCACCTCACGACTGTAGACCGTTTGAGACTACTAAGCGTAATCCACGGGGAGTTACAGAAGCGACCTACTGTCAGGGATGTTTGACGTTGACCCTGGCAGGAGTTTCCATTCAATCACTGAGGATCACAGATGTGAACCTCTCATAAATGTTCTCGACAAATTACTAGGATCTGTGTAGGACTCGATAACGTACCACTGTTGTTCTTATTGTTGAACAACAAGTGATGAAATGTCAAGTGTACCTAAGAGATCTTTTAATGAATCTCGTGGCTCTAGACTCAATAGTGCACTTTGGTTTTCCTGAGCAGAGACAAGGGAGAGGGTCTCCTTCTTTAATACCAGCAATCTCTAAGAGAAAGCTGATAGTTTACGTAGAGTTCCCTGTGAGAATGAAACAGCTTCTGTTGGGAGAAACTTGAGTGGCTAAGAAGGTTTAGTGCATGCGTCACTGGGTCCATGACGACACTTAATCTTCAATACCGGCGTCATCAAGTGACAACCAGTAGAATATGAATTGAGCCCGGTGTCTGCCCTAAGTTGAATAATCTGGAGGGCTATTTCTTTTTACCCTTTTATTTGCATTTCTTTTTAATTCTTCAACTCCTTCTTTCTCCAATTCTCATTTTCTCCTTTTTATAATCATACCTAAGGACTTCTAAGTACTAACTATTTGTGATGTCCTTGGGTAGATGCCTCTGGCTCTGGCGGATCATAGGACGGTTATTCCTAACCTTAATCACCTTATAACTCCATTGCCTTTTTCATGAAAATCTCTCGAAGTGTTTGTGAATGAAAAACATGTTTGAACACTTCAAGAGTTTTAGATTTTCAGAAATACTCCCCCTCCACATGTGCTTAAGAGTTTTGACAGAAATCTGCACAGTGAGGAAGGAGCGCACACTTTTTGAATTGATCAACTCAATATAGACAATTCCTTGCGAGACACTATTACGTTGCATAGTTAAAGAGATACATTGTCAGCTTTTAGGTGATAACTAGCTCTAATAACTACCTTGAAGATGTGGACAACCCCGAGAGGTTGTCAAACCCGTCACAGTTCATGTTTATCAAGAGCTTCTCGAATAGGTACAATTTACTTGGATAAGTCTTGGAAGACAAATCCTTTCAATGTAAGACTGTTCAGATCCCGTCAATTCATGGGTTGAAGTTTTTCACACGAGGATTCAATAGCAGTTTCACAACATATTTCTTATCACATAAATTTCTCCCCCTCAAAATGGCATATAAATGTTATTTTTTAAGAAATGTTGAGAATAAATATGACCATTTTGAGTTTTGTGGGAAGGTTACACAAAGAAAATTTTGTAAACAAAGTTTTTAAGTCAAATACTCCCCCTCAACAAGTAATACTAACTTTTGAGGTTTTGAAAACGTAAGGGGAAGTACTTGTTCTTTTGAGCAAAACCTTGAAAAATGAAAGGTTTGATAGGTTTTACTCAAAAGTAAGAAGCTTTCGCTCCTTTTATAGGATTGTGGCACTGAAGCGTACCACATGGTCCTTTCATTACAAGAACGGGTTGTACACTGTTATGTGTGCACAAGCCATTGTCATTATAAATCACACATCCAAATTAATATGAAATAGAAGCAGTTTAAGGGGTACCAGGAAGTCCAGTAATATCACCAGGAATGCGAACAGGGCGTTGATAGCCGGTGAGAGTAATCCTGGGACGACCACCTACAAAGCTCTCTAGTGTTCTGAACTGGTCCCTTCTGTACAACCTCTCATCAACAGCAAGTTGTAGATCTTCTACACGTTCCTGTATCACTACGGTAGATTACTCCGAATGGCTTGCTGACGAGGGTGTATTGTGGAAGCTGGTTGATGTCGGGAAGTTCTAGCTGAGGTCTGGTGAAGTAGACACGGGTCTGATATAACTCAACAACAAGTTGTAGATCTTCTACACGTTCCTGTATCACTATGCTTCTGATGAATATGAGCAAGGACTTGATGTATTCGCGTTGAATTTCAGTCGAGAATTGTCTCATGCGTCCCTGTACTTTGGCAAGATACAGATCTTCAATGTCATTGAGAGACAAGTTCTGAAAGTCCGATTCACAGAATTCATAGTCTCTTTCGTCTTGTCTTTTGACCACAATTTTCTTGAGGAAAATGTAGTCCCATTTAGACGAAAGAGCTACATGCTTAACAGCAACGATTCCTTTAGTACTGAACACTTCATGTTGAGACTTCTGAATCTGGCAGCTTCTGTAGTATATTCATCAGCGTTCCGGCCAATGGTGAATCCCATACATTGCATCACAGTCATACAATTCCACCTTGTTGGAAAACATGTGGGTAGTCTTTTCCTTGATGGCTATGCAGTTAGAGTATATGGCTGCCGGGAACGGAAGTGTCAGTGATGTAGCGTATTTCCTTGAATCATTACTGCCGTGTAGAAGAAATTCTAAGTCATTGTTGAAGAAGTAGCAAAATGGAATCTTAGGCTGATCTGGTTGGCCAATCGTTGGTAGAGGTTTAGACCAGTCAGTGTAGTAAGGAGCATTGTCTTTCTTGGAGAAGTCGATGTTTGCTTCATGGTTGATCCAATCAATGTTGTTGGACATGGCTCGTGCTATGTTTTCAAGATGGTATTCAACCTCGATGGCACTTTCTGAGCTGTCTTTTAGCAGTTGAAAGGCTTCATTCTTGATTCGTTTCAACTCTAATTTCGTCATCTTCTTCACTCGGAATTTTTCTTGCAGTAACTTTGCATGCTCCAATGTACTACCGTCTACCAGATCTTGACCTTCAGATGGATAGGGAGTAGAATTAACAAGTGTAGAAAACCAGTTGTATTCATCAGTGTCATCTTCATCTAGCCATGATACGACATTAGCCTTAGGCGACTTCTTCTTTTTCTTCTGTGGCTTAGATGATGATGTTGGTTTCTTTGCTTTGTCAGGAGAGGTGGGTTGTTGTTGGGGCTCAAGGACTTCCTCATCGTCACCACCTGTATACTCAAAGTGATCACCAGTTTTCTGAGTCTGGGGTGGTAACTCAGAATCCTGAGGTTTTTCAATAGAAGAGCGAGGAGGAGATAGTGGTTGAGCTGAAGTCCTTTGGGGTGGAGGTTGCATGGAGGATGATTCACCAGACTTCTTCGGGCGTTTAGGCTCGTCATGCTTATCCTTATCCTTATCTTCATCGTCTCTTGGATGCTTGGGCCTCTCAGCTTCTTCTCTACATGCTGATTTAAGTTGGTATTCTAGCAATGCTTCAAATAATTTACCTTTGTAAGAGGCAAATGTTGCAGATCGTTTAGACATTTGAGCTACGAGCCTGGAAACCAATTCAGCATCTGAGAATATTATGGGATCAACTGGATTGATGTTTACATGCATTGTTGTTGATCTCATAGTTTGCTTGGCCAAATGCAATAGATTCGGATAGAGTTGTTTGGTAAACATCTCCTTTGTAACTCCATGAACGATGTCAAGAAGGAACTTGTGAGTGTAACCTTTGATCATCTCGCTCATTTCCCCTTGAGGATCACGTTCCATGAACTTCTGGATGTACTCTCTTGCATCTTTCATCTTGTCATTCTCGTCATGAAGGTACTGTACCTGGTCAGCGAGAAAATTCAGCTTTTTGTAAAGCATGTCTTTCTTCCTTACCTGTTTGACAGCTTTAACGATTCTTGTCTTAGCTTGAGAGATCCAAGAAGCCGTTGGCTTCTTCACTGATTTGGATGTGGATCTGGTTGATCTTTTGGATGGTGGTGGTGAAGAGTGAGAGGATGAATCTGATGATGAAGAGTCATGAGGAGGTTCAAGGTCATTAGGAGGTTCAGAAGTTTTCTCCTTGGAACGAGTTGGACTGTTGAGAAGATAATCATCGTAGTTTACTTCGTCATCTTTATCAGTTTTAGCCTGTTCTTCAGCCTGAATCCTAGCTTCTTCATCTGTTTTAGCTTGAGTTGTGGCCTCTGCATCAGCTTTGGCTTGAGCTGCAGCTTCTTCATCAGCTTTATCTTTCTCTGACTTCTCAGTTTCTGGTTCCTCAATGTCATACTCAATAGAATCCTCCTGTTGCTTTTGCTGTTGCTCAAGAGTGGTGGCACCAGTTCCCTTATCGGGTTGATTAACCACATCAGGAATTGGTGTAGATTGGACTCCACCACTTGACCCTCTGGGGCCACCCATTTGATCCTTTGCAAACTCTTTCGCAACGTGTTGGAGTCTAATGATTTTGAACTTCTTCCTGTAATCAGTATCCAGAGGCTCTTCATCAGATCTTTCTTCTTCGTGCTCAATCACTGGAGTTTTCCCTTTACCTTTGTCAGCTGGTGGACTGGGAGGTTTAGCTACTGATGGAGTAATATCGGTTGCAGTTTCAGAGTAGAAAACCTCTTTGTCTGATTCTGTATCTTCAGAGCTTTCATCCACTAGCTTTCTTGGCGGTTCAGGCTTAGGTACGGGAATAGGAACAGCTTCCTTAGAAGGAATTTTCCTTTTGAGTGGAGGTTTCCTCTTCGGGAACTTTTGTTGACTCTCAGTGCTTGCGGCACTGCCTGCACTCCCTCATCTGGTTTTCCAGGTAGATGTACCAGAAGGCTTGTCATCGAGAAAACCAACTTTGCTTTCTTCAACTGCTACCAGATACCTTTTGTATGTGTAGAGCTTTTTGATTTCATCAGACAGAAGGTGATCCGACAACACATCACCCTGTTTCTTCGTTGTTGATTCCTTGAATCTGACAGTTAGAGTCGGTTCAGACAACATGTCATGATTGTTGGGGTCATTGAGTCTCTTGGGGATATCAGGATTGAGTCCAAGTGCTCTTTGGATCAACAGTTTTGTATATCTGATATAAGGAATCTTTGAGCCAAGCTTTTTGAGGAATGACATCATGTCGTCCCATATCAGAGCTTCAATTTCGATGTGCTTCATGTTGATCAAAGCCCAAAAGATCTGCAGTTCCACGAGCTTGGGATGCTCATAGCCACTGTCACAACCAGAAACAGATTTGGTGATGATGATGTAGAGAGTTCTCCAGGGTTGAGGAATATTCTTAAGATCCACGTATGAATGCTTAGAGATTACTCCTGTAGCTTCGTCATAACCAATGTCGATCATGAAATGTAGAACGGTCTCTTCAGTTGGTGCTGCAAAGTAATCGGTAGGCTCGATGTCGGGAATGAGGAGAACATTCCTTAAGTCTGCAGGTGTGATGGTGACTTGTTTGTGGTTCAGAGTCACTGTCACAGCATTTTGTCCTTTGATCTTTTGCATTGTGTTCCAGAACTGATGAATGTAGATCTCAGGCACTGTAGCAGAATTAGAGAGCATGTTCTGATAAGGATGATTCTTCAGAATATCCACAGCAATCAAGCAAGAAGACTCTGAGCAGGTGAGAGTTTCAAAGTCAACGCGAAGGTTGTTCTTTCCAATCTTCATCGGATAGCCATTAGGGAAGATATCAGCAATGGTGAGAACATTTGGTGCATCCACATTCTGCATTTGAGCGTCTATGTCGTGATCTGAAATATATTTAGCCAAAAGAACCAACATATCGAAAGACATTATGTTAGTCAACAGATGGTTTTATTGTCTAATTATTGAATGTGATATGTTGATGATTGTTACGAGTCCAATGTCACTTGTTTGTCCAATAGTCCAATGACATCTTGATAAGTTACGTGAGTTGATTAACTTTAAGTTTTAAAGTCCATGTTTTCACTTATTATTCACAACTTGTTAAACATTTAAGCTTATTAGTGACATTATTGGTTTCGAGGCGTTATGATTTATTTATTTACAAGTTTGCACGCGTAACAATTCATAATTAAGGTTAAACAAGGCTTAGGCGTAGAAATGGCAGCTTATGCATAAACAGGATAGGTATACGCGTAAAATGCAAGCTTATGCGTAGGACCCTGACTTACGCATAAGAAATATTATGCGTAAGAAAAGGGGACCTTATGCGTAGAGCTTACGCGTAAGCGCATATAAAACCTTACGCGTAAGGCTTACTCGTAAGAGTCAACCTTATGCATAAAGGTCACTGTTTACGCATATCCTTCACAAGATACGCGTAGTCCCTTATGTAGAACCTTACGCGTAACAGTTACGCGTAAGATTACTCTTACGCATAACCTTCTACGCGTAAGGTGATCCTTATGCGTAGATTGCTAATAACCTTGATTCTGAATTTCACGCGTAATAAACCTGAAATAAGTTAATCATAGCACCAATTATTAACACATACATTCAATATTTATCAGATCAAACATGAAAAACTCATTAAACAGTTATGCGTAAAAATCCTTATGCGTAAACCTAAACCCTAAGGTTTAATTTCTACGAGTAAGAGATTTAGCCATAGGAATTGCATCAAAATGATTCTGGTAAGTCTAAGAAGCCTATTAAGTTGTCTTATCCAAGTTTTAACATCAAATATGTCATGAATCAAAAATACCCAAACCGTATGAACATAAACCCTAGTTTCCAATTTATGAATCATTAGTGTTTCTGGGTAATTTCTGGGTCTAAATATGATCAATTCAACTTGAAAACAACCTCATACAACAATCTTTATCACAAAAAACGTTCACATATGAAAACCCCCAAAACTAACGTATGAACCCTAATTCACAAAATCATTCAATTCGTGTTTCTGGGTATGTTTTTATGATCAAAATAGTTTCAATGATGTTATATGAACGTTTTGACACTATCATTTTAACCATAAACACACAAGCATGATTGTGTGTTCATACGCTTATGCGTAGAACACAAAATCACTCATATCTCACGTTTTAACCGTTGGATTTGTAAAAGATTCAAAACCATTGTTTATAAATACGTTAAGATTATGAAACCACTTACAAATTAAGGATCAAGAACTCGGATTTGCAGATTAAATTTTAGGCGTAGGATTGGTTAGGTTGAATAATAAATGTGATGAGTAAATGATGTTAGGTGAAGTGTTTTTGTTAAAAAATACTTTGACCTTTTGACACTTTCAGTCCCTCCACCTTTACCATTTACATCTAAAGCCTTTAACTTCCATTTTGGTTACCAACCGAATGATGTTTGGAAATAACTTTGACGACACTCCCCCTCGACTTAAGAAATAATGAAAGTTTATAAATTTTAGTCCGAGGAGTGTCAGTAAACCAGAAATGTGATCACCATTATTAAAGAAACAACCGAGATAAGATAACATGCAAGTACAAGGTTTTATGAAACTGAAAAATATTTGCTTTCTCTCCCTCAACACTTGATCGGAAAAATACTGAATTTTGAAAGATTTGAGTGTTGACGGAAGATTTGTACTTGCCGTGTTGAAAGAAATAAAGATAGAAGAATATTTTTGTTGTTTTATCATATTTTATATTTTTGTATTTTGTTTTTGAAAGATATTTACAAAAGAGGTTTTGGTGTTTGACTGGTTTTTAAGAATGTTGTAAGAGTTCATCCAGTTTCTCTTGAGTCAAACACCGCATACCAATCCGGTGGACCAACTCATTAAACCTAGCGGGAGCTAAGGCTTTGGTGAGGAGATCTGCCAGTTGGTATTCTGTACCCACAAAGTATAATTCAACAGTACTCTGTTCCACGTGGTCCTTGATGAAGTGATAATGAAGATCGATGTGCTTTGATTTCTAGTGTTGAACAGAGTTGCACGAGATTGCAATAGCACTCCGATTGTCGCAGTACATTAGGATTCTGTCAAATACGTAACCATAGTCCTTAAGTTGTGTTCTCATCCAAATGACTTGAGCACAACACGCCGACATGGCTACATATTCTGATTCTGTTGAGGACAGCGATGTACAATCCTGCTTCTTTGATTGCCAAGACACCAGTTTTTCACCAAGAAATTGTA
This sequence comes from Chrysanthemum seticuspe, assembly GCA_019973895.1. Lineage (NCBI taxonomy): Eukaryota > Viridiplantae > Streptophyta > Magnoliopsida > Asterales > Asteraceae > Chrysanthemum > Chrysanthemum seticuspe. The sequence goes on from BPTQ01000001.1 coordinate 110,306,332, forward strand.
GTGCTCCTGAAGTACTTTTCCGAGAGTCTAAGCATCCTGCGTGGTCAGCGTATGAAAAAGCTATTAGTTCAAAACCAGAATCCTTTGGATACCAGATCCCCAAGTTATTGGTTCCCTTGATGTATCGGAGGATTCTTTTAGCCTCTGAGAGGTGGGTTTCAGTTGGTCTCGACTGATAACGGGAGCAAAGATATACGGCAAAGATAATATCAGGTCTGCTGACTGTTAGATACATGAGAGACCCAATGATACTATGGTATTTTGTAGGGTTAACCAGTTTCCCATGCAAATCAGCATCTAGCTTCTTGGTTTATGACATTGGTGTGGCATAAGTATCACATGTATTCATTCCAAATTTGTTTAGAATTTCAAGGGCATATTTGGACTGACTTAGAAAAATACCACGGGGTGATTGATGAACTTGCAATCCAAGAAAGAATGTAAGTTCACCCATCATTGACATTTCAAAATGTTTTGTCATAAGTTTTGCAAAAGCATTTGAGTATTTTAAATGTGTTGACCCAAAAATGATGTCATCCACATAAATTTGAACGATTAAAATATGTTCCCCATGATATTGTATGAAAAGTGTAGGGTCGACCGAACCTTTGGTGAAATTATTGGCAATTAGAAAAGATGATAACTTATCGTACCACGCCCGAGGAGCTAGTTTGAGACCATACAGCGCTTTTTTCAGTTTGTAGACATGGTTCGGGAACGCGGGATCAACGAATTCTTCTGGTTGGCTGACATAAACCGTTTCTTTTAGTTGACCGTTCAGAAAAGCAGTTTTGACATCCATCTGAAAGACCGTTATATTCATATGAGCCGCGAACGCGAGAAAGATCCGAACAGCTTCAAGGCGAGCAACCGGAGCGAATGATTCTTCAAAGTCAATACCCTCTTCCTGTCTATAGCCCTTAGCCACCAGACGTGACTTGTTTATGATTACGTTCCCTTCAGCATCCAATTTGTTCTTCCAAATCCATTTTAGACCAATGACGTAGACCCCTGTTGGTCTTTCAACCAGTTCCCATACTTCAAGACATTTGAATTGGTTGATTTCTTCTTGCATGGATTCAATCCAGTTGTCTTTGGTCATTGCATCTTTAATGTTTTTAGGTTCAGATTGGCAGACAGTGAGAGCATAAATGCAATGTTCACCATCTGTGTGAAGACGTTGTCTCGTAACGACTGGTTAATTTGGGTTGCCAATAATGTTCTCTAGAGGATGGTCTTTCGTTCAACGATGTGTGGAAGGTTGATGTTGATATACATTATGCAGATTTTGAGGATTCAAATGGTTTGTTGATGATTCCGCGACATCAGGTGCAGCAGTTTCATTGGCAAATGGGTTAAAGAACGCATTTGGATTAAAATCTGCAGGTGGGGGTACTTTATTAAGAACATCAGCAGCTGGTTCAGCGTCGTTGGAAGCAGTTTGTTCAATTGTTTTTGTAGAGTCAACTGGTGGTGCTTCTTCAACAGTAGTTGTTGTAGCAGGTGTATCAGGTATAAGAGCGTTATCAGGTTGAGCAGCGGAAACAGCGGATACACCTGGAGCACGTTCATCAATGTCATCACTAAACAATGGAGCAAATAGCGTTTCCATTTGTTGACGAGTAAGCTGGGGGCTTAGTTCAGCTGATGATGGGGTTTGAGGAAAGTTTAAACGGTTGTGACCGGGTTCTAAGCTGTTATGCTCAGAAGCCATTTCTGTAAGTTCATCAAAATTAGCATGAATCGTTTCCATAACCTGCTTTGTGCGACGATTCCAGATCCGGAAACCTTTTGAATTCTCATTGTATCTAATAAATCCTCCAATGTCAGCTTTGGCTTTGACCTTTCCAAAGTCTTCACGATCATTATTTGGGTAGCAAAGAGATCCAAATACATGAAAGTGTTTGAGATTCAGTTTTTTGTTGTGGATAAGCTCGAAAGGTGTTTTGTTGTGGCGTTTTGTGATCATTGAACGGTTTTGAGTATATCATGCAGTTGATACAGCTTCTGCCCATAAGTAATCTGGAAGTTTAGCATTAATTAACATTGTTCTTGCAGCTTCCACTAACGTTCGGTTTCGTCTTTCAACAACTCCGTTTTGTTCTGGTGTCCGTGCAATAGATGTTTGATGCTCTATTCCCACTTTCTCATAAAAATCTCGAAGAGTTTGGTTTACAAATTTAGTTCCTTTATTTGTTCTGATTTGGCGGACGGTGTTCCGGAGCTGAATTTGAATTTTCGTGAGAAAGGTGATGATCATTTGTGGAGCTTGGTCTTTGCTTCGAAGAAAGTAGACCCAAGTCCATCATGAATAGTCATCAACAATTACTAAGATGTAGCGTTTGCCATTAATTGTTTGCACGCGCATCGGGCCACACAAATCCATTTGAAGAAGATGAGCACGGGTGCTTTTTCCTTGTTCACAAGCTGAGCATAGGTGATCTTTAGAATACCGTAATCTCGGGAGACCTTCAACAAGTTTGTGTCGAGCAAGGTTAGTGATGGTTTAAAAGTTTAAATGTGAGAGACGACGATGCCATAGCTAGGATTTTGTTGATGTTGCCTTTGAAAGTAGACAGATGGGAGATGAAGCAACCATGTCTTGCATTGAGATCGTGTATAGACTAGAATTGCGAGAGCCAGACATTAGATCGTTTCCTTGTAGATCACGAATGAAACAAGTTTTCTCCCAAAAAGCAACTTCCAAATCTCCATCACAGAATTGACCGAATGAAAAGAGATTGTGACCGAGGCCTTCCACATAATAAACCCTGCTAATTTCAATATTGCCATTGATATAATCTCCGTAGCCCATGATAGTTGCGAAGTGATCATTCCCGAATCTAACAGTGCCAATGAACTTTGCAATAAAGTTTGATAACAGTTTAAGATTGTTTGTCATATGTCGAGAACATCCGCTATCAACAATCTAAAGGATGATCTGTATCACCTGCATTACACACAGACGACACAGATGGAATAGAGGTAGATGTGGAACCCGATGAGTTAGAGGGTTCCTCAACAGTTATAGTAGAAATACACACATCAATGATTTTAGGCATCCATTTAAATCCTAGTGTATTATGTATCCATTTCTGCCATTTCCAACTAGTCTTAGCTTTAGTCTTAGTAAATGCACTAGGTGGTACTACATTCTTTGGAGGTGATACTGGAACTACATGTACATTAATGCGTTTCTTAGAATCTAAGGAGGGCGGTCTACCAAGCACAGACTTAGACGCATTAGTGGGCCTAGAGGTATTCCGATTCTTAGGATTCCGTAAACGAGACAAGATAGCTCTAGCAACACATTTGTCATGACAATCAGAAAGCATACTTTTACGACAAATAACACAAGAAGCATCAGACTGAATATCAAAAGTACTTAAAGGTTTAACATTCATTACAACACTTTTTCCATTACATTTGTCAGACGCAATATCTAAAGTGGGTGCAACATGAGTCTTATTCAAGATCCTAGGGTGTTCTTCTACTTTAGCATTCTTTATTGATCTTTTCTTAGGTCGCAACTTCCTATTCTTCGTTGTATTGCTCCTAGGCTGTGAAGTGCGGACGTTGGGAAAAGAGGCAACTATTCCTGTTTCAATAGAGGGAAACACATTAGTATCTTGTGTTTTGTCAGTAGGTATTCTGGGTTCACGTTTGCTAAGTGTTACAGGTGCAATTCTCTTAATGATGCTAGGCTGAACTTGTTCATATTTTCCTAACATTTCCCTTAACTTAGTGATAGTGTGCACCAAATCTTGATTTTCAGAACGAAGATTTCCAGCAAAATTCATGACTTCTTTAGTGTGTACAAGATAATGATCAAGTTCGTTTGATGCTTCATTACGAGTCTGTTTGAGTAAATCAAATATAACACCATATTCCTTTTTAACGTTTGCAAGTTCTTGTTCATATTTTGAGATTTGACACTTAAAAGACACGTTTTGATCATCCAGTTGCTCAAGTTTTGGATTAAGATTTTTTTCATGCAACTTGGCGATTTTGTTTTGAAAAACAAGTTGTTGATCGTGAATATCCTTTTGACACCAATTAAGACGACGTTTTGCATTTGAAAGTTCGTTTGCCAATCGTTCATTTTTAACTTTTAAAGACTCGATTTGAAGCACATTATCAGTATTCTCAACAATTTTAACAGAATCAACAGTATCAGCAGTGATATGATCAGATGCATATGCAACAGATTGTCATAAAACAAGATTATTGATATCAGCACAGATAACATCTTCCAAGAGTCGATCAACATCTTTTCTCAACAATTTCTTTTTACGTTTAGTATTTGAAATCGATGTTTCTGTTTTTTCGAAAACGGTTTTCATGAGACCAAGTTCCTTGTGAAAATCCCTTTGCCAATATAGTGCACAAGTTTTCAAATTTTTAACATGGGGTAAAAGTCTTTTCTGAAGAATGGCTCGATGTTCTCGCGCCATTGGCGATTGAAAATGTTCAACTTCTATTTCAGAATGAAATTCAATCTCACGTTCCAAAATTTTGAGGTCAGATAAGAAAGTGTCAAAGTATTTTATGACGCGACAACTTTCGGCTTTTGTTTTAACCTCACTAAGTGAAGGTAAAGGACCATTAATTTGTGCACCATTTTGTTCGGGACTAACTTCAGAAACTGGTGTGATAACAAAAGGTTTGTTAGATGTATCTTGTTGTTTGACAAAAGTAACGGCTTTTGAATAGTTAAATGGTTTGTTATAAACGACATTTTCCATTTTAGACCGACTCTCGTCATCTGCATCTAATTCCTCCATGCGATTATATTCAACAACAGTCATAATTGAATCATCAATTCTATGTTCTGCACTGTAAACTTCAGGATTTGGTTTGAATGCTCTATTTGAAAACTTAGGTTTGTAATCAGCAAGAATTGGTCCATATCCATTTGGATTAGGTTTAAAAGTAAACTTTTGAATGGTTGTGATTGACTCACCATGTTTGTAAACAACATTTCGAAACTCTTTGATTTTGGTTTGTAAGTCGACAACTTATTCAAGATAGCTATCTATTCGTTTCGTGGAACGCTGTTTGTACTCAGAGAACTGTTTTTGACAAGTTAACAACTCAGCATTGGCTTTTTGATTTTCCAGAGTAAGAGCGTTAAGTTGTTTTTTATGTTTATGTTTCAGTTGTTCTATTTGAGACAAGAAAGCATTCTTGGAAGCGGCTAGATCACGTATATGTCATTATAATGATTTTTCGTTTTGATAAGATTTAGCAAAAGCGACTTCAAAACCTTTTTCACGGTTTTTTTGAGTTTTAAAAAAATTGATTTGTCGAATTAAGCATTCATTATCCCTAATTAACAGTGCATTTTTAGCTTTTAATTTTGTATTGACATCATGATAATGTTCCACTCGGGATTGTTGGTCTTTAACTAAGGTCCTGAGCTCAAATTCTAGATCAGACAAAAAATCATTTTGTTCAACGTGAGTCTCAACATGGTCATTATTTAGATCCTCAAGTATAACCACGGAGTCAACTTGATCATCAATGGTAACCATAAGGTCATCTTGATCATCAAATATAACTACGGGGTCTAGTTGAAGATCATCAGAATGAGATGTAGAGGGCTCATGTTGAACACTCTGATCCTTGTCAGATGCAGATGTTGGCGGGGATATCAGATCATTAATGATAATTGTTTGTTCAGGTACCTGAGACAAGCCATCAGTGTCATACACTGGACTTGTGTCACTTATGTGTAGAGCTTGCATTTGTGCCATCAACATCACTGCGGCATTAGCCTGCAAGTCTTCTATGTCATCATCAGAGTCTGCATCTTCCATAAAGCTCTGTTCCTTGTTGTTAAGAGTTCCACCAGCTTCATCCTTAAGAGCCAAGAGCAAAGCCTCTTTGAAATAAGCACTGCCTCTTGTCCTCGGCTTAGGACATGCATTAGCCAGATGACCCTTTTCATTGCAGTTATAACAACGAAGACCATTAACCCCATTCTGAGCATTCCCCTGTTCAACCACTTGAGCTCTCTGTTGTTGTGGAGCACCCTGGTTATTCCTTCCAATAGCATTAAACCCTTGACCACCTCCCATCTGACGACCATAACCACGGTTCTGAACTTCAACACGTCCATTGTTCACAACAGCTTGATTCCTTGTGTTGGATGAGGAACGAATGCGATTGTTGGATTTGTTTGTATACCGACCGAAGGCTTTAGCAATCATAACAAATCCTTGTTGCAATTCATCAAAAGCAGCTGAGTCCTCATCAGCTTTACTGTAAAGTGCTTGAGCATTGTTGTTGTTGTATGGAACCAATTGATTTTGTTGAGGTTGTTGCTGTGACTGATCATATGGTGTAACGGTTGCAGTTGGTTGAGGAGCTGGTTGCTGAGCTGTTTGAGAAGGAAGATTGGTTTGGGCCTACAAAGCAAGTTGTTGATTATCAGGAATTGTCTGTAAAGTCGGGAGTCCACGGATAGTCCTTTCTTTGTCAACTTCTTTTTGGTGAGGCTTCAAATAGTCGTACAACAATCCGTATGTAGCATGATGAAGGTTCTTAGCTTGACGAAGAAAAATGACATACTTCTCCCATTCCGGACCAAGACTACTTAGGAACCTAGTGTTGACAGCAATTCGAGGCATGATGATGTTGTGTTTGTCCAAATCATTAATGATGTCTGAAAAGCAATGATGATATGACTCTAATGTCTCTCCTGGTTCAATCATGAAATGTTCATAAGCCAAGTAGATTTTGGATTCCATGTCTTCCTGATTGAGTGTTGTGCCTTCCATTAGAAGATGAATATGTTCCCACATTGCTTTAGCTGTCTTTTGAGCATCAACACTTCGAAGGATCGGATTGGGTAGTCCCAAAAGGATGTATTGCATTGCTAGTTCATCGGCTTCAAAGTGTAGAAGTTCATCACCAGTGAGGTCTAAGATAGTTGCAATGTTGGTGACATCATCTCTTGGTGGATTGGCATCTGGATCTGCGGGTGTGATAATAGTAGGCATCTGAAATGGACCTTCCATAATGACCTTCTTTAAAAACTTTCCATGTGGCTTCTTTAGATCACAAAACCTAAGAAACCTTATCACCCATTGATCATAATTTCCAGGAGTGAGCATTGGAGGTCTATCAAGTGAGCTAGCCATGAATTGATTGTTGGCTACTTAAGGCTTCACACATCTTGCCAAACCATGTCGGTTCCTTCATAGTATTCCTGGATGGATGTTGATTGTAGAAGTTTGTGTAAGGTTGTACTTGAAGACTAGGTGGTGGTTGAACCATTTGTGGTGGTGGAATTGCTCCAAGTTGTGGAGTATGTTGTTGATTAAATTGTTGTTGATAAATTTGTTGTTGATGATTAAATTGTTGATGTTGTGGACTTAGTTGTTGTTGTTGTTGTTGATGATAAGTGTAAGGAAAATAGTTATAGTATGGTGGTTGTGACATGTTGAAAACTTGTGTTGTTAAATGGATCTTTGTAGTCGAATGAAACGTTGTTGATGAAGTATCCTTAGGCATAGAAATCACAGAAAAGCCAAGTACCACTTTTGCGTAAAAACACCAAAGTTACGCGTAACAGCAATAGTTACGCGTAGGATTAGCTTACGCGTAAGTAAGGAGAAAACACTAAAGTTATGCGTAAACAAGAATTTAGGCGTAGAAAACTTGGGCGTAGGATTAACTTATGCGTAAGACAAAGCTTATGCGTAAGATGAAGCTTATGCGTAAAAAATTATACGCGTAAGCTTAAGCTTATGCGTAAATTTAGGGTTTTGCCCAAATGATCTTTTACACTATCACAGTGCAAAAGATATCCAAAGTCGAAGTGTTTTCAGGCTTATCCAAGCAATAAAATCACTGAGTAAGCCACGAAACTGAAGATCAAACCAAGGAACAGTTACGCGTAAGTTTAGGGTTTTACTTACGTGTAGAAACAAGCCCAAAATGATTTCTGCCAAGTGATGTTTCCAAACCAGATTTTTGTGATGAGATAGCTTCAATATCACCAAAATAACACAAAAGTGTGAAACTTGATGATCCAAAGCTTAAAAAACAGTTATGCGTAGAACTAGTACCACGTATAAAACCAAGCTCAAAAACAAAGATCTACGCGTAAAGTTTGAAACTTTTTGCCAAAAACAGATATTTTAACACCTTAAAACATTGAAATTACAAGAATCTTGGATTGAAAAGTGTAAAAAATCAGTTTTTAAGCGTGAGAAATATGGAACCTGTTTTACGCGTATGACCAAAACAAAAAATCTTCAAAAACAAATATGTTCACCCAACTATTTGGCGAATGATACCACTGTTAGGTCACCATATTAGTAACACAAGCATCCATGTAAGAAATAGAGAAGAAGAGATCGAATGAACACTATCACACACACACGTTTATGCTTAGAAGAAAGGTTAAAGCAAAGAGTGAAATATGAAAGTGAACAACCAACCCTCAAGTGAGGGTTATTACAAGGTATTTATAAGAGAGGGAGCTAGGGCAACACTCCTAGTCCCTTCATTTCCTTATTGGACTTGGGCCTAGGCTTATGGGCCTTCTACATAAGCCTAAGCATAATTACTAACATAAAGGCCATATTAAGCTAACTATTAAATATGAATCACTAACACTTGAATAAGGTTTAGGAGTGATTCCAACACATATAAACCTACGCCCAACTAGAACTGGTAACATCTCTCAGGCTGCGTAGTACATGCACATGAGACAACTGTCCCTAACTGTTACGAACGGTTAATACGTACACGTCTGACATAGCACAATGGGGAACATACGACCAACAAAATAGGAAGCAAAGCACTCTCCTGTATGAGCGAAGGATGAAAGGCAACATGTCCTCCTTGTCTGCTCTTTAGATGATCAACACATGGCTTCTTCAAAGCCGTTGATCTACTCTTAAGGGTTATCTTTAAACTATACTTGCCTCCCTATAAATAGAAGGCATCATGCACAACTTCAACAAGTTTTAAGACACTTGGTCAAATACTGCTTCACAACAGTCTCGTATGGTTCTTGTTTAAGTGTACCCGAGCTTCTTGATCTCAATCATGTCATCAGGTCCTTACCATTCAACACGAAAAACCAAACAACAAAACCATTCCCACCCATCTCTTAAACCGATTTACATACCATACGTAACCAATGACCCTAAAGACCAAAAACCAAATTCACTCATTCAATCTCATTTCATTTCTCATATTACTTTATTGACGTCCCATATCACTACTCTAACAGTATGCGAAAAAACATCATTTCACAATTTATATGTATGATTGACCTACATGATATAGCTAAACTATATATTCTCATACATCATATATCATCTTACATTTATCTTTCACAAATCCTAAACTCTCAAGAATTTATTGTTGTCAAGCTGCCAAGAGGAAACAGAGAATTCTCAGTGAAAAAAGTGCTTTCTAAACCGAACGTGAAAGTTGTTTTCCATCGTTGTTCTCGTAATTCTACTCTCGACTTCCGATTATATATCCGATAACAAGACGGAACCAAGACCAAATATGACCGGGTGCACAAAATTTTTGGAACCGTAATATAGGATTGATGGACCGAGTGCATTTAAAATACATTTATGAAAAGTTAATGTTTTTTTTTTTCAAAAATTAACACTAAATCGAAAAAATTAATAAAGAAATCGGGCACCCACGAAAATAAATCGAACACCCACGAAAACCACCGGTTCAATCCCTGTCCGATAAGGTCCGTCCTCGCCCATTCCACACACACCTTAATCATTAATCTCACCCAATTTAATCCATTAATAACACAAAACAATTTCAGTCCTTAAAAAAAAAATCAAACCACAACAAAACCTCTAACACAACATATCACATACGTCTATCAAAATGACAAACCTTAAAAAGTATTCCTACATAAATTTCACAAAAAGTTTCTATTTATGTAACACATCACACATACATACTCTTATGTAATAAAACAAATATTTTAATTAAAAAATTTTGCCCCTTTAGTCTGCTGCTACTTCTTGTACCTCAAATCTATAACTTTCTCTCTCATCTTTCTTAGACCTAAAATCAGCTTCTCTTACAACAACTTCAATTTTCTTTATTATTATTAATCTTCAGGTTTATTTCTTTATTTTATTTCATTTGATCTATCAATTATTCTTGAAAATTGATTATTACCCAGATGATATTTTCTTGTTTTCTAATTAGGGTTTTTTTTTTTCTGCATGGAATTTGATATGGGCTATTACTTAATTTGATTTATATGAAACGGGTTTTGTTTATTTGTGATAAAGATTGGATTTTTTTATATGGGTATTGATTATTTTGTGTTTTAGTGATGTGTAGTGATGTTTTTTTGGTTTAATTTAATTTTATTTGATTGGTTTTTGGGTTTTTTTGGATGATGTGATAAGGGTTTATTTAAGATTTTGTTGAATTTGATTAGTTTGGATTAAATTAAGGTTTGGGGACTAATTTTGTGATTGATGTTTTTAGGGGAAATTGGAGGAGGGATTAGGGAGTTTTGTGAAGTGGAGAAATGGCGGGGAGTTCGAGTGAGGATTCGGGGATTGGAAGATCGTTAGATGGAATGTCGAATGGGCGGTCTAGTGAGGCGTTGGCGGAATGGCGGTCGTCTGAGCAGGTGGAGAATGGGATTGCTTCAACGTCGCCTCCGTATTGGGATACTGACGATGATGATGATTGTGGTATGCTTCTGTTTTTTAGCCTTTCGTTTAGAGAAGGTAGAGGTTGAGTATGTATAAAGTAGAAATGTTGATGCTAATGCTAGGTGTTTCAACTTTTATGAGTTATGTCAATTGTTGGTTGCAGCAAGCTGAACTTCTAAAATTCACATATATACATATTATTATAGGTATCCTATTTGATTGCTTTGAATCATAGGATTTTGTACGAGCTATGTAAGTATGTAACTGAAATGAAGCATGATACCGATGAAATGAATGTACTGTATGTAAAGGAAGTGTTCCTAGAGTTTATAGTATAAAACACTTGGCTAAACTATTATGCTCGCTCTGCACTCAGTCTTTTCCCCCCTTGCACGTTATATTTCGTATCAGCGATAAACATATATTCTTCATTGCGAAATTGCATTTTTAGAAGTCTGCTTACTCGCCCGTTATCTGTCTCAAGTTATTTATGAAAGAGATATTTAATGAAATTCAGTTATGCTCATGGTTGTTATAGCCTTATCAGTAACCTATCAAGTGTTACATCACTTATATTCCTTTTTAGGCATTTGTTATGTAACTGACATGAAGCATGATATCGATAGAAAGATCAACACGTAACATACAGTAGTTAATATTATATTTTGAGGGTGGTATCTAGACAATTGATGTATGTATGGTTTTTCTTACCGATGTTACCGACACGCAGGACTGAAACCTCATCAGCTATATGGAAAGTATACATGGAAAATAGACAAATTTTCACAGATTAACAAGAGAGAACTTCGTAGTAATGCGTTTGAGGTTGGTGGCTACAAATGGTATGTTATCTCTATTATTACTTGTTGTGATGGTGGTGTACTCATTGCAAATTGTAGGCATTAGTATACACGTAACTAACTGCACATTCCAATTTTACTTAATATTTTTTGCTGTGGCTTGTAGGTACATTTTGATCTATCCTCAAGGGTGTGATGTCTGCAATCATCTGTCTTTATTTCTTTGTGTTGCGAATCATGACAAGCTTCTTCCAGGTATGATTGAGCAACATTTTGGATTTTAGCTTTTGTTATTTATGCTTGCTTAATTTGTTTGTGGATTAACTCCCTTCTATGGATGCAGGATGGAGTCATTTTGCACAATTCACAATAGCTGTGGTGAATAAAGACCCCAAAAAATCAAAATATTCGGGTTGGTCCCTTCACTTCTTGTCGTCATTATTGTTTTACTTGTTAGGCACTTAGGCTACATATTATGGTTGGCTAATGGCTTTCACGTGGTGTGTTTGCAGATACATTGCATCGCTTCTGGAAGAAAGAGCATGACTGGGGATGGAAAAAGTTTATGGAGTTATCGAAAGTGATGGATGGATTTGTTGATGGCGACACCCTCATAATAAAAGCTCAAGTTCAAGTTATCAGGTTTTTAGCCTAATTTTTCAAATCTTATCAGTAACAGTTTACTGTACTATTTAAGAACCAAATACATATAATTGAGGTTTATATGCTTGTAAGTACTTCAGAATGCTCTTGCCACATTCCACTTTGCTTTAATCATAAGTTGAATAAAGCAACACTCTTAACCTTGGACAATAAACACACCTAAATGGAGCAACTTTTTATGTGGATTTATTTTACTTAGTCAAAAAACACTCAATTCAAATTCTATAATCTTCTGTAGCTTTTCTTATAAGTTACTTTGTTTTTATAGAATTATTTATCAATGTTACTTATCCGAGCATTAATGCTTCACTCCCTTTTTCCCCTCTGAAAATAGAATAGTAGTTGATTCAACAAGTTTAGTATGGTTAGGTAGTTCTATGTTAACACTACATACCTTTTGTAAGTTATATAGCATTAACACCACTGTTTTTTAATTCTGTTTTCCAGAAATCTGAACTACATAGTACATATAAAGAATGAAGACCATTGTTGAAATTTTCAGCACTTGTAAATGACTAATATGCCCTTCAATATCTTAACTAATTTGACAAATTACATTTATTTCTTTAATTGCCAGCATCTTTTTCTTATTTATACTTTAAATTGTCAACGTCTTTCACACTTTCTTCTTTGTCAATTTCATTTTTGTTTACAAAAGGAAAACACACTTGAATCATTTTCACAATTTCGTACTTGTAAATTTCAAACTTTTTTCGATAAATGCAGTTAGGGTGGAGGGTGCCGCCATCCGTAAAGTTATCAAGAAAAACACATAATAAAAAAAAAATTGTTCGTTGAAAATTTTTATTACTTGGTACCCACCGCTGCAACGCGCGGGTACCATGCTATGAATAATGAAATGTAAAGGCATTTAGTCTGATAACATTTGCAAGTCTTCTGATCTTTAATACTAGCTTTACTGAAAGATATTGGGATTGATCACATGTTTCAGGACTTTTTTCTCATTAAAAGCTCTATTAAAATTGAAATAACAGTTCAATAGTGTTAATCCCTTTCATGATTTATGAGGCTAAAAAGGTTGGTATAAAAAAGAAACGATCTATCGCCTGAAAGACCTATGGGCTGAAAACCCTTGTATCCATTATTTAGCTGTCTGTTAGAATTTCACAAAAATGGAGACAAGCTGAGATTTATGAAAACTAGTGAAGATGATTTTTTTTGATAGTCAGTCCCATGCATACATGCATGAAGAGATGGATATCGTTGAGTTATATTTGTTTAAGATACAAGCTGCCCATGTGCCTCCTATAGTTATGTTGCTTGATTGCCAGTGTTTTAGTATTTATTACTAAGAAATTAACCGCGGTGGTGTGGTCTATTTGAAATTCATCTTATTAAAACCTTACCAATCAGCAGTATGTTTTTATTGTGTACATGTAGAGATGAAAGAGTAGGAAATCCAGTTTCTCTGACTTGAGGCTCAATTTAATATTATATTCATAAGACAAATGTGATTACGATGATGCACTGTTTTTCTTTCCATGTAGGCTTTATTCCGGTTGCATAATGATTGTGATTACCAGTCCTTATGTATCTGGTGTACTTTTTGTTACTTGCATTTTAGCTATCTATGTCACTTTTTCCAAAAGAACAATATATCTAGTATATAGCATATTAGCATACATATGTCTGCAGTGTCACATCCAGAGTCTGTCACTTCTTAGGACTTCATTCATGCTGCATGACCCTCTGGTGTTCACCTCCATATGTCTTCTATTCGGTTTTAGTTTGCATATTTTTTAGGTTAGAATAGACGGCGTTATCTGTTGGAATTTATTAAAGTTAAAGTTCACGTCACTTCAAATGTACTATTTTCACACATTAAAATCACCGCGATGAATCATTTTTGAGATTTTATTTTCTAATGTATATATTAACTTTAAACCTACATGTTGGTACTTATAGGGGTGTAAAATGCTGTAGAATCTATACCGGGCTTTCACATGTTTATGGCTTTATGTCAGTTTTTTAATATGTACTCTTCTTGTTGGATATTTTTTATGAGTTTCAGAAAGGCTAACACATGCTAATGGTTTTGTAGGGAAAGAGCAGATCGTCCTTTCCGATGCCTTGACTGTCAATACAGAAGAGAGCTTGTAAGGGTATATTTGTCAAATGTAGAGCAAATATGCCGCCGCTTTGTGGAAGAAAGAAGAGGAAGGCTCGGGAAGTTGATAGAAGATAAAGTTAGATGGTCAAGGTCTGTAATTCTCAGTGGAAAATATTACTGTACCAGTGCAGATAGGCTTCACCCTCTTAATAACAACAAATTTGTAACAATATTTTTCATTTACCCATTGTTACAGTTTCTGCAATTTCTGGTTGGGAATTGATCAAAACTCTAGGCGCCGAATGTCAAAGGAAAAATCAGATACAATACTAAAAATAATTGTAAAGCAATTCTTTATAGAAAAAGAAGTCACGTCAACTTTGGTGATGGACTCTTTATACAGTGGATTAAAAGCCCTTGAAGGTCAAAGTCAAACCAAGACCAAGAAAGCCAAAGGAAAATCTGATGCCGAAGAAGTACCTATACCCGTTGTCCGGATGGAGACTGACACATTTATTCTGGTTGATGATGTTTTGTTATTGCTTGAGAGGGCAGCCTTGGAACCATTGCCCCCAAAAGATGAAAAAGGTCCTCAAAACCAAAACAGGACTAAGGTCAGTAAAATGTTGTATATTTTATATAGTCTAGAGGGTTTTTTTTGGGTGCGTTTTTGCATATATTACCAATATATCCCTTCATTTGCCTTGTTATAGTCATTGTTTTTGGTAAATCTGAGTCATAAGTAGATGGCTTTGTATACCCTTCGAGTCAGTTTGTAGCAAATTTTATTTGCAAGGAAAACGTCTTTCAAAAATGATGATTTATTTCTATAAATGTTAGATCTATATGTAACTTTAATTTCTTTATTAATGCTAAGAATTCAAGTTACAAATTGACTAAAACTTGACATAGAAAAAGTCTCTTGTTATTTTATGCAAAAAAAACACTCTACTTTTTGAGAGTTGGAAAATTTGACCCATTCTTGAAAATTAGAAATTAAGCAAATGGATAGAAAAAAAGATTTAATGATCCTGATGTGGTCTTTTGGTGTGCTTAGGATGGTGGCTCTGGGGAGGAATTTAGCAAGGATTCTATTGAACGTGATGAAAGGCGTCTCACTGAATTGGGGCGTAGAACCATCGAAATATTTGTCCTGGCTCATATATTCGGGTAAATGGTCCAGTAATAGTCTTTGTTGGAATCTGAATATTTTACTTAAAAATTTAGTGTCTATGCTGAAGGAAATTGGTATCTGGATTCTTTCTGGATTTGCTATCTCAAGTTTTTTTTACACGTATTCTTAATACGGATTTGATACACCAGTAAAATAGAAGGAGCATATCAAGAGGCTGTTGCTTTGAAGCGGCAAGAGGAACTCATACGTGAAGAGGAGGAAGCATGGATGGCTGAGAGTGAACAGAAAGCAAAACGGGCATCAGATAAGGAAAAAAAAGCTAAGAAAAAACAGGTATTTTTTTATTAGATAATAACTCGTATCTAACCCGAGTTCATGTAACTTTAGATTAGATTATATTGTGAGGTTCAATTTTTCTTTTCCACCCAGGCGAAGCAGAAAAGAAACAATAATCGGAAATCAAAGGATAAAGGACGGGATGAAAAGCCATGTATTATAGTTGAGGAAAAACCCCTACCTCCTAGCCCAACTGAGGATTCAGATCTGCTTAAGAAACCAGATATAATTGAGGATGTTTCTGATGTTTCAGATTCGGTGGATTGTGCTACCGAAGCACATGTTCGTCCCGATTCAGATGATAGAGATTCAAGCCCTGTTAATTGGGATACCGACACTTCCGAACCTCATCCACCCACTGAAGCATGTAGCAGTGCTGTCGTTGGTGTTCAAAACGGAGGGCAAAAGAGTCATTCCGTAATGGATGATAGTTCTTCTACATGCTCAACAGATTCACTGCCGTCAGTTGTGATTAGTGGGCCATACAGAGGGAATTCACATCATAATCAAAAAAGCCAAAGTTCACCTAGCAGGTTAAAAAAAGTTTTGTTTTTCTAATTTTCGTTTTTGATTTTTTGGTTTTGTATGTAACATTTTCGGTTTAATATTGTGTAGAGGGAAAGCGAAGCGAGGAAATGCTAGCAGTGAAGTGACCCCACGTGTGAACCATACAAACAGACAACAAGCAAGTGATGAAGCAGAGCGTGATGCGGTTGCAGTCTCGTTGCAGGATAGGATGAAGTGGCTTGAACAAGATGTCGTGAAGAAAGTGGTATGATACTGTCTCTTTCGGGTCTGCTTTGCATAAAATTACAATATACCTTATCAGTTCCGTTTTAGTCATTTTACCTTCTTCGTACACCCACATCACTAAAAGATGGTTTTTGGGTCATTTTTGTAATGCACGTGCTTACACATTCTCAACGCAAGTATACAACTTGACATTATATACAAATCTTACATTTTTATGGCCAAAGCTAGCCTTTTTATATGAAAATACATTTTTTGCGACCTAATTTTTACATGTGATGGCTATCAAGTGGCTCAAACTGGCAAAAGCCATCTATAATAACTTGTGTAAAAAAAAGTACAAAATGGGACAATGAAAAATTAAGTTGCCCCTGCTTTTTATGCTAATCTTGATTATCTAAATTGCATTTATGAAATGGAACTATAATTCCTGGCTTTTTATATGTAGTTTTGTGTTTTTTAACATAGGAAGAAGTTGTTACATTGCAAAAGAAGTTAAGCATCAAGGATGAGGTCGAACCCGAAAAACATTCAAAAGAAAAGATCATTGTTCCTGTAACACCATCTTCACCCAAAAGCCCATCAAAAGCTTCACCAAGAGCCCTTCAGAAATCTGAATTAAAAAAGAGTGCACCCTCTGATTCCGATATTACTAAGAAACCGTCTTCAGAAAATGCCCATAGCACCGATAAACCCCACACTTATAATACCGTGACCCAGAAACCGACAGAAAAGCCTTCGATAGTCTACCAAGTGTCTGTGGCACACCATTCGTCCAGGCCAGCCGACAAAGTTCCAGTGCAGCCAGTGTCGGTTTTGGTTGAGAAGTCGTCGGCTAAACCAATACCACCACCTGTGTCAAGGCCTTTGAGTGCACCTTTAGCTGAAGGATCTAGACCTACCTCTTCTGTCGGTACCACTACTACCCCAGTTGTCTCAATGGCCCAACCTGGACCATTACTATCTCGTTCCGCAAGTGCAGCTGGTTATCTTGGACCCGACCCATCACCGATGGCTCAAAGTTATATTCCATCGTCCTATCGAAATGCTATGATGGGAAGTCCTGTTTCCGCTGCTTCCACTGGTTTCAGTCAGCCTCATTCCCACTCATATTCACAGCCTGTTTTTCTACCACAAACACCTGAAAGGGTAGATTCTAACAATTCCATCAGACCGAGTTTTTCATTTGGAATGATGAATCCTGATCTTGTAATACAAAACGGGTCCCAATGGATGGAATCACCTCAAAGGGACAACCTACTTACACGGCCTCAGCCTCAAGGTATGTTTGGTGACGAATTCCCTCACCTTGATATCATAAATGATTTACTCGATGACGAGTACGTGATGCCGATTGCGTCAACTATCGGCCCGTCTTTTCACAATGGGCTGCGTCATCTTAGTCATCAGTACACTTTCCCTGGGGATATCAGTGGTTCAATTGACCAGAGTCCTTCAACAAGCTCGTGTAGGTTTGACCGAACTCTGAGTTACCATGAAGAGTTCCAACACAGTTACAATGGCGGGTTTGACTTTTCACGAGAAATGTTGGCCCCACAACTGAATTTACAGCAGAATTATGTGAATGGACAGATGGACGGAATGGGGCAAAACCAATGGCAGATTGGTGCGTCGGATCTTTCGTTTGGGTTGAGAAATATGGATCTTGGTGACGGGTACTCGTATCACATGCCACCTGATTATTCAAACTTGACGATGGGTGTTAACGGTTATACATACCGACCATCGAACGGGCAGTGAGCTGATTACAGAGTCGGTTACACAGATGAAATATTATTCGGTTGTAATAACGTATGTTAAGAAGGAAATGATGTTGCGTCGTTTTAGATTTGGAGTGAGGCTGTAACACTTTGATAAGAAAAACTTTTTTATTTCATTTCAATTTTTTTTTTTCAAAGAGTGATTTTTGAAATGTTTTTTATTTTATTTTTCTTTATGTTTTGTTTATCCCATGAATTCGGATTTGGTATTTACATTTACTAGTATCAATGTTTACTAGATTCAGGTTTTAATAATCACAACCTTGTTAGTGTCGCCTATAATTTATAAACACGCGCGTCTGTTTGATCTGGTGTGACTGTTTCATGGCAATGTGGAATCGGATGCTTTAAATGTGAAATTGAATCGGGTTTTGGTTACGTTTGAGGGGTTGTCGATCATTGGTATATTTGAAGAATTAGTACGAAATAGTTATGCTGATGGCAATTTGTCGCGAAATCTTCATTTTGGTACAGGAGAGGAAGTCACTTCTAAAATGTACCTAAAATGCGGTTCTAGAGGTTAGAATTTTGTTAATGTTCCAACTTCCAGGTCCAGGTTCTATATAACTTCAGATATCCTTCGATGAGTTGTGGTAATACGATTCTTGACACCCTTTTAGTGCTTACGATTCTGTTTTGAAAAGGAAAACAAAATCTCTTTTTAATAAGATAAGCTAGTATTATATCCGTGCATTACATCGGAGAAATTTTATATTATATAATTTTACATTTAAAAACACAAACACGATTAAACTAGAAACTTTATTATCCAACATACTTAAAACATCATCATTCAAACATAAAAAAAAAAAAAAAAAAAAAAAAAAAAAAAAAAAAAAAATCGAAAGATAATCACTTGAAAATACCTAAACCGTATAAAGCTTAGGGGCTGTTTAGTTGGTGAAAAATTTTCTTGTTTTTCCATTTTCAAATTCCTAGAGAAGGGATTGGTTTTTCTTCTCTAGAAAAGAGTTGAGAATTTTGAAAATCCGTTTAGATGGATTTATATTTTTCATTTTTTAAAAACGTAAGAAAACAGACGACAACGTAAAGAAACGTATAAAATAAAAAAAACGGATGAAAACGTATTAAAACGGACGTATAAAAATTGAGAATGAAAAAAGTGAGAAGAGTAAAATGAACTTTTCAAATTTGTAGTTAAAATTTGGAAAATGAGAATTTCACATTTTTGGAAAATTGTTGGAAAAAAGTGTAACTAAACGGATTTTCAATTTTTCCCTCTTCATATGAAAAATTTCCTGAAGAAATGAAAAATTTTTCACTAACTAAACGGCCCCTTAATCTTTCACAAAAAGTGAAAAAAGTAAAGAAAACATGAAAAAAAAAAAAAATCATTTATACAAAATATATAACTGTAGATCTAAAAGAAATCATTTATACAAAACACATTACATGAATCTAGGGGTGTTGATCGGTTCGGTCATCGGGTTGTTCGGTTCGGTTAATTCGGTTAAAATTTTTTTTTAGGTCAATCCGAGAACCGAACCAAATCAAATTCAAATTTGGTTTTCGGTTTGGTTCGGTTGAATTCTAATTCGGTTCGGTTTTTGGGTTGACCCGAATAACCCGAATTTCATTATTTTAAAAAAAAAAATTAATAATTACATAGATATTTAGCAAAAAAATATATTTCAAAGCATAAAAAGTGTTTTATTATATTATGATAACCTTTTAATAGTATTTATTTATATATAAATATACATAAAAATATATAAATATATATATAAATATATAAAAAATATATATATTTATATGAATTCGGTTTTCGGTTCAAACTGCCAAACCCATATCCAAACCGAGAACCGAATTAGTAGTTCGGTTCGGTTCGGTTTTAGCAAATTCGGTTTGATTATTAGTTCGGTTCGGTTTCGGTTTATTCGGTCTTTACGGTTTTTTCGCTCACCCCTACATGAATCTGCAAAAAAATTGTAGCCTTTATATAAGTTTTTGACTGAACATTAGCCCATATTGCCTCTGCCTATAACCGGGCCTGAGCAAGTACTTGGTATATTATAAAAGATAATAATACGTATATAAGTAATACATATTAAAAGAAAATAGTAGCACAACATAATGATACATAAATTGTTAAATGTCAAATACACCGAAATATAATAATAATGATAAATAATTTAAACATAGGTAATTGTCCAAACTTAATCATTCAAATTACAAAAAACAATTAGCAGATTCAGGAGCATTTGTGAGGAGCATCAACACAATCATAAACACATCCGCAAAAACAACAGTACATATCAGAATCATTACTCTAGTCAGCGAAATAATAATAACCAATCGACATGTCAGTTAGGGTTGTGACCTTTTGGTTTTAACTGAATTTAACTGCAATTAATTGTCGCTTATGTCTGTTATTTAACAAACATATCTGGTCTCATTGAACAAACGTATTTCACACAATTCTTTTTGTCTTGTTTTGTTATTTTGTGTTTGGAAACAAATTGTTCTTTTCGAATTATCCTGATAAAAATTTCGTGATACCAGGTTAAAGGTAGCAAATAAATTATCAACAATGTATAAATAATTTAATCTTTGAAAGCGTGATCATGCATGATTTGGTCAAATCACAAACAAACTAATTAATTTGTCCTTGTTGAACCCCCAATCATGGATGCTATTATGATAAGCCTTCGATCTAAATTAAGAAACTATTCATTAACAAAATTGATTTGGTCACACTAAGTATTGATTAAGATACATTAATTCATGCATTACTTATATAATATTGATATTCTATTTTAACTGCTTATATATTAGAGTATACAAATAAAAAATTTGAAAGTGCAAATCATCACCCATCCATTAATGATTGCCTTTTAGCCGTAATGAAACAAATAAAATATATGCCAAATTGCCAACATTATTTTGGTAGAAGTTACAGATATTGTTGTTTGGTCCAATTGTAATTCTCTAACGCTCAAAAACGTCAACCATAGCTAACTCTTAATTTGGTAGAAGTTAAGGTGCATAGGAAAACCTTACGTAAAAATTCTCAATAGGCGATTTTTTTTAGAAAATTTTGAAAATAGACCGATGGATATTACTTTATATTCCCTTTATTTTCAAAAATCTAAAATAGATTGAGGACGACTCATTTTTTAGGCAAATCATATATACGTTTGACACGTGTACTTAATCAATCGAATAAAGATTAATTCACGTATCATAAGTGGACATTTGTTGGCTTATGGTTACGTTGTACAAGTTGTCCTGTCGCCCAATCTATTTTGGACTTTTAAAAATAAATAGAGTATAAAGTGATATCTACTAGGATGACGGGTCTATTTTCAGATTTTATTATATATATATATATATATATATATATATATATATATATATATATATATATATATATATATATATATATATAGGGAAGGGTTATTTTCAGAACCAAATAAAATGCGAGAACTGCGAGAACCAGCATCAACCAATCAGATTTTTTGAATATTAATTTTTATTATTTAATTCAAAAGGGTATAATGGTAAAATTACCTTTTTACTTTCTTTTTGAATTTTTTTTAGTAAAAACGTTTTTTTAACTCCTATATATATTTTTTATTTATTTATTTTTTTTTTTTTTTGCATTTGACATATTTAAAAATGCAGTATGTGCACATGTGTTTTTGTAAAAAATAAGGTTAACTATTAACTACAATATGACAATTTTATTTTTTCGTTTATGAATAAGTATTTTGTATATACACATGTATCTTTAAGAAATATTACATAAATATATATACAAGAAATAAAACTTTTACAATAGATTTATGCAATTTTGAATTTAAAAATTGTATTACTCTATTGATATGATATTCAACTTTAGTACAAACATCATTATGTTTACACTTATATTTAATTTTATTACAAGAAGCATGCACATGTGCATAATCTAATATCTTTAACAATTGGTTCATCTCTTTGGCGTGCACATGTATTCCTCGACAGGTTCAAACACACATGAAATCTGCACATGTGTCTTTTATTCTTGTGCACATGTATTTTTATCGTCTCACTCATCTTAACTTACTGTGCCAGCATCCACAACATCGAGTAACCTGCCACAATCAATTATAAGTTTTGGTTAGTTGAACAAGTAGTCTTAGTATATGCATAATCTAACAAAACACACATGTCCACTTACTCATAAGCTATACTTGGTAATTAAACTAGCATAACACATATGCACACTTACTTATAGGTTATTCTTTGTTAAAATAACAATTATCATATACATGTATGTACAAATAATAACGTGTTCTTTAATAACTAGCATTGATATATATCCAACCAAACACGTACTCCTTCATGTCATAAAAAAATGCAACTAAACACATATGCACACATACTCATATTTTTACTTATAAACTACTCACAATCAACATAACACATGTACATACATAACACATATGCACGCATTCTCTTAATTTTACTTATAAAAATAAAATATTTACCACAAACATGACAAACCAACATAACACATGTGCACATATACTCATAAACAATATTGCCTTACGTTTCGTTTTGCGCTTCTTTGATTAGGCTAAAAAAGAGATGCACTTTTCCATTTTCATTTTGTACGAAGATTTAAATAGAGCTAATACTTACCGTTTACTTTCTAGAAAATTTCTTCGCATATACACCGGGCGTTGTTCTTTAACACAATTTTAAATCAACAGGTATGTGACCGCAAAAATAAACACGTCTCCTAACATGCCAATACAACTTATACAAAAGCACGTCATTTAAACGGGGCGTTGTTCTTTAACACAATTTTCACTTAAGCACCTCAAATATTATTTTAAAATCTCTCTCAACATGCTACGTGTCTAATCTTTGCAAGACATAGTCTATATGACCACATAAATAAGTTAACACATGTTTGATTATGATTTGATTGTGAAGAATTGATTTTGGAGATCCGGATCCAAAGTTATCTCCGTTTTCCTTGTCGTTCTTAAGGCTTCAAAAATATTGTTTCACAAAACCTCAGTTCGAGCAATATTATAAACTTCTATTTCTCAAAACTAGGAAATTACAGCCTGTTTCTGTTTCACGAACAAGTTCATGTTTTTGTTGTCCTTGTCTTGGTTCTAAAATGCCAAAAGTAGGGCCGTTCACTAAGCTGAATTCAGACCGCTATAAACTAGCTCTCTAGAATGATTTAAACTCGTTCATTAGAGTCAGTTTACACCAACCACTTTACATCTTTGTTATTTTCATTCGGCTTAGGTCCGGTCTGCTTTTAACCTGATGAACACCCTTACTTTCAGGCACATTAGAACCTACATAAAACTCCAACAAAAATATTCTAAAACACAACCATAATTTTTTTTTTAAAATTACTAATTCTTATAACACTCAACGTCCAACAAAAATATTCTAAAACAAACCATAATTTTTTATAAAAATTATTAATTCTTAATACCACTCAACTGATCGTTTCTAAAGAAACATATATCAAAAACATCGAATTTCGTATTATCGTTACACATCGTTACAATCATTGAAGGAGACATAGAAAAAAGAATTTACCTCGTAACGATTAGCTTTAATCTCCAAACTTTGGTTTCTTAACCAAACCTATTTTCGAGATCCATAACTATGACCACACAGTGCGGGATATATTACGAGAAGAGACAACAGCCACCCACAATTTGATTTGAAACCCATCTACATAATTCACTAAAAAAAAAAAAAATATTAGATCTATATAAGTTTAATTAAGCCATCGTGAAAAGGAAAGAAATTATGGCTTTTCTTTGATTGATTTTTTGGCAGACAATAAGAATAAACCTTATATTTATGATAAAAATGCATCAACTATGTACCTTTTGTAACCGCAGGGACGGATTTTTTAGGTCTTCAACTATAATGAGAATCGGATAACGGATTAGCCCATGGGTTCAGATCGGAGTGATGTTTTTCTTTTATCCGGCCAACAAGAGTGGATGCTAGGGTTCTTGAGAGGATGAGAGATCAAAAGTGTGAGAGAGATAGTTGCACAAAGAATAAAACACATGGGGAACTGTAATTGTAAATGAGATCCTATTTTTATGGAAAATTAAATTCCTAATTTGCCCCTACTTTAAGTTATTCTTTGAAATTAAGTTACATATATTTTCAAAATTGCCATTTTGCATTAACATGTGGTACATTATGTTTTATTAAGAGTACAAAGGTGGTTCTCGCAGTTCTCGCATTTTTCTTGGTTCTGTAGATAACTCTACACTATATATATATATATATATATATATATATATATATATATATATATATATATATATATATATATATATATATATATATATATATATATATATATAGGATAAAGATCAAATAAAAAGACAAATATCCGTAAAAAGATAAAAAGATTTTTTTTTCAAAAAAAGTTCACGAAAAATTCCCAAAAAATCCCACAAGATCGGGTATGATGGTGCATGAAAAAGTTGTGAAAAACTTTTTTCTAAAAGTGGATATTTTTTCCCAAAAAAAAATTATGAAAATATACGTTTGCGCATTAAATCTTTTTTTTGTGCATCAAAAATTGGTTTTTGCACCCAACTTCTTTTGACTTTTTTCATCAAAATAACATTGCGCATCAAACTAAAACAAGTTAAAAATTTTGTGCATCAAAATTTTTTTGCGCATCAAAATTCGTTTTTTGTGCATTAAAAAAAACATATCAAAACTCAAAATTATAAAAAATGTTTTCACAAAAGTTTTATGCACCAACATACCCGAACTTGTGGGATTTTTTGGGAATTTTTCGTAAACTTTTTTTGAAAAAAAAAATCTTTTTATTCTTTTTACGGATATTTGTCTTTTTATTTTAACTTCACCCTATATATATATATATTTCATTATTATTACTTTTTCTTATGAGATTTTATGAATATTGTTGTGGATCAGGATCCTCTCATGTTCACTTGAACATGAGAGGTAATGTTATGCTTAATGTGATTGTACATTTAAACTAAAATAAAATAAATGTTTTACAATAATGACAATGTACTATCACAACAAGCATAACATTACCTTTCATGTTCAAATGAACATGATAATGTATTATCCTTATGAATATTGTTGTGGTCCAACTCTAACTCTAATGTTTTAAAGTATAGCATGCCGCTCTAAATTAAATATGACAGAAGTTACAATGTTTGTAAACAGCTTATGAAAAGGGAGGTGATTTTCACATTTTTAAAAATGATTCACTCACATTTTTAGTGTTTGGACATTTGTATCCTCATATTAATTTTAGTTATGTTTATCCTGTAAAGATATAAATGTCCAAGCACTTAAAATTTAAGTATCCTAACTATTTTTGAGAATGTGACTCACATTTTTAATGTTTGGACATTTATATCCTCATATTAATTTTAGTTATGTTTATCTGTAAGATATAAATGTCCAAGCACTTAAAATTTAAGTATCTTAACTATTTTTGAGAATGTACAAACCATCTCCCTTATGAAAAAGTCTGAGTGTTCTTCACATAAGACTGACAAATACGTTTTGTCCAACTACTTTTTTTGTTAATTTTATTTTAGTTTTGCAAAAACATAACTCAAAATGTTTTACTAGTTTTGTGACTTCAACATGTACAAATAAAATATGTGGACTGAAATATATATAAATATAACAAATATTTATGATTTTATCATTTAGACGCTTTGTGAGTTTCTTTTTATGCAAAATGCAACGGGGTTTTATTTAAATTTGATGATTTACGCTATATAGACGTTTTACAAAAAAACAAACAAAGACTTCTTAGTCTAAAGTTCGTTGTCATTTATATTTCTAAATTTAAAGGTGAGGGATATGGTAGTTAGGTGTGAGTTGGGGAGTTCTTTCGATTTATATAGAGGTATAAGTTAGACGAGTAATGAGTTGTGATGCTAGTTTTTTTTTTTTTTTTTTTTTTTTTTGAATTATAAAACTAATTCTGTTAAAAACTACGTTCGTAGATCTAGGTGTCATGCATAACTCGTTGGACTATGTTGAGGAGATCCACAACCTCAGGTGCAAGGAAACCAAGGCATTAAATGCGAAAGGAATAAAAACATGTTGATTTTCAATGCACCATTTCTCGTGTTTAGCTACTTTGTACGAGGCGGCTTTCAAAGCAGCTTGTCATACTTTAAAACCTCGGCTACTCAAACCCACGAGAGGAGAAACCCCTGTTAGATCCACACATACATGTTTTCCTCCAACCCATCCAAACACCAAAACATGTGCCGGTCTGAGTATGGATCTTCCATTCAACGGGTCAGTCAAAAAGTTTATAGGTGCTTCTTTCTTGGCGGAGATCTCAGCACGCTTACAAATGTCAAAAAAGACATCCCTAACCATATAGTGTTTGTACTTGAAGTCCGGGAGCTCTTTGCAATGACCTGCGTGTTCTTTAAAGGAATCCAAACACGCATTACGACAAATTAGACATATCTAATCAACCGAAAATAAATTAATCATAAAGCGATATTTAAGGATAATACGATAATACATATGTTGACCGGTGGTTCTTCTCAGTCATAAGTCTATATTAGAAGTTATGGTATTGGTGGACGTTACGGATAAACCTCAACAAGCAAACAAAGACTTCTCAGTCATATACGAGAAGTATTAGTTAGGGACTATTATTAGCGTGTAAAGCCCGTATTTTTTGTATTATTAATTATATTGTATACACATCCTTATTATTGAGTGATTTTAGAAATGTTTTTGTTTCTTTATGTTTTGATTATCCCATAAATTCAGATTATAATAGTATTACAAAGAAATCGAAACTATCAGCAACATATATTACAGTACTCAAATACCTTGCAAGTAATTTTCCTTATTTGGGTATCTATTATCTTATGTAATATTTACACTTTCTAACTAAAGTTGCAAATATTTTACCAAATATCCATGGGGAGGTTATTCACAGACCTCCAAAACTGATTCCAATACTCCTTAAAAGTTTATTTTTTTAAATTTAAATTTTATTTTTGTAATTTGGTTTTTATTATAAAACTGCGGACAAAAAGCACGGAACATAAATATAAAATTTGACAAGTCAAAAGTATAAAAAGAAAAAAATACGAAACAGAAAACGATAAAAAACTGTTTTATCCTGTCGGTGAAAGTAGGGTAAAAATGGATATAAGGGCACCAATAACAACTCTCGTCCATATCTTTACTGCTTATAAAACAAATTAGCCTAGTTTTTAAAACTTATTTTTCTTTAAAAAAAATAAGTAAAATTGATTCCCCAAACTACATGCTAAAATAATTAACTTGCATAAATCGTAAATGTAAAATTACAATACACGGTTTAAACAATACTCGAGACATTTTATTAATGGAAACTTCGGAGACCTTTTTAATATCCACTAAAATAACTTAAATAAATCTTAAATGTGACTCGTGGATGAACATATTTTACACCGTTTAAACAATAATGGAGACCTTTTACTAATAGAAACTTCATTTTTTGCTATAAACTGTCGTTTTGCGCGAATATCGTCTAGTACAATAAAATACAATTTTAGCTTCAACTACTATAACAAGAAGGGTTAGGATATTCATACATCCTAAGAGCATTTACATCAATAACTTGTGTTAAAGTTTAACATCGTCCACGTCAGCGCCACATCAGCTTTAACATTTCACCTTAACATCCCCAAAAAACACCCACAACAATAACATCCCAAATTAAACTTTAACATTTCATATTTTCAATTTCAACCCCTAAACTAAAACAAATACTTCATTTATTAAACTAAACATATCAATAAATTTGAAAACATATTACAATACGAAATTAAAAAAAAAAAAGTTACAACGAAATTAAAAAAGACACTGAAAATTAAACGTTACAACATAAAGGAAATGACGAGAATACAATCTACTGACAAGGTTGCAAGTTATATTTTTTGATGATTCGGTATTTTTCGTCATTGATCCAAGCTACGACATTTGGATCTTTCCCTTCAGTATCAACCATCAAAAACTTCATCTCCTCTAACCTTGTTATTGTTTCATCTTTTTCCTGCTGGGCCCGATACGCCGCTGCGGCGGTTTCACGTTTGATACGATACTCGTTTGCCATAGTTTCGGTGAAATAAGTTGACGAGCTCGTTCCCCCAGTGCTCGCTCCCCCAGTACTTGTCGTGCTCTCGGATCTTGCGTTCTTGGTAGCACGTTTCTTTCCCATGGAGCGTGGTTGTTCATCATGACCAAACAAAGCCTCTTTTGTTTGGCTTGGGCCATCGCCGGTTAAATCAACCGGTTCCGGCGTGTCCCATTTCTTAGAATAACGCAAAACCTCCCAAGCGTCATCGAGAGCAAACGGTGCTGCTTTGGTTTCCTCACGATACCATTGCTTTGCCCGTTTCATCACATCCATCTCACTTTCCCCGCTTCGTTGTTCCCGTTGCGCACGTTTGTAAAAAGAGTTGAACTTTGTGCAACAGGCGTTCAACGTTTTCCACTTGCTTGACATCATATCCTTATTGAGCCGTTGAAAGTTGAGTCTATTGAACTCATTTGTGACCCGATACCAAAACGTATATTTGGGTTGTGCACGCCCAACTTTCGAATCCTCCGTAACAACTATGTAACACCTTGCAAGTAATTCTTCCTCTGCTGGAGTCCAACGCCCAGTAGCGAATTCTTCTTCATCATCATCGATTGGTTCGGGCCCAGGGTCTTTGGATTTTTTTGACTTTCGTTTAACAAGACCGTTGGATTTTTTTGGAGGAGACGTGGGTGTCTCAGGTTCATCATTTGTTTCAGTTTGTGAATGTTGTGAGTGTTGTGAGAATTGTAGATTTTGAAAGTTGGAGTTTAAGGTGCTTTGTTGGCTTTGTTGTTGCCAATACAGATATTGTTGATGTTGTTGCCACATTTCTTGGCTCGAGAAGCCTAGTGGGTTGGGAAGAGACATGTTGGGGGTTTGAAGATGAACCCGCGTTCGTGTTAGATGATGAACCCGGGTTTGAGGTATTCCACCCACCACCGAGAAGATTGAAGAATGTATCATCGTTGCCTCCCGACATTTTTTTTCCAGTGAATGAAAGATTGAAGATTGAGAGGATTGAGTAGTGGAAGTGTGAAAAAAATGGTGTTTTAGTTGGGTATTTATAGTGGTAAAAAAATGTTTTTGATTTTATTTTTATTATTATTATTATTATTATTTTTAATAAAACTAGTCGTTAGGGGCTGTTTTGTAATTTTTTTTAAACACAAACGGTCACTAGCCGTTATAAGGGGGTGTTTTGTAATTTTTTTAAGCTTTTAACGAGCGTTGATTTGGTAACGCATAGGGACTAATGTTGCAATAACGTCGGAGGTCCAACGGCTTAACGCCCGTTAACGGCGTTATTTGCCCACTAATTCCCGTTATGGCGTTATCAATGAAACTGCTCTAAAGTGTTCTAATACTCCCTTAAATATTTTTATTTATTATTATCTTTTTTAATTTTATTTTTATTGTAAAATTACGAAACAGAAAGTACAGAACATAAAAATATAAAGTTTGACAAAAAATACGAAACAAAAACTGATAACAAAAAATACTCAACAAAAACTGACAAAAATCTGTCTTATAGTGTTAATAAATGAAGTACTAAAAGTGGATCAATGGAGATAAAAAGTGGGTTAGGGTACTGGCAACGCTTCATCGGCATGCATCGGCATGGATGATGCCGATCCGTGTGTGTGCTGCCTCCAAATCGGCATCAATCGGCATGGGTTTGAGATTACCGATTCGGTATATATTACCGATTTGATATGAAACAAAGTGAATGTTGGGTTTCAAATTTCTAGCCGTTTGGGACTTAGGCATGGTTGAGGTATGACTTAGGCATGTTTGCAACTAAAAATCTATTGTTAGGTATGAGATTGGTATGAGATGAGATGGAAGGATATTATTGGTGGGTGATTAGGCATGAAAAATTGGTTTAGGCATGGTTGCCACCACCCTTAGAGTTTGCCTAACAACATAAGGTGTATCCAAATAATCTGTACTGTGATTGATGATAAACATACCACCTTTGACCAAACAGTATGGGTGTGTTTGTTTCATTAAGATGTTTTGAGTCTGAATCTGACTACCACATCTTACTGGTAAGAGGTGGCTAGAAAGTCTAAATCTGAACGAAATAATGTTGTTTGTTTTTGTATAATTGTCCGAATGATTTTAAGTGTTCGTTTTTGCAATTTGTTTATTAAACCAACGCAATACGATAATAAGTAACTTATGTGAATATGAAACAAGACTTTTTATCATAAATATAACATAGTTAATAAACCATCAAGTATATTATATAAAGTTTACAAAACGAGTAAGAGGCAGTAAGACAAGTCCCCCACCTCTTACTGAGTAAGATGTTTATATGTCTAACTGTGTCTTACTCAAAAGAAAAAAACAAACAAGCAAAACGTCTGCCCTCCTCTTACTGATAAGAGTAAGAGGGCTTTTTTCTATAAAACAAAGACACCCTAACTCATTGAATTTCCATCATCCATGAGTTATGTATGCCCTTTTTTTAAATTTACGTGGTCTGACTCTTGCTCATAAAAGTGTCCGATTAAACTTCTAATACATCAACCGAATGAAATAATTTGACTTTACACAAAAAGTATTATATATGTTTAAATTATTCTGTTTTTTGAATAACAAAATAATGTTCATTTTCACTTTTTGTGAATCTTCACTTCATCATTTTTAAATTCAAATCCGTATTGAAATGCATAGTGATATATACTATTACTAGCTTCATAACCCGCCCAATGGGCGGGTTAGCTTCATTATATTACTTGACGAATTATAAAGCTTACGTACATGAATAAGGAATAACGGAAAATGTTTTAAACACAAAAATGGAAAAAAGAAGAAAAGTGTTCATGTAATTTATACAAAAAAGAACAAAGTGTGAGAAAAGAAAAAAAAGCAATACATATATAACTAAGAAAAAATGTTTAGCTTAATTTCTATGACCAATGGCAAAATATAATGAAATATACAAATTAATTTATGAGCTTGTAAATCTAAGAAAGGGAATTCTTAATGGCATCTTCAGCTTTTAAAACTGATACGTCGACAAAGAGGCAGTGAAGTAGAAAAGTTTTCCTATCTCTAACTTGTCTTTCTTCTTGAGTTTTACAAGGCATGGTTGCATGTGTCCAGCATGAATCATGAACACCTGCAAGTTCAGTCAACCAATATGTGTGAATATATTGTTTCACTTGAGTCGGATCATTATAAAAATGAAATAATAAGCAAGGTTGTCAAGATCGGGATCCTACCCAGGATCGTTTTCGTCTTTGCAAGATCGTGATCGTAAGATCGGATTGGGATCTTAAGATCCTACTTTAATGTTATTTCTTAATACTTTATGTAATTTTATAGAAATCTACAAATTCTAATACATTATAACCATAAAATACTATGAATGTTTCATATAAATGTTGTCCTAAATTATGATTATAAAATGTTTTAAAATATTAACATGTTGTTTTTTGAATTCTACAAACAAACAACCCATAAATTTGTAGTTTTTTAGTTTGTAATCCGAGAAAAGTAAGATCGGATTAGATCGTAAGATCGTATGGTCAAGATCGGGATCCTATAAGATCTTAAGCTTGCAAAGATCCTATGTAGGATCCGGATCGTTTTTGCTTTGCAGTATCGTAAAATCGTAAGATCCTAAGATAAGGATCGGGATCCTGACAACCATGATAATAAGAATTGCATACGAGTAAATTATATAAGTGAAACATTAAGAATTGCAGAGGAGTGAAATATAGAAGTGAAACAATATGAGTCTATGGTCCATTACTCCATTCAGAACTGAATTTTAAAAATGATAGAATAAGAATTGGAGGAGTGGAGAAGAGAGCCTTACTTGCATATGCTTGTAGAAGTTCATCGTGTAGCTCAAGTGGCACGCATTTATGTTCATAACGCTGTCAAATACATACATGTTTCGATTGATATTCTGAGAACTTAACCCCTGCACCAAATTCACAGAAACGATACGGTATTAGCGATTCCACGCGCAACCAAGAACATCCCTCGTGCATAAATATCTTAAACACTACAGCCTACATGAATTAGAGAAATTAATTTTATGTTAAATCCTACCAAATTAGGTACAAGTGCCACCCAAACAGAACCAGCTACCTTCTACCCATAATAATAAGCAAAGCAAATAAAAATCGTAACAAACAATATACCATTTACAGTCAAGAATATTACTCAAAAGTACCTCCAGTGTCAAGGATGTCTCCGCAATATTTGTTGAGATAACAAACTTCCTTTTCCCTCTAGGAGAAAGAGATAATAACAGGTCCTGAAAATATCCCACAAGAGATCATGTATAGTCAACATTTGTTTACAAATCAATAAATTCTTATTTATAATAATATAATGATACAAGCAATGAAAAAGGTAAAAGAATTCAAAGATAAGTAAGATGATCTGCACGAGTGAGTTCTGAATACAAAGGCAAAATAATCACTCCTGAGATTTTTAACCCAAAATAGTGTCACGATAAGTAATCAAAGGCGTCTTCTGAACATTTTAATTTCCATTACCAGAGAAAGCACAACCACCATCATGATCGTGTAAAACTAAAGGTGTTATTTGTTAACACATAAATGTACATAATCATGATTTGGTAGCAATACATTCACACATTTAACAGATACCAGTTTGACCTCATGATTGGTGCTAAACAGTCAAGTCAAATAGACTTAAAACAGCTCAAACACTAATGCAATTAAGATCAGAGGAATATAGGGAATTCCTGGGTCGTTAAGTCCCACGGAGGATGAATTGGTGTTAAAACACTTAATCAGATGGTAGAATGATCACTAAGGATAGCAATCAGTAGGGTTTTAGATGGAAAATTACCTAAAGAAAAGATTTACAAATTACATCGACTTAAATGCAAATTAAAAAGATTAAAAAGATAAAATCTATTAAATAAACGCTATCACTATTTTTAAAGGCGATGAACGTTTAAAACCTACAACTTAAAACTTACGTTTAAAATAAAATTACGTCTACGTATAAAATAAAATGTGAGTTTTAAAGAAATAAAAGACCTACAAATATGAAAATGATATTTTTACAATCCTAATAATAAAAGAAAATTATTAGAAAAAGAAAATTATTTTTAACACTATTTATTTATTTATTATTAATTAAAAACTATTTATTAAGTATTTAAAATGTACCAAAATACAAGAAAATACAAAATTAACCTAGAAAAATGAAATTAAAACTTAGAAAAATCTAAAATATGATAAAACTTATTTTAAAACTGAAAATATATTTTTAAGACTTATTATGTATTTATTATTAATTTAAAACTATTTAAAACTAATTAAAATGCTAAAAAAATACTTTTTAAACTAAGAAAATTATGAAAAAAATACTTTTTATTACTTTTATATTTATCTTAACCTAAGAAAATTGAAAAATCATTTTTTTGAACTTTTTATAATTTTTTAGTATTAAAAGCTATTTAAAAATACCTAAAAACTAATTTAAATTAAGAAAAATAGCAAAACAACTTGGAAAAATCTGAAAATTTCAGGAAAAGTCTATTTTAATCTACTGAGTCTAGGAAAAATAGAAAAACATAGGCTTGTGTGGAGAAATTAGCAACTGCAGTTGTGACTGCTTAATAATAAGCACTTGAAAAAGCCAATTTATAACCAAAGACCACCAAACCTTCACAGAAGCTATATTAAGCTAAAAGAAGTTAAATGGAACAAGTTTCAATAAGCTTAAACCTCTGGAATACCAATTAGCACAGATTTTATGTTTGAGCTTAATGAGCAAAACAGAAACTGGTATACTACTTTAAGCTATTGCACAGAACACAAAATAAGCTAAAAATAAAAAGCAATTAATGAAACTTGTAAAAGACCTGGTTGAATACCTATAAACCAAATATGATGACCAGATAAGCTAACATGAGCTTTTGAGAAGCTTTTTCAAATCCTGAGAACTTACTGAGTAAAACTCAGTGTATGCTGAGTAAAATGGGTCAAAATGATAAGCACTTGCAGACCTGGTGAATAAGCTCTAAATGGAAATTTTAAACTTGGAACTTGAAAAGGACCAGGTTGTCTGTCCAAAGAAACAAAAATCACTTATTTTGACCAAATATTAAGCTCTGTGTGAGCTTATGAACTTGGATGTAAAAATTGTGCACAGGGCACTTTGACTTTTTTAGAAAACTGAAAGGTTGACTAAATTGAACTTGGAACTTGATTTGTTAACTGATATTGAGTTTAATGGATGAAATAAAGTTATCACAAGCTTTATCTATTGATTTTGAGCATAAAACAAGAACTTATTTTGCATAAGATCCAACAGTAAACTGATTCAAGATCAAAAAGAAAGATTTTGACTTTCTGTCTAAAGACCATTGGTTTTCTTGTTTGTAATGAGTTATTAAGGACTAGTATGACATGTAACAATCAAGAACAAAGTCTGCAACAACCTATTACACAGATAACTACACAAATCCAAACAACCCTTTTTGTGACTGATTTTATGTTTTTCAAAGGATAACCAAGATTCAGACCATGAACATGATTTTAAACCTGATATTATCACTTATTAAGACTGAATAAGTACTAAACCATATCAATAACAACATAATATTGAGAAATTACAACTATGCTAAATTAACTGTTAAGATGAGATTTTTAATAACTTCTGATTTAAAATAACAAACTACTGGTTTTATGGTTTGAGAACACTTAATTATAACTAATGATGATTAAGAAACAGATATTACACTATTTGGACAACTAAAACACATAAATGCAAAATTTGATCAAAAGGCTTACAATTGGCTTCCAACTGAAAACTGAGAACCAAGGTCTGAAAACACATCCTAAAGCTTCCCATGAAGCACTAATCCCAAGGCAATCCAAAATATACCCTGCTCCAACCTGCTAGAACCTTGAACCATGGATTTTTTATTTTTAAGCTATTTAATTGCTATTTTTGTGAATTTTGGTTTTGGCTTCTAATACTGCTTTTAAGGTATCTAAAAGCTTTGATAAGCTTTATGAGGAGCTTATATGAGTTTCTAAGTCCAAACTAACCACTGCTAATAACATTTCAACATAATGAGATTTTCTTGAAATTTGAAAATTTGAAAACTGAGATTGGAACTTCAATACTGAAATTGATTATTGAAAAAGTTTAAACATACACTGATAACACTTAATAAAGTACTTGAGAGCTTAAAAATACACTGGATAAAGAGAATTAACTAAAACGACATAAAAATTGAAAATTACACTAGATTGCCTTCTCTGTTGCTTCTTTCTTGATATTTATTGACCTCAATTATCTCTTGTCGACCTCTGAAAATATCCCACCACATCTTGACCCTTGATTTCATCCAGATAATCAGATTTGCCACTTGGCGATTTTGGCGCCATTTTTCAAAGAGTAGGTTTTTCTCATTAATTGGGGCTTGGATTGATGTGGAGGTGGAAGGAGACAGCTGGGAGGTGATGTGGAGGTGAAAAGGTGGAAAACCAGTGGTTAAAAACCACTGGTATTGGTGAAACAAGGTTGAAGGAGACACATGAACAGTACCCGCGGTTTCTTTTGAATTTAAAAACTGGACCGGGTCATTTGTTTGGGCTTGGATTTGGGCTAGTGATAATAAAGGGTCCGGTTTGGTTTGTTTTAACAATAAGGACCATATATGCAATTTGGCTAAAGTTGAAGGGCTGAACTTGAACATTTTCCCAAGCTCTCATAAGGACTAAAACTGCCAAGTATTAATAGTACAAGGACCTTTGTTGTTAATTTCCATTTTTACAAATCCAGGGACTAAAACTGTCAAGTTTAAAACTTGAGGGACCAATATTGTAAATTCTTAAAAAGTTTATCATAAGGACCATTTTTGTCATTTATAAATAGAACAAGGTTAAAACTTGATAATTTTCACTTTTTTAAATTAACCAAGGACTATTTTTGACAATTTTCAAAGTTCAGGGACTAAAGTTGTCAATTTGTGATTTTTGAGCTTTAAAGGGTTTGTTTTGACAACTTTTGAATTTTATGGACCTAAAATGATATTTTGCAAGTTTTTGAATTACCAGGGACTGATTTTGACAACTTTTGTAACTTGGGGGACTAAAACTGCCAATTATGCAAACTTGATACGTTTTTCATCAGATTTTGATGTTTTTGCATTTAAAACATATAAAACACTTGTTTGTGAAGCATTTCTGAGTGTTTTCAGATGTTTTTGGCATTCTATCAGTATAAAAATGATCAGTATTTAGACACTCATCACCTCACAAAAAAAAAAAATGGCATCAAAATCAACTACTAATAAGGCTATGACATACCTAAAGAAGACTTGCCACTATTTTGGGCTTCATCTGTGATCAATTGGATCGCAACGTGAGTCAGATTTACGGCTTTGTTCTAGATTAAAGTAAATGCCTTGTAATCTAGAAAAAAAAATGCTTAAGGGAACATTTACTTTTTGTAAATAAAACACTTTAAAAACTTGAGCCAAATGCAAATCATGGAAATAGTTTTTAACATTGTCTACAACAGCGTACCTTATTATGAATTGACATCATTGTCGATTTAAATAGTAGCTCGGAGATAATCTCATACAGGCTTTTCAATGTAAAAAATATGTACGTTCAATCCTCTACCCTGAAATCACATCCTTTATAAATAAGCGAACCACAAAAAACAAAGTACATAAAGAACCTTGGTTCTTCTTTATTATCTAATAGTATATGATATACTGATGAATATACCTGAACGGACAAAATAACAGGTTCTGTCAGTGGTCCATAATCTTCTCCTTCCGGTCGTGGCCGACTTTTTCTAATGAATATACCAATATGAAGTACCTAGCCAATGTTATTACAAAACAATTATACATAAGTTTACCGTTGATATGAATCATTGTAATAAAAGAACCTGGTGTGAAAAAATCAACCACTAATTTTGCTTCAACTGTGGCTGATGCCATAATCAGGCGCAACTCAAGCCTATGTCGTTGTATATGTGAAATGAGTAGGTAGCAGCATTAACATGACAATATTTATACATGTTTTAGTTGGTTGAAATGGATCATGAAGCATTGTCGATTACCTTTTTTAGTAGACCCAACAATATGTCTGTTGCAAGGGATCTCTCATGAGCTTCATCTACCATAATCACACTGAAAAACAACATATTGATGTCAAGTAACAAAAATAGATGTCGCTAAAATGCAAAAGAAAAACATTGTAACCATTGCAATAAATGTGACTCATGTTCCCCTCATTATGAATCGTTCACCCTTAGCTCAAAAAATGTGAAATTACAAGGAATAGTCAGTTATAACCAACACGCATGACTTATGTAATCCGTCCTACTCATATAGCGTCTATGTATACATAATTCCACTTCAAAAAAAGACTTACTGAATTTGTCACATCTTCAAATCGAATAGTATTTACATAATTCCACTTCCTCCCTAAGGGTGACTCCCATTTCTATGAATCGTTCCCCTCACTAAATGCTGACTAAATGTGACCCATGTTCCATTCACTATGAATCGTTCACCCTTAGCTCAAACATGTGAAATTACAAGGAATAGTCAGTTATAACCAACACCTGTACTTGCTAAGAAGAGGACTGACCATCATTTCTCTAAGTAACTCCCCATCGGTGAGAAATTTGATCCTTGTTAAGTCCTGCGCTGCCAAAAAGATTATATAAACAACTTTTGAACCTTAATAGAATCATCGTATAACCAACTTTGCAAACTTGACTCTTTATTCTTCTTATTTATATTTTGTAGTTTCACTCCACATGGGAATTAACAAACACAAGAATTAAAGCTACAGTATGTAAACACGCATGACTTATGCAATCCATCCTACTCATATAGCATCTATGTATACATAAATCCACTTCAAAAAAAGACTTACTGAATTTGTCACATCTTCAAATCGAATAGTATTTACATAATTCCACTTCCTCCCTAAGGGTGACTCCCATTTCTTCTGCCAACCTTGCAGCAACAGTTTGAAAATTTGAGAAGTATTTACGCTCGTAACTACATGTAAAATTAACAATCAAAATCCATAAATGTATACAAAAATTATCCTCAATTGATCATACACAAAAGCTGATCGGCTAACCTAATTTGATTCAGCCAGACCAAAAAATCAAAAAAAGAATAACCTTAATTAAAAAGATACCTCCGATCAGTGGATGATAGTACCAGGTCTTCGTGCGTGTTTTTTTAATCCCATTATTTAGGGTTTTGGGTTTTACTTTGATGATCGTAGGTTTAATTTGATGAGCGTGATTTGTTTGTGATTAAGAGAAAAGATTGAAAAAATATCATAAATTTAGGTTATTTGAATTTGGGTCAAACATGGTTAGATTATTAGGAAAAGCTTGTGATTTTGGGGATTGTTTTAGAAAATGCGTGATTTGGGGAGGCGGTTAACAGTGTTGACTTATATTAATGAAAAGCCGAGCGATAATGGAAACTGGCAATGGTTTTGGTTGAATATCAATTAAGGAATGCAACTCTAAATCACAATTTATGGTATGCTCCACTGGTTGAGGCGCTCATGTGGGATCGTCTAGACCAGAGTTCGAGCCTAGCAGGTGACATTTTTTTTTAAAATGTAGCCGAATGTTGTGTCTAGTCATCATTTCCACCTCATCAAATGATGCGCCATGTCAACATTAAAGTGATTAGTCAGCATTAATGATGTGACATGTTTAGTCTCATATATATGTATAGATTACTATGTTTTTAACTTTTGTTAGATTCAGTGTCAATAACGATGGTTAAAATGTTAAAACGGCCTTTTCTAACGTTTCGATCGCTAGTTACATGTGTTTTTCAATTCTTACAATTATTGAGTGCCATACTTAGACTTAGAAACCTTTCTATGACAATTAAAAAAGAAAAACTCAAAGTAAAGTCAAAACTAGAAATTCCACAGTTCGTTTTCAACTTTTCATGACCTATTCCATGGAAAAAAGTATATAACTTTCTACCCAATGTCCCTTCAATACAAAGCCATTTACCATTGTTTGTAACTGTATAAATTTAATGATTGATTATATTCAATTTATTATTGATTTGTTCATTTTTCAACCCCGCTAATTTACCGAGGTTTCATTTTAATATATTTTTCTAACTTCTAGAGAATCGATTAAATGAACTAATGATGTCGGACTACTCTAAATTAGGTCTTCTAAGTTCTAATACCAAAAACATCATGCATTCCATCTTCATGCTAAAGATATACGTGTCTCAATGGTACATCATGTGTGAAAATGTTCTTCAGTCAAATTATTGTAGGTTCAAGTCTTGTTTAAGACATTTTGAGATTATTTTTTGTATGCATATAATGAAATAGTTAGTTTCCTTTAAAAAAAATAGATATATGTCTTAGAATTCGAATTTGGATTAAGAAGCCGATTCATTTACCTCCGTATACGTACGAGATTTTGACCTAAATCTAACATAATATATTTTAAGAAAGTCACAATATATTTAAAGTTTAATTATTTGTGCATAAAAATTATATATTATCTAATTTTAATAATACAATTAGTTAATAACGTAAATTTCTTTTGGCAAGCTAAAGCATGTGTGGTGTACATGAGGTAGTTGTAGGGTGTTGGTTAATACCCGTATGACCTATGAAATATGCACAACAGAAAATAAACAAGTAAATGTCATGCAGACTAAACCCTTAATATACATATCTCCTAGTGATATAACCTCAACTTAACACGTATACAGGGTGTTACATACTATTCTTACTTGATCATGCAATAACGTAAGCTTCTAGACCTTCACATCTTGAACAAAATCACCTTCTTCTTGACCTTGATGCTTCAATAAAATAGTTAGGGTTTATCGGAGAGAGCCACCACGTGAGTTGCGTCAGGTATCCATAGTATTGCACAAGTAGAGCTAGGCTAAGAACCTACATAAGTTGGAGAGTACGAAGTTCACAAAGTCGACTAGAAGTCGACTTTGGTCGACTTAGGGTTTCAACCCTTGCAGGTTCAGTCGACGATCAAAAAGACGAGAGGGGGATTTTAGGGTTTGAGGAAAAGTTATGAATCCCATTAGGAAGCATTGGTATTTATAGGGTTTCGACCCTCTGTACGTACACAAGTTTGATAATAAATCAAACATAACCCCTTCCTACCCAAAGGGGATCTGCCGAACCCTATAAATCATTTAGGGTTTACTGTTTTGCCTTTTAATTACTTTATATATTTATCCCATATAAATATATAGACCCTGGATAATTACCGTTTTGCCCTTCTATGAGAATATTTCCATATTCTCATTTTCTATTCATTTACATTTCATTTCGTCACTCTTTCTCATTACCAACTTGCATGTTCCATTAAGCGTGCACCAGTGTGACCCATCGAAATTACTATGAGTACCAGTTGTGAAAGACATTGTTCTTTGCACACTAATCCTTTCAGACTCCCACTTACATAAAGCAACAACATGTGAATCGCTTTCACTGTACGAAAAGGCTCATAGCAAAGCATTCAAGTACCTAGCTAATAGACTCTAATTCAATACCCACGTAGTGATTTACAAAAACTCTGGAAACACCTCATTTGAATTTAGGTATATGGATATATTCCTTTTCACTTTGCGATATATCAGAAAGTACTAGACATGAATATGTTAATCTAGCAATACTTTTGTCATTTCTTGTTACCGTGAATGATTTGTCTCCTATAGTGTTCCCATAAACGTGTCGTACGAGCATGCTCTCACAAATCATCTCACCACAAGGGACCTGAAAAAATATTCTCTCCAACCTATATCTACTTGGAGTTGCAAATTTCCTTCTTGGACAATCCCAATACTCAACATACCTTCCTTTCTACCCAGACAGATGCCCTTATGGATGCTTTTATTCAAAACACCGTTAGACATCTAAGACATAGATTAGTCAATATGCAAAGTACTATACCTCCTCAGGTATTTGGGATAGTACGCCACGATTGGAGAGACCATTAACTGATTAATTCACGTGGTTGCTTCTTGATCTTGGTCACATCCAACATTTTCCCCTCACAATGCACGTGAAACTTGATACACCCCACAGAGTATCATAGCTTTCACAATAGGTGTTAAAATTATCTAAGTCTCCCACCATGATAAGCAACTATGGACCTCTATAGAATGAAACGTCTTTCATTCACGGATTTTAGAATATGCTAAATGGAAATATCCTCACAATGTCTCGTCCGATTTGCACGAGTCTATGACATTACTTCCTATTGTTGTTCCCTTATACTTGGTTAGAATTAACTACAAAGTTAATCTCTCCAAGCTCCATGGCTTAGCAATGTTGATTGAAAAATAGTTTAACAAGTTAAAACGTAAAGTAAAATAGACACAAGTTTTTCAATTGTTTGCGGAACAACACTTGGGATTGAATGAAAATGTATGGTCTACTCCTCACTAAACTTAAGCTAAGCTTAAGTACAACTATGCTAACCAACTGAGCTAACCTCAAGGAATTAGTTGTATTTGGAGGAGTGAAAGGGCTTGTGAATGTCTAAGCATTTAATGCACAAGCTTAACCCTTTCACTCCACCTTATGACTGCTATTTATACAAGTATGAGATACAACCATTATCCTAAAAGACAAGATTGACATAAGTCTCAAATGACAAAATACCTTACGTATTTGTCTCTGTTACTTTCCTAGTGTCAGTGTTGACACACTCTTGGTATTTTATCCATTCAGCGTAAGTTGACCTTTGCAGATAAGGACACACACTTATCTTTTACACTTATCACGCTTCATCCCGCCTTTACTTCAGTCTTCAATTCTTCAGGCTTTAAGTCTTCAGTCTTCATAGATGGTGAGGAGCCTAGGGATTGAGTGAGTTATTATCATCACACTGAATCCATCATCTTCTTCTTTGGCTCAGGTACCTTCCACTGAGTCTCGCCTCACTGAATGGAAAGCCCTTCTTCTTAGGCTTGTCCTGAGCTTCTTAAAGATGACTCACTGAACAACTGTTCATTCAGCGACTTATTTATGTTTAAGGATATTAAACACTTAGGTTATTTTATCTTCAAATCCTTGTTTCAGGAAGTTTGGGGATTAACTGACCCAACAATCTCCCCCTATTTGGATATAAACATAGCCTAAGTGTTTCTAAGTTCAGTGTGAGTGAGCAAAGGTCTTCTTCTCACACTGACTATTCTACAAAGCAACTAAAGGACGCTGAATAACGTAACACATCATTCATTAAGAAAATATATTACAAGGTCCTAAGTTACAATGCAAAAAGTAAAGGATAGTGTTGTTGCAGCAGATGTTAGTTTCAGTCCATTTGATATCCAAGGGCTTCAAGTTTAGGCTTCTTTGATTTCAGCTTGTCCTGGTCAGGGTGTTCACTCATCTTGGTCCTTAACTCTTTGCTGAACCTTTTGTTTTCTGGACTTTGGATTTGAGTAGCCA
Organism: Chrysanthemum seticuspe; assembly: GCA_019973895.1. NCBI lineage: Eukaryota > Viridiplantae > Streptophyta > Magnoliopsida > Asterales > Asteraceae > Chrysanthemum > Chrysanthemum seticuspe. The sequence continues at coordinate 110,349,108 of BPTQ01000001.1, forward strand.
TCACCAGAAAGCCAACCATAGCTTTAATCCCTGCCTTGTCTATATCACTCCACCTTTGGAAAGCAGGCTCCCCAAATTTATCAGTGAAGAATAGACCTCTCTCAGGTCGTTCAATGGCCAGATGATTCACGAATCTAACTCCGTTAGGGAGGGCTTTGTTACAGTCTAGGCCATGAATCTTGATCTCTGGTTCATGTTCTAGGATCTTCCTCTTTCTTGTTAGGATCATATATTTTATGTTGTTTGATGATTCGGGTGGTCTAGGATGGTGATAGTATATGAATGCCATGTTTAGAGAGATGAAGAGAGGAGAGGGAGTTCTTGAGAGAGAAAGTAAAACAAAAAGAAAAGAAAAGGTTAGATTAAGAAGTTCCACCCCTTCCAAGGATGGAAGGGGTATTTATAGTTACAACCTAAATGTCCTCCTGTCGGACTGTGGATCAGGTATACAGTGGGTAAGGACCCGTCATTCCTCCACGGTGTTACTCTAAACTAATCTACACTAATAACTAACTAATTAACTACTAAATAACGTAAATAAAGATATGTCTACGAGCTAACATATGCTATAATATAATTGGGGTGACCGACACTTCCTTATGGAATTTCCAATTCCTAACATTTCTCCTAGAGGACTGAGAGGGGGCGGGTTGTTTTGCTGGTGCTGGAAGAAGAGACTAAATGCCAAGATCTTCAAGCATTTGTTTAAGTTTCTCAAATCTCTTGCTCAGTGCGTCCATGAGATTTTTGACAATAGCATTCTTCTTCTTCTCTATGACCGGACCCAGTTCATCCAACTCAGTTATCCCAAAGTCAGAAAACTTGAAGGGATCATGAACCTCAAAGGTTCGTTTTTCTGGACCTCTATAGACACTGAGGACTGCAGGTTTTGTGTTGGCATGAATTCTGATGTCAGTGATAGGTTCGGGCCTCATTCTGTTTGTCATTACCCAGTTGTAATGATCGATTCTCTTTTGTCTTATTTTAGCCAACCTTTCTCTCTTTCATCCCTTTTCTTCTTCAGGGCAAGTAGTTCAGCATCCTGAGCATTTTTGAACTTTTGACCTGCTTGACCACCTGCCAGTGCCTTTGGATCAATTGCTATCTTCTCAGCTTCTTCATGAACAATCTTGACCAGGGCAACCTTACTCTTCTTCTCTTCCTCAGCCAGTTTCTTAGCCCGTTCCTCTTTTTCAAGATAAGTACTCATCTGTTCCGCAGTCAGAAGGTAAAATTTGCCATTGATTTCATATGGGATCCTGATAGGTGCGTCAGGATCCGGTCTGACTGTCTTAGAAGCATGTACCACTGGTGGTTGCTCAGGCTCAGGCGTTGTCAGTATGCCTTTGCCTTTGTCAAGAGGAGGGATTGATGATGATTGTGTTGTTGTTGGTTGGACTTGTGACATTGGGACTTCTGGAGTTGGCTCCCCCTTAGTGTGAGAAGGAGTTGGTTCTTCAGCAGGGCCGTCCCGTGAATTTCTAGTGCCCTGAGCAAAAATTTGAAAATTGGCCCTTTAAAAAAGGTTTAATATCTATGAAAAATTGTCCAACCAAAAGCCAAGAGTTAACTAATACTAAACTAGTATTCCATAAATGATAAAAAAAAAAAGTAATTGTGATAGTCGTAATAAAGAACAGTGACAGTTGATCATAAGATTGTATGTGTTTTATGGACATTTGAAAACTGAATAATTAATAGAAAGCTGCATAGAATTCTCTTACTGGGCTCTAGAAACAGGCCCTCTACACACACATATATACTCGGCTTTAAGAAAAACTGGTGCCCCTTAAATTTGTGAGGCCCTGTGCGTTGGCCCAGGTTGCACTGGCCAAAATCCGGGCCTGTTCTTCAGTGACATTCTCTCCCTCAACTGTTGCTTGAACTTCAATGAGAGCAAGAGTTGGCCCTGGCACTGAGGTTGAGGGAGCAGATTGACCCTTGTAAGCTTGATAGATTTCAGATACCATGGACTTGATATTTGAAGTGTCTTGTTGAAGACCAGTGTATTGCTTCTCAAGATTGGCCTCAGAGGTTTCCAGTGCAGTTATTCTAGGCCCAAGATTCCAGGCCATAGAAGATGAAAACTTTGCCAATTCAGCCACATTTTTGTTCAATGAACTAAGAGAGGTCTGGAGTGACTCCACTGATGAATTTAGACCCCGAAAATTTGAGTTGTATATCATGGTGATGAGTTCATTTAGGCTTGAGGAGTTCTTCATATAATTTTCAGTAGCCTCAAGCACCTTCTTGTTCAGAATAGGGTCTTCCTTAACTGCTTCTTTGATTTGGTCGAGTTTGGTGTGAGCATCCTGAAAAGCTTTGATGAACTTCTTCAGATGCTCATCCAGGGTGTGGAGAGAATGGTACATATTTTCTCAGTGTTCACCATTGTCTTCAAAGTTCTCAACCACAACAGCTTTGAGATCAGCATAACTTGCAGCAGCCTCCACATGTTGTTCCCATAGTTCACCAGTGATACCATCATACAATTTCTGAGTAGCCTTTTTCAGAAATTTAACCAATTGTCTCTCAGTGAGAGGAATAATCTTGTCATACTTCTTCAGGTCTTCAGGGCATGAAGATGCTGCAAAGTCAGAACAGTCATTGTTAGGTTAAAAAGGTGACTCTTCAGTCTCTTTAAGATCAGGCTGATTTTCTTGTTCAATGGGTTGAACATCAGCGTCTACTTCATCAAAAGCAGCAAGTTCTTCCTCCTCACTTTTAATTTCCAATTCATCATCAGACATGAGAAACTTTTGAACATCTGCCACACTAAGAAAGCCAGAGAGGGTGATGGATTCCGTATCAGCGGGTGGGTTTTGTCCCCCCTGAGTCTTTGTCCCCCAAGGACCCTTCAGACACTGATGGGTGTTTCCTAGTGGCTTCTATAGGGTCAGGATTAGTTGTGAGTTCCATATCAGTGGGGGGGGGGGTATTGATCCCTTTGAGTCTTTGTCCCTCGTTGCCCCTTCAAGCACTGGTGATAGATTCCCAGTACTATCCTTAGGGACAGTGGCAGTGAGATCCCTATCAGTGGTGTTAATATAAATATCGTCATTAAACATTATTTATATTTTATGATCTTTACCTAAGTTTTGTTAACGACAAAAGTAAATTTAATTTTTATAAAGCTTAAAGCTTGTCAAGTTTAATAGATATTAAAACAAGCTTTTCATCAAATAATATCTTTGATAAGGATTTAAAAGGTACACTTTTGAGTGGTCATTTAGGCCCTTAATTGATCACTTTTGAATCCGTTACTACTTAATTTCGTTCCTTTTCACTTTTTAGGTCTCTTGAAGGCAAATTGCTGGAATGACACTTATTCGGACGAAAAGGCGCGGATACACGAAGAAAATGGCCAAGTCAAGAATCGAGACACTCAAGCTGCTGGAAAATGAAGGAGACGGCGTCACGGCTTATTTGCGACGCCGTCGCAACACACCTTGAGACGACTCAGAGAGCAAATTGCTATTTTACAAGTGACGGCATCAGGTTTTAAAAGAGTAGGGCGTCACAACTCAGACGGCCTAGATTTGATCCCGACGACGTCAGATGTTGAAGCCGACGGCGTCACGAGCCTAAGGTGACGCCGTCACAGAGTTGACGTGGCCAAGATGAAACCCTAATGGCGGCGACCCGACGGCGTCACAATTAAAGAGTGACGCCGTCGCATATTGTAACACTATATATAGAATTCGAATTTTTCAGTTTTAAAGAGGTATTTTTGTGGAGTAAAAACCTAAACCGAACCAAGGCTGTCTTGGGCAGTATCTTAGGGTTCCATACCCTATTTTACAACAAGATAAGTGTTTTACTTCATTAATACAATCATGTCTTCAATTGTTTGTGTGTATGCTTGCATGTTTTCCATGTCCGGCTAATTTACTTGTGTGTTTGCTTAGATCTATGAAACCTAGGTATTGAATATTGATTGGTTGTCTCTTATCTTAATTGTGATTAACCTAGTATTGCGATAGGTCATCCGTTGTGTTATTAATGCTTGATTAGTCTTTGTTGAACCTTAGCTTATAGTTACTAGTGGAATTGTAGGCTAAATATCCAAAGATAACCTTAGTGTTATGTTTATGAATCCTAGAGATTTCGTAGTCATTAACATTAGGTAGCTTTAAAGAGTTAGGGATAAACGCATACCCTACGACCTTAGAAAACACAACGAGTTAAGAATAAGGACGTGACAATTCAACCATCAATAGGAGATAACTAGGGAGTACTAAAATATAAGTAAACACATTTTTAAATCATCATAAGAGCACACAACAATAGAAATAGACTACACTCACCTTAGATTAGATAATTAGATAAGTAGAGTAATCGGTAGAAATACCAACCCCCCAAATCCAATACCCCGAGATTCGTACCTTTCAATTTCTAAAAAATATAAAAAGATAAAAAATAATCTTCCTCAACCACAACCTTAGCGTAGTAACTTCTCACTAGCATTCCTATTCCCCTAGAGAACGATATCAATTCCCGAGGCTTACCCTAATACTACACTACAATGATTAGGTTCACTGCCTAGGGTGTTGAAAAACTTGCTCGACGAAAAGGAAGTTCCTTTGACCCCGAACACGCGTTGTACGCGTATCAATCTTCATCACTCAAGTATTTATATTTTGATTAATCATATTATTGATATGCCTCTAAACCATAATGTATGTTAACATTTTTAGATCAAGCATGTTTTGGTTTCTTAAAACAAAACATTACATATGTATTTACATTTAACATATTTCTAAAAATAGAAAACAACATATGACATCATGTGGTGCATCATTGAAATCTCTAGAGGATTTCACTAGATATTTTGTGTAGATTTGGACTCCACATATCTTACACAATCTTGGATAGATTTGGTTGACTTTGGTAAGATTTTGGTAATCTTGCTGTCAGACCCCGGCGGCACCAAATTTATACACGGGCGGAACCCTTTTATGGGTTCCGTGCTCCGTGGTGCCTGCTGTTCATTTTGGCTATAAATAGCAAGCCAAACCAAGTTGTTTTCTCATCCCTTTCTAGCATAATCACATACATTCCTTCTCTCTAACATTTCTAACTCAGTTTCATATCATTATAGTGATCCTCTTTTGTAGCAAAGAAGATCAAGGCATATTCAAGCTTCAACAAATAGTTGGAAGTCTTGTTTGTTTATTGTCGTATGATCTAGTCTTGATTCATACATTATTGTTGTACCAAACCATCATAAACTTGTGAGTGTGAGTGGTTAGTATTTTAGTCCTTCAAATACATTGTGTGTGGGAGTGGTTGTACCATTGGAAAAGAACTCGACATCTAGCTTAGTGTCGGAAACAGTGTGTAAGCAAAGTGTAAAGGTTTCTCCGCCGGTGAAAGGAGCTTGTTGACTAGTGAAGTTAAACTCTCAAGTGTGAGACTCGGGGAGTGGAGTAGGGCAAGGAAAAAGAGTCCTGGTAGACTGAACCACTATAAACAACTTGTCGTGATTTGATTGTTTATTTCCTTATTTACTCTTTATATATATTGCTTGCATATTGATTATTATTCACTAACATATCTAAGATCAATATCAATTGATCTATCAATAAGTTTCAAAATAAAGTTTTTAATCGGTAAACTATTCAACCCCCTTCTAGTTTTCCACAATTGGTACCAGAGCCTCGTTGCTCAAGAATTTCTAAAATATATTGTATTTTATAAATTTGAAACGATCCATGGATTCCGAAAACTTTAAAGAAGGGTAATCTATGCAAAGACCAATACTCTTTGAAACCAATGGATTTATCTATTGGAAAAACCATTTTGAAACATATATAAAATCAAAAGATATAGATCTTTGGTTTGTTATAATTAAAGGAGACTTTAGTTCTACAAAAAAAAGATATTTCTATTGATGATCAAAAGAAATTAATAGCTAAAAATAATGAAGCTAAAATGGTGCTTTATAATGCTTTACCTAGAAAAGAATATGAAAGAATTTTTATGTGTGAAACCGCAAAAGATATTTGGGAATCTTCGATTATTACACATCAAGGAAATTCACAAGTCAAGGATAACAAAATTGATCTTCTTGTTCAACAATATGAAAAATTTGTTATCCCTGAAGATGAAAACATTGATTGTGATTTTGCTCGCTTTAACACTATTATTACTTCTCTTAAAGCACTTGATGAATCTTTTCGTAGTAAGAACTTTGTCAGGAAATTTCTTAGAGCACTCCATCCGAAGTGGAGAGCTAAAGTAACGGCTATTGAGGAAACAAAAGATATCTCAATAATGTCACTTGACGAGCTAATCGGAAACCTCAAAGTACACGAAATGGTGATGGAGAAAGATTCAGAAATCATCAAAGGAAAAAGAGAGAAAGTCAAATCCGTTGCTCTAAAGGAAAGAACGGAATCAAGTGATGATGACGAATCTTGCTCCGGTAGTGAAGATGAGGAATATGCTATGGCCGTTAGAGATTTCAAAAAGTTCTTTAGAAGAAGAGGAAAGTTCGTAAGGCAACCCCGAGAAGAAAAGAAGCCATTCCGAAAAGACCGAGATGAAAAAAAGGGAAAAGGTGAAAGAAAGTGTTTTAGATGCGGTGATTCAATCCATCTAATAGGAGATTGCCCCAAGCCACCTAAAAGCAAAACTCAACGAGCTTTTGTAAGTTGTGCTTGGAATGATAGTGAGGATGATGAAGAATCAAGCAAGGATGAGGTCGCTCTAATGTCACATGAATCAAATGAGGTACATTCCGACTTATCTTACTCGTCTATTGATGATGACACCTTGCAAAAACAATATAATCAATTGTGTGAGCTTAGCTTAAAAATCATAACTAAAAACAAGTTTTTAAAGACTAAAAAGGAATTTTTAGAAAATGAAATTTATGAGTTAAAAGAAAAGGCAAAACGATTAGAAAAAGGGAAAGCAAATGACAATGATTGTAAATCATGTCAAGAGCTTAGTCTTGAAATAGAAAAGCTAAAACTCACACAAGAAGTTCTCATCGAACATAACTCTAAATTCAAAAGGTTTAACAAAAATATTGCTTGTGCTGATGAAATAGTTAGAATTCAAAAAACACCAGGAAACATGAATGGACTAGGTTTTAATGAAGTACTAATTCCAAAGAGTCAAACCAAAACGGCAGAAAAAGACAAACAAACTGTCAAACTGCTGCAGTACAGCACGGACCAGACGGACCCAAAAATAGGGTTCCGTCCGTTGAAAATTTTGGTGCCGTGGGGACTACAGCAGGACAAAATGTTTGCAATACGGACCGTAGTGAATTTATCAAAGTAACAAAGAAAACCAAGGATAATGTTAAACTAAAACCTGCTGTTACATTAGGAGTAGGACTCGCTAGAAATGAATTTAGATATAAAACTACTCAACAACGGCCTAAAACACCTATTGCCAAACGCCCCTTTCCTAAGAGCAACCACAACATACAACCCAACTATCAACATACCGGTTGGAATCAAAACTTCGCTAGACCATATCAAACTCCAAATTACATGCCATGGAACCCTTACCCATCATTTCCATACATGAACCAAGTAAATGGTATGTTTAACCCAAACGGACCCATGAGATATTGGGGACCAAACGCTTGAGTTGTTTGTATCATAGGTATGCTTGAAAGTTGGATTAGAACCTGATGAATGGATAAAAGATAGTGGATGCTCAAGAGACATGACGGGCAACAAAAGCATCTTCTCAACATACCAAGAGTATGACGGAAGTAATGTCACTTTTGGTAGCAATCTCAAAAGCAAAATCATTGGCAAAGGTACGATCGCTCATAACTCCCTAACTATTGAAAATGTTTCTCATGTCGATAGGTTAGGATATAATCTACTTAGTATTAGCCAATTATGTGATAAAAAGTATAAAGTACCATTTGAAGAAAATGGTAGTAAAATACTAAAAGATGGTATCACCATAGCTAAAGGAGTTAGGAAAAATAACATATATGTCATGAAAATAGTTAAAACATCTAATGACAAACTTTGTCTAACAACCTTAGATGATAACTCTACTCTTTGGCATAGACGATTAGGTCACGCTAATATGAGACTTATCCAAAACCTATCTTCAAAAGAGCTAGTTAGAAATTTACAAAAACTAAAATATGAAAAACATTTTTGCGACGCTTGCAAAATTGGTAAACAAACTCATAGTAGCCATGAGGCTAAAAACATGGTGTCCACATCTAAGTGTCTAGAGATTTTGCATATAGACTTGTTTGGTCCATCCGCTATATGAAGTTATGGAGGCAACTTATACACTTTGGTCATAGTAGATGATTACTCAAGGTTCACTTGGACATTATTTTTGAAAACTAAAAATAAAGCTTTTGATAAATTTGAAATACTTAGCAAGAAAATTCAAAATCAAGTAGGTGTTAACATCGTGTCAATCCGAACGGATCATGGTCGCGAGTTCGACAATGAAACACAATTTGGAAACTTTTGTGATACAAATTGTATAACACATAACTTCTCGGCTCCTCGAACACCTCAATCTAATGGAGTTGTAGAACGTAAAAATAGAACCATTCAAGAAATGAGTAGAACAATGCTTAATGAGCAAAACATACCTCAAAAGTTTTGGTGTAACGCCGTTGACACTTCTACATATATTTTAAATAGAGTTTTAATACGTCATTTCTTAAACAAAACACCATATGAATTATATAAAGGCAAAAAGCCAACTTTAGGATATTTTAGAGTGTTTGGATGTAAATGTTTCATTTTTAATACCAAAGACTATCTCACCAAGTTTGACCCAAATTCTTATGAAGGTGTATTTCTTGGTTACTCACAAACTAGTAAAGCTTACTTAGTCTTAAACAAAGAAACAATGAGAGTCGAGGAATCGTTAAACATAACATTCGACGAAAGTCCACCTCCTTCTAAGACATCACCTTTGGTAGATGATGACTTAGTTGAAAGTCAACTTGTAGAAAGTCAAGAAATAATTGAAAATGACAAGGAAGATGAACCATTAAATAATGAAATTATAAACATCAAAGAATCCAAAAGTCATCCTTTAGAAAAAGTCATAGGACAACTAAATCAAAGAACGTTAAGATCACAAGCCCAAAATCAAAGTAATTACTTTTGCTTTGTATCAACCATTGAACCGAAAAACATAAATGAAGCAATAAAAGATGAATCTTGGGTAATTGCTATGCAAGAAGAGTTAAACCAATTTGTTCGAAATGATGTTTGGAAATTGGTTCCAAAACCTAAAGATCAAACTATAATTGGAACGAAATGGGTTTTTCAAAATAAAATGAACGAAAATGGTATAGTGTCTAGAAACAAAGCTAGGCTTGTCGCACAAGGTTATAATCAACAAGAAGGGATTGATTACAACAAAACTTATGCACCGGTAGCTAGGCTCGAGTCTATTAGAATCTTACTTGCATATGCATGTGCTTATTACTTTAAATTATTTCAAATGGATGTTAAGAGTGCATTCCTTAATGGGTTTATTAACGAAGAAGTATATGTTGCTCAATCTCTCGGTTTTACCGACTTTCAAACTCAAGAAGGCATTATACGGACTTAAGCAAGCACCAAAAGCTTAGTACGATCGGCTTAAGACTTTTCTAGTAGAAAACAAATATACCATGGGATTAGTAGATAATACTCTCTTTACCAAGAAAAAGGAATCACACATTATCATAGTTCAAATATACGTTGATGGCATCATATTTGGATCAACTTATCAAGAGCTATGTGATGATTTCTCTAAAATCATGCACGACGAGTTTGAGATGAGTATGATGGGTGAGTTAAAATTCTTTTTAGGACTTCAAAGTAAACAACTAGAAGATGGCATGTTCTTTAACCAATCTAAATACATAAAAGATATGCTTAAGAAATTTGGTCTTGAAGACTCAAAACCAACTAAGACACCCATGCCCTCGGACACAAAACTCACCAAGGATGAGGAAGGTGATTCGGTAGATAACACTAAATATAGAGGAATGATCAGTAGCTTACTCTATCTCATGTCTAGTATACCCGACATTATGTTTAGTGTTTGTCTATGCGCTCGCTTTCAAGAAGATCCCAAAGCATCACACTTAGAAGCCTTGAAAAGGATATTAAGATACATTAAGGGAACGACATGTTTAGGATTATGGTATCCCAAAGGAACGTGTGTAGAAACTATAGTGTATGCCGACTCGGACCATGCTGGTGACTATGTCGATAGAAAAAGTACAAGTGGTATTTGTACTTTTGTTGGACATTGTCTCACCTCATGGTTTGCAAAGAAACAAACGGCTCTAGCTATCTCAACTACTGAAGCCGAATACGTCTCAGCCGGAAAAGCATCTCAACAAGCTCTTTGGATGAAGCAAGCTCTCGTGGATTACGGAATTCATCTTAATGATATCTCTATACTTTGCGACAACAAAGGAGCTATTGATCTCAGCAAAAATCCCGTCCAACATGCTCGAACGAAGCATATTGAAATCCGCCATCACTTTCATCGCGACAATGTTCAAAAAGGAAACATCTCAATTGAGAAAGTATCCTTCAAAGACAACATTGCCGACATCCCAACTAAACCTCTCAAACGAGAACCATTTAATATTCTTAGACTTGGCTTAGGACTAATGGAACCAAACATGTAGTTAAAACATAGTCTAAATCTTAGAACAACCAAAACAAAAGAAATTAGCTTAAACCTGCTACTGTTCCCACGACACCAAATGACCAAACGGACGGAACCAAATATTTGGTGCCGTCTGGTCCGTGGTGACAACAGTAGCAAAACTACTACTTACAAAACATCTTCTTCCTCACAATCCACTTTACCAAAACGTATAAACAACACACCTACCTCATTGTTAAGACTTTCTCTCCCATTAATCACTGAAGAAAACATCATTGTAAGTATCCTAACTACATTACTTCTCTTAATTTGTGCACAAAATCATTACATAGGGATTATGTATATTCTTGAACAAAACATGAATTCAATTGGAAAATTGCATAACTAGTTATTGAAATTAGGTACTACATTGTCACATTGCATAAACTAATCATGTTTCCCACTAATTAAAAGATAATTACTATAAAGCCTTATTCTAATTAAACAAAAACCTCGTGTCAAAATTTTGAAAAGCTTCTCACTTGTAGGAAAACAATTTTTCATTGTTAATACAAATAGAAACATAAAATTTTCATTACTTGCATAATGTCTCTTGAATACTAAAGGTAATGCATAAGTAATATGAATTCCCGGGTATATTCAAATGAAGCAACATTGAATTAGGAGCGTTTGGGTTATCTCCTGATTTTTGCCAAACACCCTCATTGAAAACCATTTTATGCATGAAATGAGTCGAAATAACCGCAACTCCAAATTGTTTTCATATAGGCACACACTAGAACAAAAACGCTAAACTTGTTTTCATTTTTTACTAAAACATATAAATTCTTGCTCAATGGAACAATAATGGTAGCCGCAAAATTCTATGATCACAAGGATACTCTTAACTACATCCCTTCACATCACAAAACCAAGGGCCTCACTAAAGACCAAGTTGAAATCTTTAAGAGTCTAGAGTGAAGGTACTTCCATGAGGGTAGGACCATTCATCCTTCTTTTGTCGACGAAACTAATCTCCGTCAAGAGCTTGCCACTATCAACTTTGATTGTCTCCTGGACATCGATGAACCAATTTGTCCTAGGTTTGTCCTAGAATTCTATGCTAGTGTTGTCTCTTTCACAAATGAGGATAATCAAATGGCTCTTAGGTTTAGGATCAATCAAAATGACTACACCATCTCCCTAAACCCAATTTGCTCAAGTGCTAGGAATTCCTAACCGTGGTACATGTGTTTACTCGGATAAGTGGTCACTCACTATCCTTGATGCTATCAATGACCGCTCCGGTCCCTACCAAACTCCTTTGGTGGACAAGGACATCATTCGTGAGTACATTTTTAACGAAAGGGTAGCTCCAACCCGTGTCAATCGAGCGGGAATGGAAGTAAACCGAGATCCATATGGTATGGAACTCAATGAGCTCAAGCCCGAATTCAAAAAGTGGGAGGAACTTCTTAGAGCCAATGTCATTAGCACCATAGGAAATAGAGACCACATCAATGCTTGCCTTTGTCACATGCTCTACAACTTGTCCACTTGTCAACCATTCAACTTAGCTTACTACATTGCTAGGAGAATGGTAGACATTCCTACTCAAGGCTCCGTTGCTCTTCCATACGGGATGCTACTCACCCGTCTCTATAGAGCATTTGCATCCATTCCACCAAATCCAAAAGGGTTGTTGCTAGATTATTCTCTCATCCCTCACATATATGTGCCCTTGAGTAACGAGCGAGTGGCTAAGACTAAGGAAAAAGGTAAACGGGCAAAACCTCCAACTCCATCATCATCATCATCAAATAGCTCCGAAGACGGTCTCCCAAATTCTCGACTTCCACCTCAAGAGTACTATGCATCTCTTCCCGAGATTGAGAATGAATCGGCGGAGTTCAAGCAAACCAAAGGGATGTTCAAATGCCTTGGAAGGATGATGACAAAAATCTACAAAAAGTTGGATAAGTGAGGTTTTTAAAGGAGTGTTTGGAACAAGCTTAAAACAATGATGTATGATACTATTTGGTCGTTTTTACTTTGTAGGATGATAAACTAACTTGAAACAATGTTGTATGCTAACCGGTTTATGCAGGGGGATAACACAAGTGTGTTATCAAATTTTACCCATTTTCACTTATATGTGAAAATCGTTAGCCCTTGGTCAAAGTCTAGGCTCCACTATGTTTGTGTATGTGTTATCGACTTTTCCTAACTAGAAATAATTAATGTCATATGTTTTAAGAAAAATTTCAGGTTTCGAAAAGGTCCCTGATAGTTTAAATATGGGTCTGTGAAGAAATCTGATCTCCACGGATCAGACGGCTCCATTTTTTTGGTTCCGTCTATTGTAAATTTTGGTACCGCCAAACCTGAACAGGCGGACCAGGCGGCACCAAAATTTTGGTTCCGACTGTGTAAAAAATTGGTGCCGTGGAACCTGCAGGTAAGTTTCTAAATTTAGCTTATTCCATAGTACCATAATTTACCCCTAGGATTGTTTTTACTAGTTTTTATCCATATTAGAACTAGTTTAACACACTTAAACAAATAGGATATCCATTTCCCACCAAAATTCAAAAAAATTCCAAAAATTCACCCAAGGAACCCTTTTTCATAAAGGAAGGAACCAAAAATTTGGTTCCTTGAAATCCGTGGGTGATCTGATTCTCAAGATCCAACAATCATTAGAACACATTTATTGCATATCTTTGTCTCTTCACTCCATCTTTCTTGTATGGCTTGACTTAGGTGACATGACTAGCATTAAAAACACTTCCAAATCATTAGAAACCTCCTTTCTTCTATGGTTTAACATCAAATCTAACACATTTCTCCATAATTTCATAATCCTATAAATTAAGAGCTTTTAAGATGATCATCCTCACACCTTCTCAATTCTTCTCATCTACTTGCACAAACTTAAGCAAAAATGACTAAGTCTTCTCCATCAAACGAACCTTGCAAGAGAATGGCTAGAATTAGCGTAAGACCATGTTACTTTGTCAACATAAGCTCCTCTTCCGATTCCTCTCCCTTAACCATCTCATCTCCCATAAAAGATGCAAACTTCCTCACTTTGACTACTCCTACACCACCTCCAAAATCACCTATCATAGTCACTACTCCACCACCAACAAAGACTCCCATTACTAGCTCACCACCACCGGCTCCTATCCAATTATCCAAGTCACCATCACCTCCTAAATCTCCAAAACTCATCCCATTAGAGCTATTCTCTTCTCCACCTACATCTCCAAACTAGGGATGGCAACGGGTCGGGTTCGGGGCGGGTTTTGGTGAAACCGTACCCGTTTATAATATCCAAACCCGAACCCGCCCCAATACCCGATGGGTACCCGATTATTATTATCCATCGGGTTATCGGTTTTCCCCGCGGGTATCGGTTATCCCCAATTAAAATTATCGTTGTACAACTCAACCTAAAAAAAACCAAAACACCCTAATATATTCAAAGTTTTTAGAAGTTAAAGAAAACGACTTCAATATTCGTAATGTTTGAAGATTAAAGAGTTAGTGTGTCATGTGTGTGAGAATTAAAGCGTCAAGCGTAAGTGTTAATTTAATAGTTTGTAATTACCAAGATATATGCTATTAAGGAGTAGAGTAGGAAAAAAATTTGTACAAGGTTAAGAGCTCAAAACTTATTAAGACCTTATATAAATTAGCAAAAAAAAAACGGGGTACAAATTCGGGTATACGGGTACGGGTAAACGGGCGGGTATTACTAAAACCTGTACCCGAACCCGTACCCGAAAAGAAAAGAATAAATCTACCCGAACCTGTATCCAAACCCGCGAACCCGCCCCCGAACCCGACCCAACCGGTTCGGGTTTCGGTTTTCCCCATCGGTTTCGGGTGCTTTTGCCATCCCTACTCCAAACCCATTTTTGGAGGACTTGGAAGACTTGCCTCCTAGGCCCAATAATCCACCACCACTACCATCCTTTGGAACAATTGAGTGAATAGCTCATGAGTCTCCACGTCCATCCTTTGACCCAAACGCCTCGTTAGGGCCTCAACCTCTCCTTTTCCATCCTATTCACAAGGAAATTCATGGACCTTTGTATGGGGATCATCCACTACCTCCAACATCCATGTCTCCTCATATAGAGGACATTGATGAATCCTTGTGGGATGATCACCCAAATAGAGCGGAGATAGAAGCCGAGCTACACCATCTCCACAAATTCTCCAATATGGTGGACTCTTACCTTAGTGAAACCATGCAAATGCACAGTTCTTTGCTAGCCTCCATAATCACCACTCCAACTACCAACACCAACAACTCCACCATTCCACCACCACAAAATCATGAACCATATTACCCTCCTAGACAACGTTGCTCAAATTGTGAGCGGACCACCCACATTACTGAACGGACCCGGGTGATGGTCCATGAGCTTCAAGATGAAATGAGGTTCATCCTCAACCACATCCTAGAGCGCATTAATGCTCTTGCTCATCCACCACCTCAATAGGAGGTTCCTAGTCTATCTTTTAAGTATTTTTATTTTTCTAGGATTTTTCTAATTTTCTAGGATTATTTTTTTCTATAGGATTTTTTTATGTACTAACACATCATTGTGTTCCCTTTCATGATTTTTACATCATGAAAATTTTAACAAGTGAATGGTGTTTCTTATATTGTTGTTAATTGTTACATGGTGATTGGAAATGCTTGTGATGATGCTTATTACTAAAATTTTTTTGTAGTTTTTTCACAATCCATGTATCTTTCTCTTGGCACCCAATTTAGGGGGAGCATTGGCCAAGGGGGAGATAATGGCTCGGGCTCATTACATATTCCGCCTCGCCTCTTCTTTTTGTTTCGAACAAAAGGGGGAGAAATATTATAGAACTTGGATAAAAGTCAACGACATACCTTGACTTTCTGAAAAGTCAACATCACAATTTGACTTATGATGACTTTGACTTTCTATAAAGCCAACTGCATACTTTGACTTTCTGAAAAGTCAACATCATGTCTAAATTGGACAAACCAGTATTATTATCTTTATCTAAATCTTTCAAGTTCTAAAATTAATTTCATATTTTTATAACTCTTGTACAAACTTTACGTCTTTTATAAAAATAAAATTTATGTTTTGTCCTCAACAAAAAAGGGGAGATTGTTAATACAAATATCGTCATTAAACGCTATTTATATTTTATGATCTTTACTTAAGTTTTGTTAACGACAAAAGTAAATTTAATTTTTATAAAGCTTAAAGCTTGTCAAGTTTAATAGATATTAAAACAAGTTTTTCATCAAATAATATCTTCATCACTCAAGCATTTACATTTTGATTAATCCTATTATTGATATGCCTCTAAACCATAATGTATGTTAACTTTTTTAGATCAAGCATGTTTTGGTTTCTTAAAACAAAACATTACATATGTAATTACATTTAACATATTTCTAAAAATAGAAAACAACATATGACATCATGTGGTTCATCATTGAAATCTCTAGAGGATTTCACTAGATATTTTGTGTAGATTTGGACTCTACATATCTTACACAATCTTGGATAGATTTGGTTGACTTTGGTAAGATTTTGGTAATCTTGCTGTCAGACCCCGGCGGCACCAAATTTATACACGGGCGGAACCCTTTTATGGGTTCCGTGCTCCGTGGTGCCTGCTGTTCATCTTGGCTATAAATAGCAAGCCAAACCAAGTTGTTTTCTCATCCCTTTCTAGCATAATCACATACATTCCTTCTCTCTAACATTTCTAACTCAGTTTCATATCATTATAGTGATCCTCTTTTGTAGCAAAGAATATCAAGGCATATTCAAGCTTCAACAAATAGTTGGAAGTCTTGTTTGTTTATTGTCGTATGATCTAGTCTTGATTCACACATTATTGTTGTACCAAACCATCATAAACTTGTGAGTGTGAGTGGTTAGTATTTTAGTCCTTCAAATACATTGTGTGTGGGAGTGGTTGTACCATTGGAAAAGAACTCGACATCTAGCTTAGTGTCGGAAATAGTGTGTAAGCGAAGTGTAAAAGTTTCTCCGCCGGTGAAAGGATCTTGTTGACTAGTGAAGTTAAACTCTCGAGTGTGAGACTCGGGGAGTGGAGTAGGGCAAGGAAAAAGAGTCCTTGTAGACTGAACCACTATAAACAACTTGTCGTGGTTTGATTGTTTCTTTCCTTATTTACTCTTTATATATCTTGCTTGCATATTGATTATTATTCACTAACATATCTAAGATCAATATCAATTGATCTATCAATAAGTTTCAAAACAAAGTTTTTAATCGGTAAACTATTCAACCCCCTTCTAGTTTTCCACAAGTGGGTTGTTTGTTTCCTCCCTGAGTCTTTGGGGTCAGATTTGGTGCCTTCAGACAAAAGCTGTGATTTTTGAAAGTCCTCATCAGGCTGAGTGGAAGGTGCTCCCCTACCAGCGGGTTGTATATTTCCCTCTGGATCTTGATGAGTAGTAGTTGGGACCAAGGGCACTGACTGTGATTTATCAGTGTCATTCGTTGTCACCAGGGGTAGTGTTGTTTGGTCACCCGCTGGTGTCTTATCAGTCTAGGGCTTCCTTGGCTTTTTGGCCTGTGTTCCAGAAGACTCAGGGGCCTGGGACTTGGGTTTGGTCTTAGTCCCAGTATGAGTCTTCCTCTTTCTCTTTTTAGGAGTAGGGTTTGGAGACACTGATTCTCTCTGGTTGTTTACAAAAACCATATGGGTTGTCAACTCAATATTAGTGACTAAGTATGGGTTCTTTGAAATCTTTGAGGCACTCAAGACGACATGTAAAGCGCTAAAGTGATAGTCCTTAGTGTAATTGCAACCTAGTAACTCTTGTAAAGCACAAGAGACAAACCTAGGGTATGAAACGTATTTTACCCTAGTTTGGATCAGGAGCTTGGTTACGAGATCACTGTAAATGATCTCTCCAATGTTGACAGTGGTCCCTATTATCAAGCAATATGCCATCATCAACTAAATAGAATTGATCTGTTCAGTGGATGAGTGGTTCCGGCCGAGAACCTGAATCACAAAGGTGAATAGGATCTTCCAAGCCACGGGAAATGAGTTCTTGGTGACAGGGGTCTTGTCCAGTAACTTTGGATCAAAAGCAACTTTTGCTCACTTAGCCTTTACTGTGGCTGGGTCAAGGTGTTCAACATATTCTCCATTATTATATTCTTGCCTTGTTGAAGAGCAAAAAGTTTTAAAGTCCAAAGTAAATTGTTTTTCCCCATTCAGGACTGAAAACCTGATGAGAAACTCCTTGAGGGGTCTTGGTTGGTTCTCATCAATGGAGGGGTGACGGGTCAAAGGTCACTGTAGTTGCCCAAAACTCCCTGAGGTAGTTTTGGTACAATATAGAGGGTGAGTTAACAAAGGCCTTTTTTAGTAGGCAGATGAACAAAAATTTCATGATTCCCTTATAGGCTGTGACATCATTAGGGTATTCAAAATTGCCTATAACATTGTTGGTTTTAAACTCTACATTTTCTAAACCTGCTACCTAATGTGGTGCAAACAAAAGGCTTTGAGTTCTTGCCATTTTAATCTGAATAGTTTCTTGTTTTGACAAGAAGATCAAAGAGGTAATTTTATTACCAATTGTTTTGAAGGAATGAGATTTGCAGAAAACCTTTTAATGTGTTAGCAAGGATGAAAAATATTTTTTATTCAACCAATTTAAACAATAAAGCACACACAATTTTGAGTTTTGAAGATATTTTGACAGAGTTTCATTGCAATAAAAATTGTGTGTGTTTTCTTTGGATTGAGAAGGGGGTATTTATAGAGTGGTGAAAAGGGTTAATTTTGCACACGTGGAAATTTTGAAAACAGTTTTTGACAAATGTTTGATATTCCATTATAAATGAGGCTACTCAAGTACTTGCAGTTTTTGCGTGTTTCTCGATGAAACAGTTGCGTAACACAGTACAAGTGCTATTGCAGAGGTGATGTCACCAATAAAATATCCTTAGGATATTTGATGTGTGTATAGGCATTTAATGCCAAGTGGGGTAAGGTGAGGGATGTAGGGGCCCCATGACATGGATGACAAAAGGGTTAATGAACATATATTCCTATATTAAATTGGCTTGTTTACCAACCTAGGACATTAAGTGACTGAATACTTAGACCATTTAGTTACTCATTTAATGTGATCTGTATCCAATGTCAGGGACCCTGAATGAGTTTTACTCATTCAATGATTATTTAGGTGTTAATTTTATTCAGGGACCAATATTCAGTGAACATGTACACTATGTGGAACATGATCAATCAATGAACTGGTTAATCAATGTTCAACATCCCAAGTTTTGCTTTCAGTCTTATGAAAGTGGGTTCATCCAGGGGTTTTGTGAAGATATCAGGTAGCTCATATTCAGTGGGGATGAAGTGTAATTCAATATCACCTTTCATGACATGATCCCTGATGAAATGATACCTAATGTCAATGTGTTTGGTTCTTTGATGAAGTACAGGGTTGTTGGAGATGGCAATTGCACTTGTGTTGTCACAAAAATGGGTACCATTTTGTAATGGATGTCATAATCACTGAATTGATTTTTCATCCATAGTACATTTGCACAACAGCCTGCAGTAGCTACATATTCAGCTTTTAATGATGACATAGCCACTGACTATTGTTTCTTAGTGCTACAACACACTAATTTTCCTCCAAGGAATTGGCATAAGCCTGAGGTGCTTTTTCTATCCATGTTGCAGCCTGCATAGTTAGAGTCTAAGTATCCTTTGAGATAAAAACCAAAACACTTAGGATAGTAGAGCCCAAGGTTTGGTGTACCTTTCAGCTACCTGAGGATTCTCTTAGTTGTAGTGATATGAGATTCTTTAGGATCAGACTAATATCTAGCACATAGGCAGACTGCAAATTGTATATCAGGCCTTGAGGTAGTGAGATACATCATGGAGCCAATTACTCCATGAAACATAGTTTCATTCACTCGTTTTCCTGCAAGTTCAGGACCTAAATTATTTGGAGGAACCATGGGAGTTTTAACTGAGGAGCAATCAGAGATCTCATATTTCTTTAAAAGATTTCTAGTGTACTTCTCCTGACTGATGGAGATTCCTTTCTCAGTTTGTTTGATTTGAAGTCCAAGGAAGTATGTGAGTTCTCCTATCATGCTTATTTCAAATTCCTTTGTCATCAGTTTCTCAAACTGTTTACAAAGTTTGTAATTTGTTACGCCAAATATGATGTCATTAACATAGACTTGGACTAGTATCACATCTCCTTTAGTCCTATAGATAAATAGGGTATTGTCTATCTTTCCTCTGACAAACTTGTTTTGAATGAGAAAGGCTGAGAGAGTTCCATACCAGGCTCTTGGAGCTTGCTTCAGTCCATAGAGGGCTTTGTCAAGCTTGCAGACATGGTCAGGAAATTCACTGCTTTCAAATCCAGGGGGTTGTTGAACATAAACTTCTTCCTGGAGTTTACCATTGGGAAATGCACTTTTGACATCCATTTGGTAAACCTTGAAGTTCATGTATGTTACATATGCCAGGAAGATCCTGATGGCTTCCATTCTAGCAACAGGAGCAAATGTTTCTTCATAGTCAATTCCTTCTTTTTGATTGTATCCTTTGGCAAAAAGTCTAGCTTTGTTCTTGATTACTATTCCATTCTCAACAGTCTTGTTCTTGAAGACCCATTTCATGCCAATGACTATATCATCTATGGGACATTTGACTAAAGTCATGACTTTGTTCCTGTCGAATTGTTCTAGTTCAGCTTGCATGGCTTGTACCCAGCTTGGGTGTTTTAGGGCTTCTTTGACTGACTTTGGTTCAACATCAGAGAGAAAGTCAACAAACAAGCACTCATTTGTTGAGGCAACAGTTAACTTAGCAGCCATGCTTCTAGTGAGCAATCCTTCAGTGGCTTTTCCAATGATGTTGACAAGTTCAATGTCCTGAGACCTGTTCCATTTATCTTGAGGTCTAGGATATGAGCTTGTAGGGATTTCAAAGGTTTGAGGAACAACTTCATTAGTTGGAGATTCATTGATGGTAGCCTGAGATTCAACAATGTCTTGGGTTTCAGTTTGAAAAGGGGAAATCTCAGGATCTTGAACATTTTATTCAGTATAATCAGTCCCATTGGGAACTTGTTGAGTATCAATGTATTCACTGATGGTTGGTTGAGGAAGGTTGTGAGGAATGATGTAGTAGGAAACATCAACATCAGCCTGATACTGTGTAGGGGAATTGCTTTCAGGATGATATTCATCAGGAGGATATCCTTATGAGTCATTAATTCCTATTTCCTCCACAGTGGTGTTTGAGTAACTGATTGCCTCATTACTTTCATCAAAGGTTATATGAAAGGTTTCCTCAACTTGTTGTCTTCTAGTATTGAACACCCTGAATGCTTTAGACATTAGTGAGTAGCCTAAGAAATAACCATCATCAGCTTTGGCATCAAATTTGCCCAAATGGTCTTTGTGATTGTGAATGAACACTGGACATCCAAATACATGGAAGTAGCTGATGTCGGTGAGTCTTCCCTTGAAGATCTCATAGGGTATTTTGTTATGTCTTTTGACAATTACTGACCTCTTTTGTGTATAACATGCAATTTTGACTACTTCAGTCCAAAAATGCTTAGAAAGCACTGAACCATTTAACATGGTTCTTGCAGCCTCAATGAGTGTTCTGTTCTTCCTTTCAGCTACCCCATTTTGTTCAGGGGTATCGGGAGATGATAAATTTTAGGATATTCCCTTTTCATCACAGAAACACTTGATGAGTGTCTAAATACTCATCATTTTTATACTGATAGAATGCCAAAAACATCTGAAAACACTCAGAAATGCTTCAAAATGATAAAAATATCACAAACAAGTGTTTTATATGTTTTAAATGCAAAAACATCAAAATCTGATGAAAAACGTATCAAGTTTGCATAATTGGCAGTTTTAGTCCCCCAAGTTACAAAAGTTGTCAAAATCAGTCCCTGGTAATTCAAAAACTTGCAAAATATCATTTTAGGTCCATAAGATTCAAAAGTTGTCAAAACAAACCCTTTAAAGCTCAAAAATCACAAATTGACAACTTTAGTCCCTGAACTTTGAAAATTGTCAAAAATAGTCCTTGGTTAATTTAAAAAAGTGAAAATTATCAAGTTTTAACCTTGTTCTATTTATAAATGACAAAAATGGTCCTTATGATAAACTTTTTGAGAATTTACAATATTGGTCCCTCAAGTTTTAAACTTGACAGTTTTAGTCCCTGGATTTGTAAAAATGGAAATTAACAACAAAGGTCCTTGTACTATTAATACTTGGCAGTTTTAGTCCTTATGAGAGCTTGGGAAAATGTTCAAGTTCAGCCCTTCAACTTTAGCCAAATTGCATATATGGTCCTTATTGTTAAAACAAACCAAACCGGACCCTTTATTATCACTAGCCCAAATCCAAGCCCAAACAAATGACCCGGTCCAGTTTTTAAATTCAAAAGAAACCGCGGGTACTGTTCATGTGTCTCCTTCAACCTTGTTTCACCAATACCAGTGGTTTTTAACCACTGGTTTTCCACCTTTTCACCTCCACATCACCTCCCAGCTGTCTCCTTCCACCTCCACATCAATCCAAGCCCCAATTAATGAGAAAAACCTACTCTTTGAAAAATGGCGCCAAAATCGCCAAGTGGCAAATCTGATTATCTGGATGAAATCAAGGGTCAAGATGTGGTGGGATATTTTCAGAGGTCGACAAGAGATAATTGAGGTCAATAAATATCAAGAAAGAAGCAACAGAGAAGGCAATCTAGTGTAATTTTCAATTTTTATGTCGTTTTAGTTAATTCTCTTTATCCAGTGTATTTTTAAGCTCTCAAGTACTTTATTAAGTGTTATCAGTGTATGTTTAAACTTTTTCAATAATCAATTTCAGTATTGAAGTTCCAATCTCAGTTTTCAAATTTTCAAATTTCAAGAAAATCTCATTATGTTGAAATGTTATTAGCAGTGGTTAGTTTGGACTTAGAAACTCATATAAGCTCCTCATAAAGCTTATCAAAGCTTTTAGATACCTTAAAAGCAGTATTAGAAGCCAAAACCAAAATTCACAAAAATAGCAATTAAATAGCTTAAAAATAAAAAATCCATGGTTCAAGGTTCTAGCAGGTTGGAGCAGGGTATATTTTGGATTGCCTTGGGATTAGTGCTTCATGGGAAGCTTTAGGATGTGTTTTCAGACCTTGGTTCTCAGTTTTCAGTTGGAAGCCAATTGTAAGCCTTTTGATCAAATTTTGCATTTATGTGTTTTAGTTGTCCAAATAGTGTAATATCTGTTTCTTAATCATCATTAGTTATAATTAAGTGTTCTCAAACCATAAAACCAGTAGTTTGTTATTTTAAATCAGAAGTTATTAAAAATCTCATCTTAACAGTTAATTTAGCATAGTTGTAATTTCTCAATATTATGTTGTTATTGATATGGTTTAGTACTTATTCAGTCTTAATAAGTGATAATATCAGGTTTAAAATCATGTTCATGGTCTGAATCTTGGTTATCCTTTGAAAAACATAAAATCAGTCACAAAAAGGGTTGTTTGGATTTGTGTAGTTATCTGTGTAATAGGTTGTTGCAGACTTTGTTCTTGATTGTTACATGTCATACTAGTCCTTAATAACTCATTACAAACAAGAAAACCAGTGGTCTTTAGACAGAAAGTCAAAATCTTTCTTTTTGATCTTGAATCAGTTTACTGTTGGATCTTATGCAAAATAAGTTCTTGTTTTATGCTCAAAATCAATAGATAAAGCTTGTGATAACTTTATTTCATCCATTAAACTCAATATCAGTTAACAAATCAAGTTCCAAGTTCAATTTAGTCAACCTTTCAGTTTTCTAAAAAAGTCAAAGTGCCCTGTGCACAGTTTTTACATCCAAGTTCATAAGCTCACACAGAGCTTAATATTTGGTCAAAATAAGTGATTTTTGTTTCTTTGGACAGACAACCTGGTCCTTTTCAAGTTCCAAGTTTAAAATTTCCATTTAGAGCTTATTCACCAGGTCTGCAAGTGCTTATCATTTTGACCCATTTTACTCAGCATACACTGAGTTTTACTCAGTGAGTTCTCAGGATTTGAAAAAGCTTCTCAAAAGCTCATGTTAGCTTATCTGGTCATCATATTTGGTTTATAGGTATTCAACCAGGTCTTTTACAAGTTTCATTAATTGCTTTTTATTTTTAGCTTATTTTGTGTTCTGTGCAATAGCTTAAAGTAGTATACCAGTTTCTGTTTTGCTCATTAAGCTCAAACATAAAATCTGTGCTAATTGGTATTCCAGAGGTTTAAGCTTATTGAAACTTGTTCCATTTAACTTCTTTTAGCTTAATATAGCTTCTGTGAAGGTTTGGTGGTCTTTGGTTATAAATTGGCTTTTTCAAGTGCTTATTATTAAGCAGTCACAACTGCAGTTGCTAATTTCTCCACACAAGCCTATGTTTTTCTATTTTTCCTAGACTCAGTAGATTAAAATAGACTTTTCCTGAAATTTTCAAAATTTTCCAAGTTGTTTTGCTATTTTTCTTAATTTAAATTAGTTTTTAGGTATTTTTAAATAGCTTTTAATACTAAAAAATTATAAAAAGTTCAAAAAAATGATTTTTCAATTTTCTTAGGTTAAGATAAATATAAAAGTAATAAAAAGTATTTTTTCATAATTTTCTTAGTTTAAAAAGTATTTTTTTAGCATTTTAATTAGTTTTAAATAGTTTTAAATTAATAATAAATACATAATAAGTCTTAAAAATATATTTTCAGTTTTAAAATAAGTTTTATCATATTTTAGATTTTTCTAAGTTTTAATTTCATTTTTCTAGGTTAATTTTGTATTTTCTTGTATTTTGGTACATTTTAAATACTTAATAAATAGTTTTTAATTAATAATAAATAAATAAATAGTGTTAAAAATAATTTTCTTTTTCTAATAATTTTCTTTTATTATTAGGATTGTAAAAATATCATTTTCATATTTGTAGGTCTTTTATTTCTTTAAAACTCACATTTTATTTTATACGTAGACGTAATTTTATTTTAAACGTAAGTTTTAAGTTGTAGGTTTTAAACGTTCATCGCCTTTAAAAATAGTGATAGCGTTTATTTAATAGATTTTATCTTTTTAATCTTTTTAATTTGCATTTAAGTCACTGTAATTTGTAAATCTTTTCTTTAGGTAATTTTCCATCTAAAACCCTACTGATTGCTATCCTTAGTGATCATTCTACCATCTGATTAAGTGTTTTAACACCAATTCATCCTCCGTGGGACTTAACGACCCAGGAATTCCCTATATTCCTCTGATCTTAATTGCATTAGTGTTTGAGCTGTTTTAAGTCTATTTGACTTGACTGTTTAGCACCAATCAAATTTTGGCGCCGCTGCCGGGGAGGCTGTAAGCGTGTTTCTAGCATTTTCAGACCCGTACTTGCACATATACCACAGTTTGTAAAAAGTTTTCTGTAAAGTTAATATAAACCAAAAAGTTCATTAACACTTTTCCTAAAGTGTTAAAAACCCAAAAACAATATAAAACAACAAAACAATCGTAACGTTTTCTAGTTTGTGTTTCTTTTAAGGTGATTCTTAAAGAAATATGATTTGGTTAAACGGGACGATACCAAAAATATTTCCCAAAAGTTTTTAAACCCCATCAGCACAAATCATACCTACGTCTTTTCAGTGGTACTTAATATATACATAAAAATCAACCACCGCAAATCAAGGCAGTGCACTACCTAACTGGGGGTGCGACCATTAATAAGTTCCCGAACATCAGATTTAAAACTTGCCTTTGTGTCACTTGTGATTTGGTGTACCTTTTTCAAAGAAGCCATTTCATTTGAGATTATTGGTTAAGTTCACTTGTGTTTTGCCTCATTTGTTTTGAAAAATTGGTTTTTATACTTAGTGCATGCGCACTCGTTCTTCCAGTTCTACAAGTCCACTTTCCGAACTTGGAAACATTCCTCGCGGACGTAGAGGACGTTCAGCTCCTTCAGCCGTGACTGAGGAACGTCTACCACCACCACCACCTGTCGAAATGGCAGAAGACAAACCTATGAATGAGCTTCTCCAAGCACCCATCGAGGGTTACGGAGATGCCATTGTTGTCCCAGCCATTGTGGCTGATACCTTCGAGCTCAAGACCGGGTTGCTTAATCTAGTAACCCAAAGCCAATTCTACGGTTTTGAGCGGGATGATCCTCATGCACACATTCGATGGTTCAATAAAATTGCATCAACCATCAAGTACAAGAATGTCCCACACGACGCTATCAAGCTTCTTCTGTTCCCATTCTCTCTAGAGGGACAAGCCCGGAATTGGCTTGAGAAACAACCCCCTCGTTCTATAGAGACATGGGAAGACCTAGTTACCAAGTTTGTTAACGAGTTCTATCCTCCATCCCGAACCACAAGTCTTAAGAATGAGATAATGAAATTTTCTCAGAGATTTGATGAATCATTCGGGGAGGCATGGGATCGTTACAAAGAATTGCTCCGCAAGTGTCCACATCATGGTTTTACCGAGTTAATGCAAATGGATACTTTCTATAATGGTCTGAGACCAGCCGACCAAGACTCTCTGAATGCCTCCGCGGGAGGTAATTTCCTTAGCAAAACCACCAAAGAAGCCTTACAAATCATTGAAAACAAGTCCCAGGTCCGTTCTTTCCGCACTAAGACATATCAGAATCAGTCTAATGCTGGACCTTCTACTTCATCTCCTGTTAGCACATCTAGCACCGATGCTAAGATTGATAAACTCACAGATGCTGTTCAGGCTTTGGTTCTTGCTAACCAGAAGAAAGTCACCTTCACTCAAACACCATCACATGGTGAAGTGAAGAAAGTTGAAGTTTGTGTTACTTGTGGTGGTCCTCATGCATACTACAACTGTACTGCCACTGATGGTAGTCCGTTTGAAGCAAATGCTATAGCCGGTACTTCAAATCAAGGAGGTAATCAATACCGTCCTCAGAGTGAACCAAGCTACCGTGCTAGCACCTATCAGGCACCACCCGGTTTTAACCAGAATCCTAACCGGAATCAGAATCAACCTAGAATGAACCAAGGTTATCAAAACCAAGGTAATTTCTATCCTGGACCCAATCAAGGTTTCCAACAACAAGGGAACCTTCATCAAAACAATTTCAATCGTGGGAATCAATTTCATGGGAATGTGAATCCTAATCAAGGGAATTTTCAACAACAAGGTCACAATCAAAACATCCGACCTCCAAATTTCCCTCCTAATCCACCTCCCATCATTACTCCTCCAGGACCATCATCTGATGAGTTACTGAAGCAGTTTATGAAGTCCCAAGATGAAATGAACAGGTTGTTGGTCAGTCAGATTGCTGATCTTAAGAAGTCTTTAAATGATCGACCCTCGGGCTCAGGTACTTTACCGAGCAACACGATCGCTAACCCGAGGGGCGATGCTAAGGCGATCACGACCAGAAGTGGTGTTTCATACAATGGACCCGCTATTCCTACTACCTCTTCTTCTTCTTCTCCTCCAAAGGTAGTGGAAAGTGAACCGAGGACACACAATGGACCTACGACTCCAATGCCCCCTCCTCCTGTGGCAATGAGTCAAGTTACCAAGGAGACAACGGACAAAGTGCATTATTCAAGTCCAAGTAATACCGCACAAGTCCCACCTTTGGTAGTCCATCCTCAAGTTGTCCAGAAACCCAAGTCTAATCCAGGAGTTGTTTTTGAACCACCTGTAGCTCCCGTTGAAAATATCAAATCCAAATCATCTATTCCATATCCATCATGTTTGAATGAGCAAAAGCTCCGTGAAAAAGCTAGTCATCAAATGGACAAAT
This sequence comes from Chrysanthemum seticuspe, assembly GCA_019973895.1. NCBI lineage: Eukaryota > Viridiplantae > Streptophyta > Magnoliopsida > Asterales > Asteraceae > Chrysanthemum > Chrysanthemum seticuspe. The sequence continues at coordinate 110,376,615 of BPTQ01000001.1, forward strand.
TTTTCCAAATTTTCCAAGAGTTACATTTTGACATAAGCTTTGCGGATGCTATCATGCTGATGCCCAAGTTTGCATCAACTCTCAAACACATGTTAAGCAATAAGGAAAAGCTGTTTGAAATGGCTAAAACTCCTCTTAACGAGAACTGCTCTGCAGTTATCCTAAAGAAGCTTCCAGAAAAGCTTGGAGATCCTGGGAAATTTCTCTTACCTTGTGTATTCCCAGGAATGGTTGAATGCTTTGCCCTAGCAGATCTTGGTGCAAGCATTAATCTGATGCCATATTCAGTATGGAAGAAACTTTCTCTTCCGGAACTCACTCCTACATGCATGACTCTCGAGCTTGCAGATCGTACAATATCCCGTCCTCTTGGCATTGCCGAGGACGTATTTGTGAAAGTAGGAAAGTTCCATTTCCCAGCTGACTTCGTGGTTGTTGATTTTGATGCCGATCATCGGGTTCCTCTCATTGTTGGTCGAGGATTCCTGAGAACGGGCCGTGCTCTCATAGATGTATTTGAGCAAGAAATCACATTACGTGCTGGTAATGAAGCTGTCACTTTTAACCTTGATCAGACTTCGAGGTACTCTGCAAATTATGATTCTGAATCGGTTAGCCGAATAGATATCATTGATGTTGCTTCTGAAGAGTACTCGCAAGAAGTTCTTGGTTATGATCATAATTCTTCGAGTGATAATCTCACTCATTCATCTCAACCTATCATCGCCAATTCTACTCCTTCTATCACCCCATTTGAGGAAAGTAACTTCATCTTAGAAGAGATTGAAGCATACTTATCCAGTGATTCTGTTCCATGGGAAATTGATCACGCTCCAATTAACATTGAGGGAGACATACTTCTCATTGAGAAGTTGCTTAATGATGATCCATCATCCACCCCTCACTCTAGTGATTCAATTCCTGATGAGATTAATCAAAATGAGATTAATCTGGAGGGAGATTTTCTTCTTGAGAAGTTGTTAAATCATGACATTTCTCCTCCTCTTCCTTCCATCAAACTTCATAACAAGGAAGTCAAGTCAGTTGAGAAAACTGAAGAATTTCCTGAGGTTGAGCTTAAGGACTTACCACCTCATCTCGAGTATGCATTTCTTGAAGGTGATGATAAATTACCAGTCATTATTGCTAGAGATTTGAGTAAAGATGAAAAAGCTGCTCTCATAAAAATCTTGAAGTCACACAAGCAAGCAATTGCTTGGAAACTCTCCGACATCAAAGGTATAAATCCTGAATTTTGTACTCACAAAATCTTGATGGAGGATGACTTTAAGCCAGCAGTTCAACATCAGAGAAGAGTAAATCCAAAAATCCATGATGTTATCAAACAAGAGGTTATCAAACTTCTTGATGCAGGATTGATTTACCCGATCTCGGATAGTCCTTGGGTTAGCCCAATTCATTGTGTTCCGAAAAAGGGTGGCATAACTGTTGTCACAAATGAAGATAACGAGTTAATTCCAACTCGATTGGTAACGGGATGGCGTGTTTGCATTGACTATCGTAAGTTGAATGACGCCACTCGTAAAGACCATTTTCCTCTGCCCTTTATGGACCAAATGCTTGAGAGATTAGCAGGGAATGAATACTATTGTTTCCTTGATGGTTTCTCGGGGTACTTTCAGATTCCCATTGATCCAAAGGATCAAGATAAAACCACATTCACCTGCCCATACGGAACTTTTGCCTATAGACGTATGCCTTTTGGCTTATGTAATGCTCCTGGCACGTTCCAACGATGTATGATGGCCATTTTCCACGACATGATCGGGGAAACAATGGAGGTGTTTATGGATGACTTCTCGGTCATTGGGGATTCATTTCAAACATGTCTATCCCATTTAGATAAAATGCTTCAAAGGTGTGAAGACACCAATCTTTGTCTAAACTGGGAGAAAAGTCACTTTATGGTCAAAGAAGGCATAGTCCTTGGCCATAAGATTTCTAAGAACGGGATTGAGGTAGATAGAGCAAAAGTTGATGTTATTGCTAAATTACCTCATCCTACTACCGTAAAAGGTATTAGGAGTTTTTTAGGTCATGCCGGTTTCTATCGTAGATTCATTCAAGATTTTTCCAAAATCGCCAGGCCAATGACCCATCTTCTTGAAAAGGATGCTCCTTTTATCTTCTCACCCGAGTGCATCGTAGCTTTTGAAACATTGAAGAAAAAGCTTACTGAAGCACCCATTCTCGTTGCTCCCGACTGGGATTTACCTTTTGAGCTTATGTGCGATGCAAGTGATTTTGCTATCGGCGCAGTCTTAGGGCAACGAAGAAACAAGCATTTTCAGCCTATTCACTACGCAAGTAAGACTATGACTGAAGCTCAGACTCATTACACCACCACAGAAAAAGAGCTATTAGCCGTGGTGTATGCATTTGAGAAATTTCGGCCGTACTTAATCTTGACAAAATGTGTAGTGTATACGGATCACTCGGCTCTTAAATATCTCTTTGCAAAACAAGATGCAAAGCCGAGATTGCTTCGTTGGGTTCTCCTCCTCCAAGAATTTGATATCATCATACGTGATAAAAAAGGAGCTGAGAACCTGGCTGCTGATCATCTATCCAGATTAGAAAACCCTCACCAAGATGTTTTCGAGAAAAAGGATATAAATGAGACATTTCCTCTCGAGACACTCAATGCGGTTTCTTTTCGTGGAAACTCTTCTACCCCATGGTTTGCTGACTTTGCAAATTACCATGCGGGTAACTTCATTGTGAAAGGAATGTCGACCCAGCAGAAGAATAAATTCTTCAAGGATGTTAAACACTATTTCTGGGACGACCCTTTCTTATTCAAAATCTGTGCGGATCAAGTCATCCGACGGTGTGTTTATGGACAGGAAGCTATTGACATTCTCACAGCTTGCCATGCTGGACCCACCGGGGGCCATCATAGTCCAAACTACACCGCCAAAAAGGTGTTTGATTCCGGGTTCTATTGGCCCACAATCTATAAAGATGCCCACGATTATGTCAAAACCTGTGACGCGTGTCAACGTCATGGAAACATATCTCAAAGGAATGAAATGCCACAAAATGCCATTCAAGTTTGTGAGATATTTGACATATGGGGTATTGATTTTATGGGGCCGTTTCCATCTTCTCGTGGTAACAAGTACATACTCGTGGCAGTTGACTATCTGTCAAAATGGGTTGAAGCAAAAGCTTTACCCACCAATGATGCCCGAGTAGTTGTGAAGTTTTTGAAATCTCTCTTTGCCAGATTTGGAACTCCTCGTGCAATAATCAGTGATCGTGGTACACATTTTTGTAATGACCAATTTGATCGTGTCATGCAAAAGTATGGTGTTACCCACCGTCTATCTACTGCATACCACCCCCAAACAAGTGGGCAGGTGGAAGTTTCAAATCGTGGTATTAAAAGAATACTTGAAAGGACAGTAGGTGAAAATCGTGCATCCTGGTCGGATAAACTGGATGACGCACTCTGGGCTTTTCGTACAGCTTACAAAACACCAATTGGGTGTACTCCATACAAGCTACTGTACGGAAAAGCATGTCATCTTCCGATTGAACTAGAGCACAAGGCTTACTGGGCCTTAAAGCATGCAAACTTCGATATACAGACAGCCGGTGATCACAGAAAAGTTCAAATGAATGAACTAAATGAACTTCGTGATCAAGCTTATGAGAACTCTTTGATCTACAAACAAAAGACAAAGAAGATTCATGACTCTAAAATAAAAAACCGCGTTTTCAACGTTGGTGATCGAGTCCTTCTTTTCAACTCTAGATTGAAGATTTTCTCGGGAAAGCTTAAGTCCCGCTGGTCTGGTCCATTTACTATCGCTAAGGTTTATCCTTATGGTACCGTTGAGTTATCTCAACCTAATGGTCCCAACTTTAAAGTAAATGGTCATCGATTAAAGCATTACTTTGGAGAGGACATTCCCCCTGTGGTTGTCCCGGATCTACAAACATTCCCCATGAACCAATGAATGCGGGGATCGAGTCAAGCTAGTGACTCGGGAATCAAAAATAGTAGCACATATAATATGGATTTTCATCCATATTTCTGTCTTCTTATTCCCTTTCTACCACCCTAGTGTGGGGGAGTTTTTCCCACGCTGTTGTATATTCTTAAGCTCTAAAAAAAAAAAAAAAAAAAAAAAAAAAAAAATTGTGTATATATCAAAAACAAAATAATGGCCGTAGTATTTCCCTTTTATGTTCTGTGTTTCGGCATAACCGCCGGTACTTTGAATATTGAGGGCAATATTCATTTCTTAGTGTGGGGGGGAATTCTCACGAATTTCATGTAATTATTCCACCCAATTCCCCCGTTTTTGGCCAAAAATTTTTTTTTTGGAGTAAGTGTTTTTCACTTACTCAGCAAATGGTAATCAGTCCACCATGTCTAACCCACATAAGGATTGGCTAATCCAGGAGCAAACGGCTCTTGGTAAAGATATCTCAAATCCGTTTATGGCTTGCAATTTGCCTAAAATTGTATGGTGTTCAACTCACCATATCTTTAAACTAGTGAAAAGTTGGCTAGCCCGCAAGGTTATGGCTTGTGGTAAAGGCAGTTGAAAATCCATAATTGGTAATCGGCTCACCAAAGATAATATTTATAATTTATCTAAGAGTTGGCTAGTCCAGAAGGGTACGGCTTCTGGTAAAGACAAATCAAATCCGTTGAAAGCTGGTGGTTTGCTCAAAATCACATGGTTATCGGTGTACCATGGTTCTTACTTGAACTAAAACATTTGGCTACTCCAGAAGTAATGGCTTTTGGTAAAGAGATGAAATCCATTAAATTTTCTCAAATCATTGCTAGGGACTAGCAATATCTTAGTGTGGGGGATTGATGAGTGTCTAAATACTCATCATTTTTATACTGATAGAATGCCAAAAACATCTGAAAACACTCAGAAATGCTTCAAAATGATAAAAATATCACAAACAAGTGTTTTATATGTTTTAAATGCAAAAACATCAAAATCTGATGAAAAACGTATCAAGTTTGCATAATTGGCAGTTTTAGTCCCCCAAGTTACAAAAGTTGTCAAAATCAGTCCCTGGTAATTCAAAAACTTTCAAAATATCATTTTAGGTCCATAAGATTCAAAAGTTGTCAAAACAAACCCTTTAAAGCTCAAAAATCACAAATTGACAACTTTAGTCCCTGAACTTTGAAAATTGTCAAAAATAGTCCTTGGTTAATTTAAAAAAGTGAAAATTATCAAGTTTTAACCTTGTTCTATTTATAAATGACAAAAATGGTCCTTATGATAAACTTTTTGAGAATTTACAATATTGGTCCCTCAAGTTTTAAACTTGACAGTTTTAGTCCCTGGATTTGTAAAAATGGAAATTAACAACAAAGGTCCTTGTACTATTAATACTTGGCAGTTTTAGTCCTTATGAGAGCTTGGGAAAATGTTCAAGTTCAGCCCTTCAACTTTAGCCAAATTGCATATATGGTCCTTATTGTTAAAACAAACCAAACCGGACCCTTTATTATCACTAGCCCAAATCCAAGCCCAAACAAATGACCCGGTCCAGTTTTTAAATTCAAAAGAAACCGCGGGTACTGTTCATGTGTCTCCTTCAACCTTGTTTCACCAATACCAGTGGTTTTTAACCACTGGTTTTCCACCTTTTCACCTCCACATCACCTCCCAGCTGTCTCCTTCCACCTCCACATCAATCCAAGCCCCAATTAATGAGAAAAACCTACTCTTTGAAAAATGGCGCCAAAATCGCCAAGTGGCAAATCTGATTATCTGGATGAAATCAAGGGTCAAGATGTGGTGGGATATTTTCAGAGGTCGACAAGAGATAATTGAGGTCAATAAATATCAAGAAAGAAGCAACAGAGAAGGCAATCTAGTGTAATTTTCAATTTTTATGTCGTTTTAGTTAATTCTCTTTATCCAGTGTATTTTTAAGCTCTCAAGTACTTTATTAAGTGTTATCAGTGTATGTTTAAACTTTTTCAATAATCAATTTCAGTATTGAAGTTCCAATCTCAGTTTTCAAATTTTCAAATTTCAAGAAAATCTCATTATGTTGAAATGTTATTAGCAGTGGTTAGTTTGGACTTAGAAACTCATATAAGCTCCTCATAAAGCTTATCAAAGCTTTTAGATACCTTAAAAGCAGTATTAGAAGCCAAAACCAAAATTCACAAAAATAGCAATTAAATAGCTTAAAAATAAAAAATCCATGGTTCAAGGTTCTAGCAGGTTGGAGCAGGGTATATTTTGGATTGCCTTGGGATTAGTGCTTCATGGGAAGCTTTAGGATGTGTTTTCAGACCTTGGTTCTCAGTTTTCAGTTGGAAGCCAATTGTAAGCCTTTTGATCAAATTTTGCATTTATGTGTTTTAGTTGTCCAAATAGTGTAATATCTGTTTCTTAATCATCATTAGTTATAATTAAGTGTTCTCAAACCATAAAACCAGTAGTTTGTTATTTTAAATAAGAAGTTATTAAAAATCTCATCTTAACAGTTAATTTAGCATAGTTGTAATTTCTCAATATTATGTTGTTATTGATATGGTTTAGTACTTATTCAGTCTTAATAAGTGATAATATCAGGTTTAAAATCATGTTCATGGTCTGAATCTTGGTTATCCTTTGAAAAACATAAAATCAGTCACAAAAAGGGTTGTTTGGATTTGTGTAGTTATCTGTGTAATAGGTTGTTGCAGACTTTGTTCTTGATTGTTACATGTCATACTAGTCCTTAATAACTCATTACAAACAAGAAAACCAGTGGTCTTTAGACAGAAAGTCAAAATCTTTCTTTTTGATCTTGAATCAGTTTACTGTTGGATCTTATGCAAAATAAGTTCTTGTTTTATGCTCAAAATCAATAGATAAAGCTTGTGATAACTTTATTTCATCCATTAAACTCAATATCAGTTAACAAATCAAGTTCCAAGTTCAATTTAGTCAACCTTTCAGTTTTCTAAAAAAGTCAAAGTGCCCTGTGCACAGTTTTTACATCCAAGTTCATAAGCTCACACAGAGCTTAATATTTGGTCAAAATAAGTGATTTTTGTTTCTTTGGACAGACAACCTGGTCCTTTTCAAGTTCCAAGTTTAAAATTTCCATTTAGAGCTTATTCACCAGGTCTGCAAGTGCTTATCATTTTGACCCATTTTACTCAGCATACACTGAGTTTTACTCAGTGAGTTCTCAGGATTTGAAAAAGCTTCTCAAAAGCTCATGTTAGCTTATCTGGTCATCATATTTGGTTTATAGGTATTCAACCAGGTCTTTTACAAGTTTCATTAATTGCTTTTTATTTTTAGCTTATTTTGTGTTCTGTGCAATAGCTTAAAGTAGTATACCAGTTTCTGTTTTGCTCATTAAGCTCAAACATAAAATCTGTGCTAATTGGTATTCCAGAGGTTTAAGCTTATTGAAACTTGTTCCATTTAACTTCTTTTAGCTTAATATAGCTTCTGTGAAGGTTTGGTGGTCTTTGGTTATAAATTGGCTTTTTCAAGTGCTTATTATTAAGCAGTCACAACTGCAGTTGCTAATTTCTCCACACAAGCCTATGTTTTTCTATTTTTCCTAGACTCAGTAGATTAAAATAGACTTTTCCTGAAATTTTCAAAATTTTCCAAGTTGTTTTGCTATTTTTCTTAATTTAAATTAGTTTTTAGGTATTTTTAAATAGCTTTTAATACTAAAAAATTATAAAAAGTTCAAAAAAATGATTTTTCAATTTTCTTAGGTTAAGATAAATATAAAAGTAATAAAAAGTATTTTTTCATAATTTTCTTAGTTTAAAAAGTATTTTTTTAGCATTTTAATTAGTTTTAAATAGTTTTAAATTAATAATAAATACATAATAAGTCTTAAAAATATATTTTCAGTTTTAAAATAAGTTTTATCATATTTTAGATTTTTCTAAGTTTTAATTTCATTTTTCTAGGTTAATTTTGTATTTTCTTGTATTTTGGTACATTTTAAATACTTAATAAATAGTTTTTAATTAATAATAAATAAATAAATAGTGTTAAAAATAATTTTCTTTTTCTAATAATTTTCTTTTATTATTAGGATTGTAAAAATATCATTTTCATATTTGTAGGTCTTTTATTTCTTTAAAACTCACATTTTATTTTATACGTAGACGTAATTTTATTTTAAACGTAAGTTTTAAGTTGTAGGTTTTAAACGTTCATCGCCTTTAAAAATAGTGATAGCGTTTATTTAATAGATTTTATCTTTTTAATCTTTTTAATTTGCATTTAAGTCGCTGTAATTTGTAAATCTTTTCTTTAGGTAATTTTCCATCTAAAACCCTACTGATTGCTATCCTTAGTGATCATTCTACCATCTGATTAAGTGTTTTAACACCAATTCATCCTCCGTGGGACTTAACGACCCAGGAATTCCCTATATTCCTCTGATCTTAATTGCATTAGTGTTTGAGCTGTTTTAAGTCTATTTGACTTGACTGTTTAGCACCAATCAACACTCAAGCTCGTGATTTCTGAATTTAGTACCATTGTGAGTACACATTTGTTTGACACGAATGTCATTTTGATTCTCAATCTTCCTGATGAAGCATGATAACATCAAATTAGCCTGATCTTTTATATATCAAAAAATTCCCGTGTTTATGGCCTCATTTGTATTAATATGGTACTTAATTGGTTTATATTCATTCGTATTTGCATTTCAGGATAAATGAGGCGTTGGAGCGGAAAAGATGTGAGAAAAGGCCAAGAAATATATTCTGAAGACAAGTTACGGCGTAAATGGTACCTTTGACTACGTCGTAACTAATACAACGAGGGCCTGACAATTATTTGTGAAGGTTACGCCGTAACTAGCTAATAATGTTACGGTGTAAATATAAGCTTTGAAGGATACGACGTAACCATTTAATATGGTTATGTCGTAATTATTTTTTATAAAGGTTACGGCGTAACATGGAATTAGTTACGCCGTAGAGATTATTTCGGATCGGATAAGTATGAGATGACAAAGGATTACGGCGTAACCCGATGATTAGTTACGCCGTAACTAATTACTTGGGCGCAAAGTTTCGAGGTCCAGGGATTATAAGCGGCAAGTTAATATTTATTTTATCCATTTCGGGGACTGAAGATAATGATAAGAAGAACTATGGAGGGTCAATGGCGTACAAATTAATAACACATTTAATGTGTTATTCTTATAATATAAACAACAAGGACTCAATTGAAACTATTAGTAAGATGGAGGGCCAAGGAGCAAAAAGACTAATACTTAAATATTATAAATAGATGACAAATCATGTCATTCTATTCATCATTTTGTGGTTCCAGCTTCTGTGTTGCGCCGACAAAGAAAAAGGAGAAAAAGAGGCGCCAGCTGCTTGGTTCTTTTAGGGGCAAACCCTCCGGGGTTTTGCCCCGGTACTCAACTAGGGAATCGATAGCTTTATCCTTGGCACGATATGTAATTATTTTCTGACTCATAATATTATTTTGGTTTCATTATTGTTTATTATAATCTTGAGTCTCAATATAATTGTTGGCGAATCAATTCTTATTGTGTTCTATTTAATTGATTACTAATTTATTATTAGTCAATTAATTATTTGATTTTACGTCTTTGTTTATTTATTGTTTTACATGGTAATTATATTTGTCATTCCACTAGGGTATTTTGGAGATGTGAAAATTAGGTCTTGGCCTAGTTTAGATTCTTTTTATTATTAATGCTTTAGCGTTATTAATTGTTTCTAGTGTATGCATGCATAGTTTATTGGTAGCTACCCTTGTTTTGGTAGTTTTGAATGGCGGTAGAGGCCAATTGCCTAGGAGATATGACCAACAAGCGGACTGAGACGGGAAGGGTAAGATATGACCAAATGACGACCCTTTCTACTTGTGCGATTTGACCAACTGATCACCTACTGTTTGGATGAACTTAAGAATTAGGGGGTGAGTGTCTAAGTTCCTAACGGCCGGGCACTCACTATTATAAATCTAGCATGTAGCAGTACTTAATGACTCGGCTTAGTTGAACAGGAACAACAGGACTTATGACGGTGCGCCTGACTTCTCCTGTGGTGGCATCTTTGCTGATAGGTTAGGGCGAATTGACCAAATGCTGTCCTCACGACTTTAACCCCACTTGAAACAAGAATCTAGTGACATTTAGAACCCATATATTGCGATAGTAAACCCCGACTCTTAATGACTGCTTTTAGATTGCCGAATGATCCCGGGTGACCTGTTCATCTTGGTGAGGATTCTAAGAACCATATGGTAGGCGAATTGACCAAAGGAGTCTTGATGTGCTACGTGTGTACAAGTTTAAATTTCTAAAAGGTGAATTACCAATATTACCAATAACACATACGAGCAAGTATATTCGTCCGTTATAGCAAGATTATGAAGGTAAGTCGGGATCGTTCGTAGGGATTTGAGTGAATCTAAGCACAAGTTCGAATCAACAGTGTTAATACAACGCAAAAACGTTTATTTATATTTTACGATCTTCTAATGTTTTGTCGATAACAAACGTAAAATCATTTTAACGAAATAAATAAAATACGTAAATTGTTTGGACTAATAGTTTCTAACATATTCACATTTTCAAATAAAACACTAAAACAAATATAAGTGATTTTATGATTTAGTAATACATATGTACAACAACTAGTGTTTACATATTTGGATAAAATATACACATAACTAGTATGTAGTATATTGGGTAATATAAATGGGTAGAAACTTAAGCATCACAACCCATTGGGCAAATACATTGAATGTAGTTGGGTACAACTCAAAGCCCATAACCCATGCATCTTGACCCATAACCCATTGCATGACATCATGCTTATATCATACATGGATAATATCCATAACCCATGGATCAACCCATACCCAAGTGACCAAGTGCATTGTACTCAAAGATACATTGTATCTAGCCAAAGATCCATGGTTCAACCCATGACTCATAACCATAATACCCATGGGTAAAAGGGAGCGTCCCACGGATCCCTAGCTTAACGCTAGACGAATCCCTTGTGGAAGGGATCCGTGGGATCTGGGGAACAGTAGGATTTTTCCTCTATAAATAGTGAGTCATTTCTTCATTATTTCTCACCTCTTTCTAACACACTTTCTCCCTGAGTTGAAAACTCACTAACATCAGATCCAAGAGATCTATGTTTGTAGTTTTGTTTTTGTGTGATCTTTTAGGTTCCTCTTAAAGGCAAGATCACCACCTTTGAAGTCAAGCAAGCTCAAGTCCATGAGTTGCCATGCTTCCTCATCATCAAGGCTACCGAAGTCTTCTTGTTGATGATTCCTTTCTTTCTTCAAAGAAGTGTAGTGTTGAAGACATTAGTGAAAGATGTCTCAAGTGTCAAGACGAAGATATTAGTGAAGGGTATCTATCGTCAATAGCATAAGCACTTGTGGTAGGTGCTTAGAAGTCAAGACAAAAAGCATTAGTGAAAGGTGCTTAGACGTCAAGACTTGAAGCATTAGTGAAAGGTGCTTAGAAGTGAATACACAAGACATTAGTGAAAGGTGTCTTGTAGATCTAGTCAAAGGCATTAGTGAAAGGTGCCTTAGATGTACATTCGATATGGCGTGTTTCGATGTACAACATAGACTAGTATTAGATCCAAGGATATTGATATCCTTGATGATGTTGTAAAGGAGTAGATCTCCTTTGGGATTAGTCGTTGGTGTAGTGTGGTAGTAGTTCCTCCATTGCAATGGAACTAGGTGCTTAGCCTAGTACCTAATAAAGGGTAGGCGACGTGGTGAAGATGTAGTTCACCTAGGAGTGAAAGAACTAGGTACTTAGCCTAGTACCTTATAAAGAGTAGGCGACGTTGTGTAGGTTTGGTTCACCTTGGAGTGAAAGAACCCGGTGGTTAGCCTAGCACCGGAAACAGGGTAGGCGACGTTGTGAAGGCTTCTCCGCCATAAGGAGATTGGTGTAGTGTTTACGAACTCTCGAGTAGGTGACTCGGGGAGTGGAGTAGGGAAAGGAAGGTGTCCTTGTAGCCGAACCACTATAAATACTCGCGTTGTGGTTTTGTGCTTCTTACTTTTATCTTTTCATTACATATCTTTATATGCTTGTTTATCAACGTCCAACACACACAACCAAATAGATTGACATAAGCCGATCTATATAGTTTAAAAGGAAGTTTTAATTGGTAAAACTATTCAACCCCCCTTCTAGTTTTCCACAATTGGCATCAGAGCTTCGTTACCAAGTTTCTTGAAGTATATTCTACTTTAAAAACTTGATACGATCCATGGTTAATTAAAAACTACAAAGAAGGTTTTTCATAAAAAAACAAACACCGTGTCTTTTAAAACTATATGTTTGGATGTTGATTTGATAACAACATTTTTTTTATTTGTTTTTTCATTTAATTGCACTAATCTTCTTTGTCATGTTGATTAGTCAAAGCTCATACCCACCAAGCTTTAGGAGTCGCTTGGTAACAAGAATACCTTCCTTAAGAAGGTATCTTAAATGCAAAGGAGCGGGAATAGTCTAAGTAACATTTGCTGTGTCATTTGTAAAGACATTCCTAAGTGCGCTAGAGGTATGATTTTCTTTTTACTTTGCTTGATAATTAGGTATTTATATGATTATCTTTTGTGCAAATTACATGTTTTACATGAAGCTTCATTAGGAAGCCTTTTTCTTTCATACGTGTCTTATTTCTCGTCTAAAGTCGTGGTATATAAAAATTATGTTTTGTTTTCTTTTAATCCAATAATAAAACAAAACACGAATTTCAAAAATTCCTCCTTCCCTATAAAAACTCCCACCGTCGACCAATCTATCAAACCCTCACTTTTTCAAATCTTCCAATTTCAAAAATTTCCTCTCACTCATAAACTTCATCTTCCTCCTCATTCCATCTCAACCAAAACCAAGAAGATCCGTCATCAACATGGTTTACATCGCACTCGTGCTCATCGCCTTAACACTCATCGCACTTGTGTTCCCTATGATGAAGTTCACATATGGAGACATTTACTTTGTGTTGTTAATCTACATTGGGATCATATACCCAATCCTTTGTATCGTCCTTAGCATTGAAATGTAATATTACTAATAATCTTGTTATCTTTGTTATTATTTATTTTCTTGTGATTTATATGTTTCATATTCCTTCGTGATACATTAGAAGTCATGTATGCATGATAAAAGAAAATGTAGGATAAAACACTTCTCGTGGTATAAAAATATAAAACCTATGTTTTTATCAAATCTGTTTCTGTTACTACAGATCCACGGATCTTGGAAGTTATACTAGCCGGATCCCTTTTGAAAAGGAACCGTGGGATCCGTCCTACTGGAGAACAGCTTTTCATGCAAATTAAAAACCATTTTTCTTCTAAAAAGTATACTCCACTAGAATGTCAAAACCATAAGTGAGTCAAGTGTCTTTCTTGTCTAAAAACCATTGTTAATAAAAATCTAATAAAAACGTTAGATAATTATAGGTTGACCATAAACATCACCTCTTATTAACCCATCACTTCTATAGGTTCAACTATGACGCATGAATACGAGTTTGATTTTTCACTCACTAGCGTCTACACTCCTAACATCTCTCTTGAGCCCAACACACCTGGCAATCATGTCTGTGGTTTCAACAATCTCGAAACCCGTCACTTCCATGAAGGACGTATTGTAGACACCTCTCTACAATTCGAAGAAGGTATCAATACCTCCTTCCGAGCCATAGGACTAGAATATCTTCTTGAAATCAACGAGAAGATATGTCCAAGGTTCATAATGGAATTCTTCCGTCAAGTCGAACTCGTTCGTAACGAGGATCGCTCTCTATCTCTTTGGTTTTATATCAAAAACCAAAAGTTTACTCTAACCCTTGGGCATTTTGCTCACATCCTCCGGATTCCAAATCATGGACAATGTGCCTTCACCGAAGATTGGTCTCTTGATTCTCTCTTCAACTTTCGTGAAGAAAATAGCCCATATTGTTCACACATACCCTATCCGGAAGATTTAAATCGCATAATATGCAAACCTCGACCATATTACTCCGATCCAAACATTATCTTCATACGGGACATCCGAGAAGAGTACAAGCCTCTTTCACTCATCCTACGTGAAAATGTTTGGAGACTTAGGGGAAATCGATAAATTCTTCCCGCTTGTTGTGCTCACATGTTGTGATGTTTGCTAACACAACAACCATACAATCTCGCCTACTTCTTCGCAAGGCGAATTGCAAATCTTCAAGGCTCCAAGAATAAACTCATCCCTTATGGAATGTTCTTGACACGCCTCTATCATAATGTTATGCACTTCCATCCTCAATTTCAAAGTCCGTTGTACGTACTTGTGAACAAGATGATGGAACCGCTAAACATATCTCTCATGAATACTTTCTTCATTCTTGATTCCACCAACACTCATCAATCACATAATGATTCTCCTAGCGAAAACACTCAAGGAACCTAGTAGTATTCCAAAATAGGATCAATTCTATTGTACTCGTGCTTTATCAATGTAATCCAATTTTCTTCATGAAATAAAACATCTTACATTTGATATCTTAGTATTAGAACTCTTTTTAGACTATCCTTGAGATATAATGCATTGTTAAGATCATTGCATACCTTTAGTAAAGGTCCTGCTGAGCAGATGGGCGGATCCCAAAGATTGTGCTAGACGGATCCCTACACTTAGGGAACCGTGGGATCCGGCAAACAGAAAATGCAATTGCAAGCATTATATTTCAAACATAACCCTAGAACACCTCACACTAAGCCAAACAATAGTGTCTTTAGGCAAATTAAGTCCTTATCAAGATAGGTTGATCCTTCCTACTAACACACCTAGATCACACTTTAAAACGCTTGTAGATCTATCGTTTCATTTTAATCCATTACTCTTCCGCTCTTAAACTCACACTTCATTTTTTACTTAGTCTTTAAAATCTTTCGATTATGGCAAAATTGATCATAAATCATCCTCACCTCAAAATTGATCAAAGTTGATCAAATTCTAATTTTCTCATCTCAAAGCCTCTAGGATATTTTTCAAAACACTATCCTAAGTCACAACCTGATCTCTAGGATCATTTAGCTTCAATTGACACTCTCATCTTTAGTGTCATCCTTGCTCATCCATTGGTACTCTTTGAAAGTTCCAAATCCTTCCATAAAAGACAATCATTAGCTACATCACTCATTACCTTCAAGTACTTAAGCACCCCTTCATTTAAGACATTTAGGAAGACTGAAACACTCAAGATGTTATAGGTCTTAGATCTTAGAAACATCAATTCCACTCTTTCATAACTACTGAATTGCCGGATCCCTAGGATTAGCCTAGACGGATCCTTCTGAGGAGGGAACCGGATGACAGTTTAAGTCAAATCTTGCTAAAACAATCATTTCAACTCATTTTCCTAACTCAAACACTCCATCTCATCTTACATGAGTTCCTAGATCAGTGCAAACTCTGAAGTTGACTCTTGTGCATGTTAATCATCACATTCCAATAAATCCTAGTGGCTTAAGGCTTAAATGCACTTACCAAATCTCTTGGTTTATAAACCACTTTGTTAGGACCTCCATAGTCATCACTCTCATCCTAACTTTCAACACTTTAGAAACCCTTGCAAACCTCTTGAAATCATCTCATCATGAGGAAAACCCCAAGTAGTAACTTATCCACCAAAGAACCACCCATGAAAAAGGCGCGTGTTATACACGAAATCTCTTCAACCGAATCATCTCCGGTCAAGCCAACAAATGATAGGATCCTTCATCATCCAATCACACCAATTCCTAGAAGGATAGTACCCACAAAACTACCAATGCCAAACCCCACCACCATACCTCCTAGGCCAAACAATATCATCTCCACTAAACCATTACCATTAGTTCCTAGAGCTATTTCATTTACATCCCCACTATCATCACCATACCTCTACAATTTAGAGGACTTGCCTCCTAGGCCGTCTCATCCGCTTCCGCCGACAACATTCTCCTCATTAGGAGGAATAATGGTTCAAAATCAAGGTGTTGAGTCAACACTTGCTCCGGCTTCCTTTTCGCCGTTTCCATCATATAATCCCATTTGGATTATGAGAAATCATCAAAGTCAACCACCCGACCATATGGAAGTTGACACTTCTCTGCCACCACCTTCATTCTTGGTCGAGCCATTCTCAAATGAGCCTCCACCAATCCCTCCATCGTTTGAAGCTCCACAAGCCGCTTCACTTGATCCTTTGCATCAAGCCATTTAATTTCTTCCACCACCACTACCTAGCCATGACAAAGATTGCTACCATTGTCAACACGTTGAAAGTTTGATACATGAAGTACGAGAAGACCAACGTTTCATGTTCTATCATCTCCTCGAACGTTTCGACGAGATTAAACCTAAACAAAACTTAAGCTAGAAGATTTTAGTGGTGTCCTAGCATCAAGCGATAGATGGTTTAGAAATTCCTAGTCATGTATTTTCTTATTTTCTTAGTTTTTAGAGTCATGTATATCATAACTCTAGTTTTATTAAATGGAATTACATGCTACTTGTTATTTTTCTGAGCATATGATTACCTTGTATTCATATCTCATTTTTGTGATATCATTACTTGTTATATCACCGTTGCTGAAATTAATCAGCTACTACGGATCCCTCAGAATTTCCTATATGGATCCCTACTAGGAGGGAGCCGTGGGATCCGTGAGACAGAAAGCTTTCTTTCTACTAACTTGAACCACATTTGCAGGAAATTGTGAATTATACTTGCTTTCTAATCTTTGTTTTGTAGTTATTCAATTTACACATGAAGACTTTGACATCCTAAAGCTAGGGGGAGCTTTATGTCAAAGCAATACATTGCAAATTACTTGCAATACTAGGTTTACATTTCGTGACATCCCCGTGCGTAATTGCAATCATCAAGGGGGAGCACATTCGTCACTTAGATGAAATCTTTTGCATACTTACTTGCAAACAAACTAGATTAGTATCACTTTCTTGACGCCCTTACATAGGGATGGACTCGTCAAGGGGGAGTAAAGACGAGATCCGTTCCCGTTACTTGCTCTCTATTTTTTTATTATTTTATTTCTTTCACATGTTTTTCTTAAAAACAATGTGTTGCTTTCCTTCAAACACTTTTTGTTTCGACAAAAGAGGGGAGAAGAAAGTAAAAACTAAAAATTCAAACTTTTACGAATTTTAGCTTTTCCTTAAAATAATTTTATGTTTTGTCATCAACAAAAAGGGGGAGATTGTTAATACAAATAAGGCGTAAAAATGTTTATTTATATTTTACGATCTTCTAATGCTTTGTCGATAACAAACGTAAAATCATTTTAACGAAACAAATAAAATACGTAAATTGTTTGGACTAATAGTTTCTAACATATTCATATTTTCACATAAAACACTAAAACAATTATAAGTGATTTTATGATTTAGTAATACATATGTACAACAACTAGTGTTTACATATTTGGATAAAATATACACATAACTAGTATGTAGTATATTGGGTAATATAAATGGGTAGAAACTTAAGCATTACAACCCATTGGGCAAATACATTGAATGTAGTTGGGTACAACCCAAAGCCCATAACCCATGGACCTTGACCCATAACCCATTGCATGACATCATTCTTATATCATACATGGATAATATCCATAACCCATGGATCAACCCATACCCAAGTGACCAAGTGCATTGTACTCAAAGATACATTGTATCTAGCCAAAGATCCATAGTTCAACCCATGGCCCATGACCCATAACCAAAATACCCATGGGTAAAAGGGAGCGTCCCACGGATCCCTAGCTTAACGCTAGACAGATCCCTTGTGGAAGGGATCCGTGGGATCCGGGGAACAGTAGGATTTTTCCTCTATAAATAGTGAGCCATTTCTTCATTATTTCTCACCCCTTTCTAACACACTTTCTCCCTGAGTTGAAAACTCACTAACCTCAGATCCAAGAGATCTATGTTTGTAGTTTTGTTTTTGTGTGATCTTTTAGGTTCCTCTTAAAGGCAAGATCACCACCTTTGAAGTCAAGCAAGCTCAAGTCCATGAGTTGCCATGCTTCCTCATCATCAAGGCTACCGAAGTCTTCTTGCTGATGATTCCTTTCTTTCTTCCAAGAAGTGTAGTGTTGAAGACATTAGTGAAAGATGTCTCAAGTGTCAAGACGAAGATATTAGTGAAGGGTATCTATCGTCAATAGCATAAGCACTTGTGGTAGGTGCTTAGAAGTCAAGACAAAAAGCATTAGTGAAAGGTGCTTAGACGTCAAGACTTGAAGCATTAGTGAAAGGTGCTTAGAAGTGAATACACAAGACATTAGTGAAAGGTGTCTTGTAGATCTAGTCAAAGGCATTAGTGAAAGGTGCCTTAGATGTACATTCGATATGGCGTGTTTCGATGTACAACATAGACTAGTATTAGATCCAAGGATATTGATATCCTTGATGATGTTGTAAAGGAGTAGATCTCCTTTGGGATTAGTCGTTGGTGTAGTGTGGTAGTAGTTCCTCCATTGCAATGGAACTAGGTGCTTAGCCTAGTACCTAATAAAGGGTAGGCGACGTGGTGAAGATGTAGTTCACCTAGGAGTGAAAGAACTAGGTACTTAGCCTAGTACCTTATAAAGAGTAGGCGACGTTGTGTAGGTTTGGTTCACCTTGGAGTGAAAGAACCCGGTGGTTAGCCTAGCACCGGAAACAGGGTAGGCGACGTTGTGAAGGCTTCTCCGCCATAAGGAGATTGGTGTAGTGTTTACGAACTCTCGAGTAGGTGACTCGGGGAGTGGAGTAGGGAAAGGAAGGTGTCCTTGTAGCCGAACCACTATAAATACTCGCGTTGTGGTTTTGTGCTTCTTACTTTTATCTTTTCATTACATATCTTTATATGCTTGTTTATCAACGTCCAACACACACAACCAAATAGATTGACATAAGCCGATCTATATAGTTTAAAAGGAAGTTTTAATTGGTAAAACTATTCAACCCCCCTTCTAGTTTTCCACAATTGGCATCAGAGCTTCGTTACCAAGTTTCTTGAAGTATATTCTACTTTAAAAACTTGATACGATCCATGGTTAATTAAAAACTACAAAGAAGGTTTTTCATAAAAAACAAACACCATGTCTTTTAAAACTATATGTTTGGATGTTGATTTGATAACAACATTTTTTTTTATTTGTTTTTTCATTTAATTGCACTAATCTTCTTTGTCATGTTGATTAGTCAAAGCTCATACCCACCAAGCTTTAGGAGTCGCTTGGTAACAAGAATACCTTCCTCAAGAAGGTATCTTAAATGCAAAGGAGCGGGAATAGTCTAAGTAACATTTGTTGTGTCATTTGTAAAGACATTCCTAAGTGCGCTAGAGGTATGATTTTCTTTTTACTTTGCTTGATAATTAAGTATACCTATTTAGGTATTTATATGATTATCTTTTGTGCAAATTACATGTTTTACATGAAGCTTCATTAGGAAGCCTTTTTCTTTCATACGTGTCTTATTTCTCGTCTAAAGTCGTGGTATATAAAAATTATGTTTTGTTTTCTTTTAATCCAATAATAAAACAAAACACGAATTTCAAAAATTCCTCCTTCCCTATAAAAACTCCCACCGTCGACCAATCTATCAAACCCTCACTTTTTCAAATCTTCCAATTTCAAAAATTTCCTCTCACTCATAAACTTCATCTTCCTCCTCATTCCATCTCAACCAAAACCAAGAAGATCCGTCATCAACATGGTTTACATTGCACTCGTGCTCATCGCCTTAACACTCATCGCACTTGTGTTCCCTATGATGAAGTTCACATATGGAGACATTTACTTTGTGTTGTTAATCTACATTGGGATCATATACCCAATCCTTTGTATCGTCCTTAGCATTGAAATGTAATATTACTAATAATCTTGTTATCTTTGTTATTATTTATTTTCTTGTGATTTATATGTTTCATATTCCTTCGTGATACATTAGAAGTCATGTATGCATGATAAAAGAAAATGTAGGATAAAACACTTCTCGTGGTATAAAAATATAAAACCTATGTTTTTATCAAATCTGTTTCTGTTACTACAGATCCACGGATCTTGGAAGTTTTACTAGCCGGATCCCTTTTGAAAAGGAACCGTGGGATCCGTCCTACTGGAGAACAGTTTTTCATGCAAATTAAAAACCATTTTTCTTCTAAAAAGTATACTCCACTAGAATGTCAAAACCATAAGTGAGTCAAGTGTCTTTCTTGTCTAAAAACCATTGTTAATAAAAATCTAATAAAAACGTTATATAATTATAGGTTGACCATAAACATCACCTCTTATTAACCCATCACTTCTATAGGTTCAACTATGACGCATGAATACGAGTTTGATTTTTCACTCACTAGCGTCTACACTCCTAACATCTCTCTTGAGCCCAACACACCTGGACATCATGTCCGTGGGTTCAACAATCTCGAAACCCGTCACTTCCATGAAGGACGTATTGTAGACACCTCTCTACAATTCGAAGAAGGTATCAATACCTCCTTCCGAGCCATAGGACTAGAATATCTTCTTGAAATCAACGAGAAGATATGTCAAAGGTTCATAATGGAATTCTTCCGTCAAGTCGAACTAGTTCGTAACGAGGATCGCTCTCTATCTCTTTGGTTTTATATCAAAAACCAAAAGTTTACTCTAACCCTTGGGCATTTTGCTCACATCCTCTGGATTTCAAATCATGGACAATGTGCCTTCACCGAAGATTGGTCTCTTGATTCTCTCTTCAACTTTCGTTAAGAAAATAACCCATATTGTTCACAAATACCCTATCCGGAAGATTTAAATCGCATAATATGCAAACCTCGACCATATTACTCCGATCCAAACATTATCTTCATACGGGACATCCGAGAAGAGTACAAGCCTCTTTCACTCATCCTACGTGAAAATATTTGGAGACTTAGGGGAAATCGAGAAATTCTTCCCGCTTGTTGTGCTCACATGTTGTGCTGTTTGCTAACACAACAACCATACAATCTCGCCTACTTCTTCGCAAGCCGAATTGCAAATCTTCAAGGCTCCAAGAATAAACTCATCCCTTTTGGAATGTTCTTGACACGCCTCTATCATAATGTTATGCACTTCCATCCTCAATTTCAAAGTCCGTTGTACGTACTTGTGAACAAGATGATGGAACCGCTAAACATATCTCTCATGAAGACTTTCTTCATTCTTGATTCCACCAACACTCATCAATCACATAATGATTCTCCTAGCGAAAACACTCAAGGAACCTAGTAGTATTCCAAAATAGGATCAATTCTATTGTACTCGTGCTTTATCAATGTAATCCAATTTTCTTCATGAAATAAAACATCTTACATTTGATATCTTAGTATTAGAACTCTTTTTAGACTATCCTTGAGATATAATGCATTGTCAAGATCATTGCATACCTTTAGTAAAGGTCCTGCTGAGCAGATGGGCGGATCCCAAAGATTGTGCTAGACGGATCCCTACACTTAGGGAACCATGGGATCCGGCAAACAGAAAATGCAATTGCAAGCATTATATTTCAAACATATCCTTAGAACACCTCACACTAAGCCAAATAATAGTGTGTTAAGGCAAATTAAGTCCTTATCAAGATAGGTTGATCCTTCCTACTCACACACCTAGATCACAATCTAAAACGCTTGTAGATCTACCATTTCATTTTAATCCATTACTCTTCCGCTCTTAAACTCACACTTCATTTTTTACTGAGTCTTTAAAATCTTTCGATTATGGCAAAAGTGATCATAAATCATTCTCACCTCAAAATTGATCAAAGTTGATCAAATTCTTATTTTCTCATCTCAAAGCCTCTAGGATATTTTTCAAAACACTATCCTAAGTCACAACCTAATCTCTAGGATCATTTAGCTTCAATTGACACTCTCATCTTTAGTGTCATCCTTGCTCATCCATTGGTACTCTTTGAAAGTTCCAAATCCTTCCATAAAAGACAATCATTAGCTACATCACTCATTACCTTCAAGTACTTAAGCACCCCTTCATTTAAGACATTTAGGAAGACTGAAACACTCAAGATGTTATAGGTCTTAGATCTTAGAAACATCATTTCCACTCTTTCATAACTACTGAATTGCCGGATCCCTAGGATTAGCCTAGACGGATCCCTCTGAGGAGGGAACCGTGAGAACCGGATGACAGTTTAAGTCAAATCTTGCTAAAACAATCATTTCAACTCATCTTCCTAACTCAAACACTCCATCTCATCTTAAATGAGTTCCTAGATCAGTGCAAACTCTGAAGTTGACTCTTGTGCATGTTAATCATCACATTTCAATAAATCCTAATGGCTTAAGGCTTAAATGCACTTACCAAATCTCTTGGTTTATAAACCACTTTGTTAGGACCTCCATAGTCATCACTCTCATCCTAACTTTCAACACTTTAGAAACCCTTGCAAACCTCTTGAAATCATCTCATCATGAGGAAAACCCCAAGTAGTAACTTATCCACCAAAGAACCACCCATGAAAAAGGTGCGTGTTATACACGAAATCTCTTCAACCGAATCATCTCCGATCAAGCCAACAAATGATAGGATCCTTCATCATCCAATCAAACCAATTCCTAAAAGGATAGTACCCACAAAACTACCAATGCCAAACACCACCATACCTCCTAGGCCAAACAATATCATCTCCACTAAACCATCACCATTAGTTCCTAGAGCTATTTCATTTACATCCCCACTATCATCACCACACCTCTACAATTTAGAGGACTTGCCTCCTAGGCCGTCTCATCCGCTTCCGCCGACAACATTCTCCTCATTAGGAGGAATAATGGTTCAAAATCAAGGTGTTGAGTCAACACTTGCTCCAGCTTCCTTTTCGCCGTTTCCATCATATAATCCCATTTGGATTATGAGAAATCATCAAAGTCAACCACCCGACCATATGGAAGTTGACACTTCTCTACCACCACCTTCATTCTTGGTCGAGCCATTCTCAAATGCGCCTTCACCAATCCCTCCATCGTTTGAAGCTCCACAAGCCGCTTCACTTGATCCTTCGCATCAAGCCATTTCATTTCTTCCACCACCACTACCTAGCCATGACAAAGATTGCTATCATTGTCAACATGTTGAAAGTTTGATACATGAAGTACGAGAAGACCAACGTTTCATGTTCTATCATCTCCTCGAACGTTTCGACAAGATTAAACCTAAACAAAACTTGAGCTAGAAGATTTTAGTGGTGTCCTAGCATCAAGCGATAGTTGGTTTAGAAATTCCTAGTCATGCATTTTCTTATTTTCTTAGTTTTTAGAGTCATGTATATCATAACTCTAGTTTTATTAAATGGAATTACATGCTACTTGTTATTTTTCTGAGCATATGATTACCTTGTATTCATATCTCATTTTTGTGATAACATTACTTGTTATATCACCGTTGCTGAAATTAATCAGCTACTACGGATTCCTCAGAATTGCCTATACGGATCCCCACTAGGAGGGAACCGTGGGATCCGTGAGACAGAAAGCTTTCTTTCTACTAACTTGAACCACATTTTCAGGAAATTGTGAATTATACTTGCTTTCTAATCTTTGTTTTATAGTTATTCAATTTACACATGAAGACTTTGACATCCTAAAGCTAGGGGGAGCTTTATGTCAAAGCAATACATTGCAAATTACTTGCAATACTAGGTTTACATTTCGTGACATCCCCGTGCATAATTGCAATCATCAAGGGGGAGCACATTCGTCACTTAGACGAAATCTTTTGCAAACTTACTTGCAAACAAACTAGATTAGTATCACTTTCTTGACGCCCTTACATAGGGATGGACTCGTCAAGAGGGAGTAAAGACGAGATCCGTTCCCGTTACTTGCTCTCTATTTTTTTATTATTTTATTTCTTTCACATGTTTTTCTTAAAAACAATGTGTTGCTTTCTTTCAAACACTTTTTGTTTCGACAAAAAGGGGGAGAAGAAAGTAAAAACTACAAATTCAAACTTTTACGAATTTTAGCTTTTCCTTAAAATAATTTTATGTTTTGTCATCAACAAAAAGGGGGAGATTGTTAATACAAATAAGCCGTAAAAATGTTTATTTATATTTTACGATCTTCTAATGTTTTGTCGATAACAAACGTAAAATCATTTTAACGAAACAAATAAAATACGTAAATTGTTTGGACTAATAGTTTCTAACATATTCACATTTTCACATAAAACACTAGAACAAGTATAAGTGATTTTATGATTTAGTAATACATATGTACAACAACTAGTGTTTACATATTTGGATAAAATATACACATAACTAGTATGTAGTATATTGGGTAATATAAATGGGTAGAAACTTAAGCATCACAACCCATTGGGCAAATACATTGAATGTAGTTGGGTACAACCCAAAGCCCATAACCCATGGATCTTGACCAATAACCCATTGCATGACATCATGCTTATATCATACATGGATAATATCCATAACCCATGGATCAACCCATACCCAAGTGACCAAGTGCATTGTACTCAAAGATACATTGTATCTAGCCAAAGATCCATGGTTCAACCCATGACCCATGACCCATAACCAAAATACCCATGGGTAAAAGGGAGCGTCCCACGGATCCCTAGCTTAACGCTAGACGGATCCCTTGTGGAAGGGATCCGTGGGATCCGAGGAACAGTAGGATTTTTCCTCTATAAATAGTGAGCCATTTCTTCAATATTTCTCACCCCTTTCTAACACACTTTCTCCCTGAGTTGAAAACTCACTAACCTCAGATCCAAGAGATCTATGTTTGTAGTTTTTTTTTTGTGTGATCTTTTAGGTTCCTCTTAAAGGCAAGATCGCCACCTTTGAAGTCAAGCAAGCTCAAGTCCATGAGTTGCCATGCTTCCTCATCATCAAGGCTACCGAAGTCTTCTTGTTGATGATTCCTTTCTTTTTTCAAAGAAGTGTAGTGTTGAAGACATTAGTGAAAGATGTCTCCAGTGTCAAGACGAAGATATTAGTGAAGGGTATCTATCGTCAATAGCATAAGCACTTGTGGTAGGTGCTTTGAAGTCAAGACAAGAAGCATTAGTGAAAGGTGCTTAGAAGTCGAGACTTGAAGCATTAGTGAAAGGTGCTTAGAAGTGAAGACACAAGACATTAGTGAAAGGTGTCTTGTATATCTAGTCAAAGGCATTAGTGAAAGGTGCCTTAGATGTACATTCGATATGGTGTGTTTCGATGTACAACATAGACTAGTATTAGATCCAAGGATATTGATATCCTTGATGATGTTGTAAAGGAGTAGATCTCCTTTGGGATTAGTCGTTGGTGTAGTGTGGTAGTAGTTCCTCCATTGCAGTGGAACTAGGTGCTTAGCCTAGTACCTAATAAAGGGTAGGCGACGTTGTGAAGGTGTATTTCACCTTGGAGTGAAAGAACTAGGTACTTAACCTAGTACCTTATAAAGGGTAGGCGACGTTGTGTAGGTTTGGTTCACCTTGGAGTGAAAGAACCCGGTGGTTAGCCTAGCACCGGAAAAAGGGTAGGCGACGTTGTGAAGGCTTCTCCACCATAAGGAGATTGGTGTAGTGTTTATGAACTCTTGAGTAGGTGACTCGCGGAGTGGAGTAGGGCAAGGAAGGTGTCCTTGTAGCCGAACCACTATAAATACTCGCGTTGTGGTTTTGTGCTTCTTACTCTTATCTTTTCATTACATATCTTTATATGCTTGTTTATCAACATCCAACACACACAACCAAATAGATTGACATAAGCCGATCTAAATAGTTTAAAAGGAAGTTTTAATTGGTAAAACTATTCAACCCCCCCTTCTAGTTTTCCACAAACAGAGTCTATCCAAAACATATAACAAAGCAAATAGATATAATGAAATTCAGATGATTAAAAACTACACTTGCTTAAACTAGTTTCATACCCTAGATTAATGTGATTGTGCTAACCTCTTAATATGTTAGTTATGATAATTAGTTGGTGTACTAATCTATCGTTCTTGCAAGTTAAACCTTTGTCAAGATTTTAGTTCATACAAACAAGCATTTTAACCAATCAATTCAAGATCAATTCAAGTTTCATAAGTTTACTTGTATAAACTTAAACACAAAAACATCCACTTGTTTCATCAAATTGCTAAAGAAATGGTCAATACAAAAGGTAGCCGATCATAGACAAAAGGCTACAATTGATTCTCAACAACTAATCTTACGACCTTTTAGATGTTTCCAACCAATCCAATTTGATAATCAAAAAGTGTTTTTATTACAACCACACCATAGTTCCTTTGTATAATCAAGAATAATGGGTTAAAACAATCATCCATAGACAAAATGATTATAACTAGTTGAATAATAATAAGTTCTTTCGACCTCTACGATTACTATCAACTAGTCAAACTTGATTAACAAATGTCACTATGAAACTTTAGCACAATTGGATCTTAGAATCAACTTGAAATTGAATTAAAACATGTTAACACAATCACTAACTAATCATATGATAATCAACATCATTTAAGCAAGTGTATAAAGAAACTAGCCACTCATAGCAAACATGAACATAAACTCAGAACTTTGAACATTAGAAAACATGATTAAAAGTCTTACAATGCTTGGAATAAGATTACAAATGGTGAAGTAATGATGCCCAAAGTATTGGGGTAGACTTGGTGATTTGGCCTCCAAATGTGGAACTTCTGGAACTCCAAACTTTCCTGGACTTCTAAGGACGAATTTGAGAGCTTAAGAGGTAGAGAGATTTGTATTGAAGTGTGTGTCTCATATGCTCACAAAAGGGCTCTATTTATACTAGTTTCAAAGCCTAGGGTATTAATTGCTGAACTTGGCCTCCAAGGAGCAAGGAAGGGACTAGAATACACCAAGAGAAGGACCTAGAATCGTTTGGATACAAAGGGGAAACTTAGTGATGAAGATTTGGCAGATACAGGTCCTCCAACCCGATCCGGTTGGTCTTCTACAAATGGGCCAACCGTTTTCGGTTGCGGGTGGCGACCGAACGGTTGGTGATGGTGTTTTGGCCCTTTATGGTCATTTTCCAACCGATCCGGTTGCACTCGCAACCGATCCGGTTGGATTCTCTGAGTTACAGAAACTTGATCTTTAACTTCTCTTTGACTGGCAGAACTTGGTTCTTCGATCACTATGGTCTTCAAAGGTACTTGAGATACTGATTTGTGCTTGACATGCTTCACTGAAACGGGAATCTTCTATTTGTTGAACATTACTTTACTTTTCCTTCCGTTTCCCGACACTTGGTTATAAACATTAGACAAACATCTTTTGATGCGATTAAGCACTGAAATCACGCAAATATAACCAAATAACATATACAAAAGCACACATAACGCTACAAGAAACATGTACAATCTGAGCGTTATCAAATTCTCCAACACTTAAACTTTGCTTGCCCTCAAGCAAATCTAGGAAAAAAAACATCCACTGGTACAAGATCGTGATTATGAAAAAATGTGATACAAATCTACCAAGTACGAGTACGAGAGAAGATTCATCAATTATGCTTTTAAAGGTGAAACATTCAAGATGTTTGACAATATCCAATGATTTTCTTGCATGATTAACATTTCAAAACACCTCACGAAAAAGGAACGAAATATAATTCACTCAATCACTCATTTAGTGGAGTAACAAGATAAATCACACTCATTGCTAAGTCATAATTAGATTATTACCATAAGCTTGTACAAGAAACAAAACTCCACCGC
The DNA here is from genome assembly GCA_019973895.1 of Chrysanthemum seticuspe. Classification (NCBI taxonomy): domain Eukaryota; kingdom Viridiplantae; phylum Streptophyta; class Magnoliopsida; order Asterales; family Asteraceae; genus Chrysanthemum; species Chrysanthemum seticuspe. The sequence continues at coordinate 110,404,423 of BPTQ01000001.1, forward strand.
CGTGGCGTGAGCACCAAGTAGAAACATCTAAAGAGGACTTTTATTCGGGTTATAATGATATGGCTTCGGGTTAAGGGTGTGGATAAGGCATGGGAGCGTTTATGAAATTGGTGTTAAAATAAAAATAAAATCAAGTCTAATACCCGCGTTGCTAGCTACCAAACAATCCATGAACCAATGAATGATTATAGCTTCATTTTCTTCTTTTCGGCTTTCCACAACTTTTTGCTTTGCTTTGCCATGACAATTTTTCTTCGAACATAGCACATTGGCTAATATATCGATACTTTCAACATTTTTTTAGAACATAAACTCATGAAATGGCTCAATCAACCTTACAAGATGTGGTACTCATAATCATTTGAACAATCTTCACTTTCCAGGTGACTAGCAACCAACCGTTTAGACATTGATAAGGGTTAGGCTAAGGTTTAAAGTGTAAAATCTTTTTATATTTTTTGGGTGAAGCAAAAATGAAAAGGATGGCTCAGAGGGTGTAACTAGGGGTATCTAGTGCTAAAATTGAGCACTACAAATGGGTCCATGTGGGTGGCTAACTAACCGATGTGGCTAGCTAATATAGCATGATATGAAAAATGGAAGGCTATTTGGGTTAAATCTTAAGGTGCCTCTTTATCACACGAATTCACTTATATCGCACGAATGCGATCTCACTGCGGTCTAGTAATGATTTACAAGTACAAGTTCTAGAATAAATAAAATCACCGGCACACTCATAGCAAAAGATTTAAGCATAAAAGATGTATGCTTCTTACAGAACAGGCTTCAAATCCTCACAATTAGTGGAAAGGACTATAGTATGTGCTAGCAAATGTTTATCGATCCCAGAATGGATTGCAATAGTAATCGGAACACATCTCGAAGTTTTCAAATATTACCAGTTTTACCAGTGGTTTGATCCAGTTATTCTAATATATAATCCTAAAAGCGTGAAAAATGACTAGATCATAAGGGCAAACGATTTTTTTTGATTTTAAGCATAAAAAACTCTAATTTTTCCTATTCACCCCCCACACTTAAGTTAGACATTGTTCTCAATGTGAAAAACGAACTTCAAAGTATAGAAATAGGGAAAAATAAAGATGAAACCAGATATTCCAATGAGTTTATCAGCTTAAATTCTCTTATTCCTAGTGTCCACTGGAGAAATCATTACCTGCACAAAATCTTATAAACAAACAAAAAGTTTTATTAAGAGGTAGCACCCCCCACACTTAAGTTCAACCAAAGGTTTAAACTTTGGGGCGTGACCACAGAAAATCAAATTAGAAACACACGGGTTGCCTCCCGAGAAGCGCTTGTTTTATTACCGAGTCATCAGCCTGACTCGAATCTTCCCGAATTCACTTGGCCACAAAAGCAGCCTTGAGCATTTTGAAAAGTTCGGGGATATACATGAATTCTTCACCAGTAGCTTCAATATCGTCCCAGACGAACTTAGCAGATCGTTTCCAAGGAACAATTTGTGGGATTCTTCTTGGAAAAGGTGCTATAAAGGTGATTGTTTCGAATTCATTTTTCGGGGAAACTGTTGCAACTGAAACTTCATTCATTTGCTCCTTGTCATAATATAACTTGATTCGGTGCCCATTAACAATGAAACTTCCACCCTGTTTGTCATAAAGTTCGATTATTATCAACTAGTCAAATTTGATTAACAAATGTCACTATGAAACTTTAGCACAATTGGATCTTAGAATCAACTTGAAATTGAATTAAAACATGTTAACATAATCACTAACTAATCATATGATAATCAACATCATTTAAGCAAGTGTATAAAGAAACTAGCCACTTATAGCAAACATGAACATAAACTCAGAACTTTAGAAAACATGATTAAAAGTCTTACAATGCTTGGAATAAGATTACAAATGGTGAAGTAATGATGCCCAAAGTATTGGGGTAGACTTGGTGATTTGGCCTCCAAATGTGGAACTTCTAGAACTCCAAACTTTCCTGGACTTCTAAGGATGAATTTGAGAGCTTAAGAGCTTTGTTTGATGAGTAGAGAGATTTGTATTGAAGTGTGTGTCTCATATGCTCACAAAAGGGCTCTATTTATACTAGTTTCAAAGCCTAGGGTATTAATTGCTGAACTTGGCCTCCAAGGAGCAAGGAAGGGACTAGAATACACCAAGAGAAGGACCTAGAATCGTTTGGATACAAAGGGGAAACTTAGTGATGAAGATTTGGCAGATACAGGTCCTCCAACCGGATCGGTTACATGACCAACCGATCCGGTTGGTCTTCTACAAATGGGCCAACCGTTTTCGATTGCGGGTGGCGACCGAACGGTTGGTGATGGCGTTTTGGCAATTTATGGTCATTTTCCAACCGATCCGGTTGGATTCTCTGAGTTACAGAAACTTGATCTTTAACTTCTCTTTGACTGGCAGAACTTGGTTCTTCGATCACTATGGTCTACAAAGGTACTTGAGATACTGATTTGTGCTTGACATGCTTCACTGAAACGGGAATATTCTATTTGTTGAACATTACTTTACTTTTCCTTTCGTTTCCCTACACTTGGTTATAAACACTAGACAAACATCTTTTGATGCGATTAAGCACTGAAATCACGCAAATATAACCAAATAACATATACAAAAGCACACATAACGCTACAAGAAACATGTACAATCTGAGCGTTATCAAGTCTATCGACTGTTGCCACTTGTAGAACATCTCGGTTTAAGAATTGCATCACTATCGTTCCCATTAGCTTGTTTACCAGAGAACCAGCCCAATTGATCACGTGACACCTTAAAAATTATCAATCCTTACATTAAAACTTATTTATTTGACTAATTTAATTAATTAGACAGTTATGAATCAACCATTCTTGGGACGACCTCGGTCATACCATTCCCTCACTACATGCGACCGGGTACACTGCCCGTTAGTGCATTAGGTAGGCCATAGGTAGACGAGTTACTATAAATGTAAAACCTGGTCAGTAAAACCTGCATCAAGTTTTTGGCGCCGCTGCCGGGGAACGGTCTTCGTATTTTTGGCTGTTTGATTAATATTATTCCACAATTATGTCTTCTGTCTTGAGATTACGGCGTAACCTTTGCCATGATTACGGCGTAATCTATTCTTATTATAACAAGTTTCTTTCAGACTGAATTTATGGCGTAGTTATTTATAGGAATTACGCCGTAACCAAGTCTGAGACATCTTAAAATTATAAATGATGTGTTATATCTCACTTGTTGCTCATGTTTATTATTTTTACACATTTAATGCACGAGGTTGTGATAGTGTGCAGGTTGAGCAGGAAGAACAAGTGGAGGAAATCTCGACAAGATCATAAGCCGAGATTAGTTGAGCAATGGACATGATTGGAGACATCCGATTGATGGCTGTTTCAGGAGTCTAACTTAAAGACTCGAGAGTTAAAGAAAAGTGCTCGTCGGGAGACTACCCGTCCCTATCCTAGATTTAATTTTTGATTTTATTTTTCTTAGACCTTTTTGGATATTTTTGTATCTTGTTGGTTTTGTTTTGGGTTTGGTATGTTTTGTTTATCTTGTTTACAGGTTTAAAGACCAAGGATAGATGATAGGAGTTCCTATAACTCCTCTTGATCACGTAGGAAGAAGTTGACACCATGGGCACAACAACATCAGTATGTAATTACGGCGTAATGGGACGATCCATTTACGCCATAAATGGCTATCAGTAAGGCCATCTGCCCACTTCTACATAACTACGATGTAACTGGGCCGATTCAGTTACGCCGTAACTCCCTTGTTCCAGGTATTTTCTTTCTCGGGCTTTCTTATTACGCCGTAAGTGGGCCGATCCAGTTACGCCGTAATCCCTTCCTGGTAAACATTTTTCGTAAGTCATCTCACCTACACCGTAACTGGGCCGATCCAGTTACGCCGTAACTATCCTCTGATATGAAAATTTTTAATTAAAACAGTTTCAAGACATTCCATAACCTTGTATTAGTAATTAAATGAACTTTGTGGGTGTGTTCCCTTTAAACCCTCACGAGACTTCACTCGTCCACTCGGGACACCGAGGGATTTAAAAGGCTTGTTGCATGCGCTAAATGCAATCGTGATTCCTACGAAAGTGAGTTAGGTTTTATTTTGTTTTTATTTTTATATTTCGTGCTATTTTTGCTTTTTATCTGGAATTATGCTTTTTGGTATTAGTTTTTCTTGCAGCAATACATGTTGTAGGATTATGGAGGTATGATTGGCTGCAGGGAAACACCTTTTATCCGTCTGGTTGAGTACCATTGATGTTGGTAATGAAGAGTTGATGTGAAGATGGATGTTGCTCGTGGAGGCACAATTGGGCATGTTTGTGAACATGCATTATTATCATACCGAGCAAATCCAGGGGAGTTTTTCGTTCCATCTCTAATCCTTCCTATTTTTCATTTATATGCTTAAGTATGACCCAAGTGGGGGGAAGGGATTAGACGTAGACACCTGCTTGATTTTACTTGCTTTTATTTTTCTAGTTTTTGATGAAAAGTGTTTTATTAATAAAATTTTGACATGTTTTTCATTACTTAACTGGATTAATCTAGACTGAGCACACCTACCCTATATTTCCATTGTGTGAGGATAAGCCTTTCTGTTTTCCCCTTATACATAATACCATAAAAATGAGTGTGCCGGTGGCTGTAATAGACTTTAGAACTTGGCATTGCATATCTTTTCGAGACCATTATCATGAGCATTACACTGAGGTAACTTGGTGTGATCGATGCAGCTAGGATTTAAGGCAATTTTAGGACTAAACCCAAATAGCCCATATATGTATTGTGTTTATTGACTTTTCACATCGACCAGTCAATCCCCCTGTTAAACCCTTTTTGTTTGCACTCACCATTAGTGCATGATACCCCTAGATACACCCTTCAGAGCCTTTCCTTTCATTTTTTTCACCCAATATTACTGTTTCGTTACACCTATCGCCTAGCCTACCCTATAGTTTCCTTATGTCCATGGTCCGGGCGCTGTTGGTTAATTTTGGTTCCACTAGTGAAAGTCGCGGGTTTTGAATAAAAGGTTGTGGAAGAAAGTTGGGTTTAGATTATAGTTGATCTCAAGTGGGGGGATGCTTTTTATGTTCGTATTGTTTTCATTTTTTCATGTATACCTTGTCTTGCATCAAAAAAAAAAAAAAAAAAAAAAAAAAAAAAAAGTAAAAAAAGGGAAGAAAAAAAAATGCAAGCAAGAGTTTGTTTATTAGTTTGTTTATTGCTGATCGTTATATAAATCAACTTATATGTCGTATTGTGATAAGTGTTCTCGCCTTGTTTCAATTAGGCACATATTTTTACAAATCCATTTTGTCTTACGGATAAAATTAGAAACCCGTACATTTTTATCTCGCATTTCGAATTTTAATCAATTTTCGTACAATGGGGGCATTGTACAATTCAAGTGGGGGGATGGGAGATAGAAATGGTTGATTTTATAATTTTTTGGTAGAAAATGTGCTAAAATTACCCAAATTTTAAAATTTTTATAGCACATACTTTTTTTCATTGATGATGAAGGCCGAGTTAATGCACCTTATTTGCCTAGTTTATGAAGTTTATGAGGCACTATGTTACATTTTATATGCATTGACTCGTGTATTGAAGACCCATTGACTCTTGACCCTCTATTTTTGCTACGGGATTGAATGCGACTTGTGGTGGGGTGACTATGGACTTAGGAATCTATTTGTTTCGTGTCTTTTTATTTACACCCATTAAATGTGTTCCCATGTCTTATCCTACCCTTAGTCATGAATCGAGTTTAGGAGAGGAAGCGAGCAATCATTGGTGTCTTGGCCATGGATTTGGTCATGTATCATTGATTTTGTCCCCTTCGCCGTAGCTCGTTAGTAATGACAAAATAACCCCAATAGCTTATGTTGTGTCAACCCATTGCCTTTTAGAATAGCTGCATCTATAGACTCTAGTGGTGGAGATTAGTATCTTTGTCAAGCTTATGATAGAATACTCGCCATGACTGAGCAGTTGAGTGATCATCCAAAAATAAACACGTGAATTATGAGAGAGAGAGTGTGATTTCAATTCTCTTTTCGTGAGGTGCTCGGTTTGGAATTTTCTAGCTTAGGTGATTTTTAGACTCATATCTTCCAATTAATCCTGGGAGATATCTTTTAAAGAATTATTTAAAGGGTCTACTTGAGGACAAGTAGAATTCAAGTGGGGGGATATTTGATAACATCAAATTAGCCTGATCTTTTATATATCAAATTCCCGTGTTTATGGCCTCATTTGTATTAATATGGTACTTAATTGGTTTATATTCATTTATATTTGCATTTCAGGATAAATGAGCCGTTGGAGCGGAAAAGATGTGAGAAAAGGCCAAGAAATATATTCTGAAGACAAGTTACGGCGTAAATGGTACTTTGACTACGTCGTAACTAATACAACGAGGGCCTGACAACTATTTGTGAAGGTTACGCCGTAACTAGCTAATAATGTTACGGCGTAAATATAAGCTTTGAAGGATACGGCGTAACCATTTAATATGGTTACGTCGTAATTATTTTTTATAAAAGTTACGGCGTAACATGGAATTAGTTACGCCGTAGAGATTATTTCGGATCGGATAAGTATGAGATGACAAAGGATTACGGCGTAACCCGATGATTAGTTACGCCGTAACTAATTACTTGGGCGCAAAGTTTCGAGATCCAGGGATTATAAGCGGCAAGTTAATATTTATTTTATCCATTTCGGGGACTGAAGATAATGATAAGAAGAACTATGGAGGGTCAATGGCGTACAAATTAATAACACATTTAATGTGTTATTCTTATATGTAGTAATATAAACCACAAGGACTCAATTGAAACTATTAGCAAGATGGAGGGCCAAGGAGCAAAAAGACTAATACTTAAATATTATAAATAGACGACAAATCATGTCATTCTATTCATCATTTTGTGGTTCCAGCTTCTGTGTTGCGCCGACAAAGAAAAAGGAGAAAAAGAGGCGCCAGCTGCTTGGTTCTTTTAGGGGCAAACCCTCCGGGGGCGGTACTCAATTACGGGATCGATAACTTTATCCTTGGTACGATATATAATTATTTTCTGACTCATAATATTATTTTGGTTTCATTATTGTTTATTATAATCTTGATTCTCAATATAATTGTTGGCGAATTAATTCTTATTGTATTATATTTAATCGATTATTAATTTATTATTAGTCAATTATGTGAAAATGTAGAGGGGGGTGAATACGTTACCGTTTAAAAACGTTAGATCTTTTGTATCAAATCATTTATGAAGCTTTTTATAATATGAAAGTACCAATTATTGTTTGTGACTAATATAAAGCATAGTAAACCAAGTTGTCACACAAGCATAAACATCAAACCACATCACAAGCAATTATAAAAGTAAAGAGATAAAGAAAGAAAAGTGCAAACCGAACACGATGATTTATAGTGGTTCGGTCATGGATCTCCTCTCCGCCCTACTCCACTCCCTGAGTACCCAACTCAAAAGTTACTTCACTAAATCAATAAGCTCCCTTCTCGGCGGAGAAAACCTTACAATCGTCGCTTACACTTTTTCCGGTACAAAGCTAAATACCGGGTTCTAGTTCGAGGTAGAACCAACCTAACGTCGCCTATACAATATTTCCGACACTAAGCTAGATGTCGAGTTCTTTTCGGGTACAACCACTCCCGTTATGTTTTATGGCTCAACATAACAAACCTTGTGTTTTATGGTTCAAACACATAACCCGTCTAATCTAGTTTGGTGAAAGTGTTATGATGATGCAATAATGTGTACAATGATGATCCATGACATAAATTTCTAATGGATATGAATGACTAATCTAAATTATCTTCTTAAATAAGAAGTCTTCAATCAATGAGGATATCAAGAGATCTTGAATCTTCATATGTTGATATGCTTTGGTGAATGAGGTTGGCTAGATCTCTAAACTTTCCTTGGTTGATCAAAATGTAAAATATGCTTACAACAAAGATGAATGTTAGAAGCATTATGATCATGTGATGGTGAGGGTGATTGATGTATGTTACTACATGTTTATCTATATATCTAAGTGATGAAAGAATGTTAGAGAGAATGTATGTTGGAAGGGATGAAGATATGAGAAAACCATGAGATGGTATTTATAACCAAAAGTGGTAATCAAAAATAATTTATTAGATTTGATATCTTCCAAAATCTTTCCAAAATTTTTTAAAGATTTAGATGACACTATGCATGAGGTAATAAAAGAGTGTTTTCCTTTTTATGAAAAATACATTTAAACAAATGTATATACTTATTAAAAAGGTAAGTTATTTGTAAATAAAATGTAAGTAACCTTTTGTAAAATAAAATATCTAGTTGAGTGCTTGTCAAAATAAAATATATTTTGTCAAGTGTAAGTAAATTTTAGTACTTGTATGAATATTATAGTTAGTTTACTTGTACAAATAAAAGTATATATTTGTTAGACATTTTACAAAAGATGTATTTATATAAAATACTTGTGAATGCAAAATGTAAAATGAGGTTCAAAATAGAATGGTTAACCTATTAAAATACTTGGTGACTCTAAACGTATTTTAAACATTCTAAATGATTTGTTAATGGGTTTGATCATAATGCCACATAACAAACATGTACGAACCTGTGTTGTACCATACGAGGACTTGAGACATCGAGAGGTGTTGAATGTATGTTGAGACAAATGTAATTACAAGTAACTTGTACATTTTACGTTATGTATTACAAGTTACATCTTTGTCATCAATCAAAACAAACGAGACTGTATAGATTAAATATAGTAATATTTGCACTAACAATCTCCCCCTTTTTGATGATTAGAAAGAAATGTAAACGTAATAGAAAGTAAAATGTAAAAAGTTACTTGTATCCTTACTACCTTTACATTACCTTCTCCGTTTACACTCTTCTCCCCCTTTTGTCGAAACAAAAAGGGCGTGTCCTTGGAGTTTAACTTAATTTCTCCCCAAAAAAGGCGAGCTTGCATCATCCCTAGTGAAGTTAAAATCATCTACTTCAATCCGTCCCTTGTTTGGTAGCGGATCCATGGATCAAATAAAGAGGATTAACCTACATCAAGGTTAGTTTTATGCAACAAAAATTATGAGAAATATATGAAAAAGAAAAAGGCATAGCAATTTTAGCCTATTTTCTCCACTTTTTATCGAAGCAAAAATGCTTGTTGAAAAGTGAGAATGATGCTAAATACGTGCATGCTCCCCATTGACGGTTGCTCCCCCTTGTTTGAGGCGTCAGGGTATGATTAAAAACCTAAAAAACAAATATTAGTGCAAAATTATATTCGTCATTGGACGAGTAAGTGATATACAACAAAGTGTGTATAAGATGCATTCAGTAAATTCTTGACGGAAGCTCCCCTTGCTCTAGGTCGTCAAGATGAACCTTCAAAATTAATATTAGTATAATAGAAGCTTTGTCTTTAGACAAATATGTCATATACAAACAGGTGTATAGACGATGCAATATGAGCTTAAAGGATATTCCTCCTTGTTCGAGGGTGTCAAGAAGCACCTAAAATAAGAAAAATAGTTGATGCAAACTTCATCCTTAGATGAGTAAGTTATATACAATCGAGTGTATATGATGATGAACCTACAATGAAAAACATTAGTGCAATATATTTCATCTTTTTCACAAAGAAAAATAAGATGTATATATGTGATAAATGATATAATCAAATATCTCATGAAGTGTAGTCTCCTAGTTACAATCATAAGAAAAGTGAGAATATAATATGATAAAAGCCTACAAAATAGCTCCTAGAAAGAAGATATGGAGTCTCCCACCGGGTGTGCCACTAGTGGTGCTAGTGTTGGTGTCGGTTTACTAGTAGGATTCATGTGGTTATGGTAGATGACTCGAGATTTACAAAAGTAAGTTTTCGCTAATCCGTGGTGGTGATGATTAGTGAAATTGGTGATGGAAGGTGGTGGTGATTAGGTAGGAAGCTATTAAGGAGTTAGAAACTCGTATGTATAGCAAATATAAAAATATGGACTCATGCAATCCTTTCGTCATGTCAAGTGACCAAAGCTAAGAGAAAGAAAAATTATGAATGGACATTGCTTTTCAATGATGCATAAGGGTTATGATTTGAATGATTTATTGATGCTAACAACCTATTGTTTTGAGCAAGTTCTAATATCCTTCAACCCAAGAGTAATCAATAATGCGTTCTATATAAGAATATTATAATGAAGATACCAAAAAATATAAAAGTGATAACATGAAGATAAATTCGTTCATTGATTGACATGAATTATAAAAATGACCTATTCTAGGTGACAATGGGAAAGGTAGTATTAGCATGGTTTTGACCGAGATGGATGATTATCACTTTGAAAAGAAGTGAAGACAATATAGAAAATACTAATAATAATAATGAGTACCTATATGAGGATGAGAATGACATCATATGAGTGAGAGTTGGATAGACCAACGTGTTGGGAATGGCTGTTTTGATTAATATATCGTATGCACTGACAATGACATGCATGATAAGCAAGAAATGATAAGATCCTATGATGGTGTTCTAGATGGTGAAGATGTAAGGTGCTAGTTTAAGGAAAATCCTATATGTGGAGATGAAGACGTTTTGTAAAAACACATGATATGTTTTTCACTTGATGAGGTATTGGTGCAAACTTGTGATAAAAAGTTAAAAAGGTTGAACTAGTTGTGGTTTCGTGAACCGGTTTTAGCTAAGTGGTGTTTACCTATGTGTTGGTATTTTAGAGTCTAAGAGACATAAATTTTGAAAAAAGACAATTATGTGAATGGATTTCTCTCCCCCTTAATTGGTGGACATCCAACATAATGTTTAATGTATCAAATAAGGAACGACAACAAAGTGTTTAGAAGGTTATTCGGGTTAACGAAAGAGGTGAGCTTAGTGAGGTTTTTCTGGATGATGGTTATCATACAATGAACTTCATCCTTAAAGTCACGTACCTCTTCTCGATTAATACGAGATGATCGTATGATGAGGCATGTGGTTTCCTAATAGGAAGTGAAGAGGATTAGAGTATTGTTATAACTAAATAATGATGGAGATGATTTTTGGAAAGCGGAAGCAAAAATGAGATTTGGAAAGAGGTCGGTTGAAAGACAAAAATGCAAAGCCAACCCTCTAGAACTTAATTCTATATGCTTTTAAACTATATGCAAGTGTAGGGGTCCCATAAAGCATAGTACTAATCTACGTAGCAATAAAGAGGATTATGTAAAATGAGCATATAAAAGTTAGAACCAAGTGAGATAACAAATAATTTGTTATCAACCTACAAAACAAATTTGTTAGTGACAAAAGATGTTAACATGATAGAAATCAAATGATAACATATTATATAAGCAAAAACAACACATTACACTTAGTAGACAAGAAATCACCACACAAGATAGCATCAAAACAATCATATTATGCAAGAATATGACTTTATTCAAGATATTTCATTTATGAGATTGTTTTGTCGTTAGACTTAGACACTTAAGCATACTTGGATATACAATAATCTATGTGATTAATTTGTAAGATAAAAAGGCTTCTAAAAGTTTGTCATGCCAAAAGCACTTTGACAGATTATATGTGCACACGTAGCAAACAAATAGTGTGACAAGAAGCAAAAAAAACAAGATGAAAGATTCATGCAAGCCATGTTTAAGACATAACAATTTGGAGCATGTATCATTTGGATCATACTACACACAAATGTAATGAATGCCAACTAATAACTTTCAAACACAAATATATCATATCAAAATTATCACGTATCAAAATGGCATATTAACATGTTAATCATGCTAAAAATAATTCAAAAGTAAGTATCATGCAAATAAAGTTTAGGTTTAAACATTTAGTATCATGAAACAAGAATACAAGCATTATAAAGATAAAACCGTACTAAGGTTTACACATTTGACTAGTTATCAAACACTAAGATAATGTCAAATCAACTTATCGTATCAAACAAGAACATGTAATCAACACATGTAAGTGCAATGCAAGTGGTTTTAAAAGAAAAGTCATATATACTACTTGTTTGATTAGTATTCCTAAGGCGAGGCAAACTATCAATGTTTTAACACTTACTTTAGGCAAGTATAGGAAAACAGATTTTTCAAGTTGGAGAATGAATATGAGATTATTACTAGCGGTGCTCAATTAAGGCTAAACACGACCACTTTTACGGGTGATTCCACATACCCAACTTCTCTCCAGGAAGCAATTCAACCGTTAGGTCAAATTGAGTTTCTAGTGCAATAGGTTCTCCAGTAGTCATTATCATGTTAGAAAGATGGGAACTCCTACTTTTGCCTATTAAAGTGCATAAAAGATGATAGTTTACCAATACTTGGCTTAATGTGACACAACTAATATGCAATATAACTAAGGTGATGAAGATGTCATGTTATACAAATGAATTTCAACAATGGTGTGTTGATAAACAATATGTTTTAATCTTGTGTTTAGAATCTAAGGTTGTAAGATCTAATGAATGACATCTTTTGCGTGGAGTTGAAATGTATACTTTAAATGTGATTTGATTATCTAAGACTAGGGAATGGAATATGTTAAATTAAGAACATTCTCAAGAAAGCTCTTTTTTATTTAACAAGAATCTAAATAAGGTTACCAACTTCAATAGATCTTGTGTATGTTCTAGAGATGTGTAGTTTTAACTTTGGATGTGCACAAGGTTTGAGCAAGGTTAGGTTATGATGTACACTTGAAAGGAAATGGATACAAATAGTATCTTTCAACAAATGAGATTATCGCATGGGATAAAGTTATCATGCTTATGAAAATAAGTATGACAAAATGAATTGGATATGCTAGTTCATAGAAATTGTTTGTTTCAAGATCATTTAGCCAATGAGGTGTAATGAAATCTCTTGTAACATAACCATTTATGTCGCAAGGAGAGAATAATGCATAGGATATACAATATCCTTTTAACAAGATGAATACTTAACGCATGATTTCTTAGGCATAATGTTTTTCAAAACATCATGTTTTCCTAAATGAATATATGAAGCCAAAGTGTTTGAATCGGATAGTCCCATCTAAATAAACTTGGTCTCAAGATTATATTCACTAGATGATGACAAGATAAATTCACTCGAGTTTCATATGTATACTCCTCAAGAGTTATTGTTGCTTGGGATGTATGATGTTGGCTTTGAGATTGTATTTTAACATATGTTGTTAAAATGTTGATTTGAGGTTTAACGAAATTTATGCAGAAGTTTAACGACAAAGTATTACTAATACTTTGATAATTTGTAAAGGTAGTACTACTTATACCTAGTGGAAATTTACAACAATTACCAAGAGCACCATGCTTATTTGATAGTTGAGGTTCTAGCCATAATGAATTATCTAAGTCCTTATATGTGGGAAAGGATGTTTGAGTTTGTTCAAACGTGCATTTGATTCAGTACAAGTTTTGGACACAAGGGCTTTTTGAGCAATACACTCAACGAATTCAAATGATGGTAAGGAAGGTCGATTGGTTGATCAAGGTGGTAGGTCTTCTAGTGTGTCTAAATAAGGATGTGGTGATGTAGGGGTTTGTTGTGCTATGGGAGTACTTAGGTTGATTATTTGTCCATAGATGTTGAACACAAAAAAGTACGGATACTAATTCTTATGGTTCATTGGTTGCTACAACTAGTGGGTGAAGTGCTTGAAGTTTTGGTTATGTCTATGAAGCTTAGGGGCTAAGGTATAGGTTCACCTTGAAAGGGCATGTTTGATTTAAAGGATGCTCTTGGAAGTTCATGAGCAATACGCTTAATGGTGCCAAAAGATGGAAGAGGGATAGTAGGTGTGAAAGAGGGATAAGTGGCACAGTGGGTTGTTTGTTTTGGATAAGTGTTTCAACATGTATTGTTAAAATACTTGGGTGTTGATTTTTCGGATATGACTTTTAATGACTACAATCGTAAGTCGCATATACTTGAATATTTCGGATGAAATACTTAAGTTGTCAATCCTAATTTGTTGAGATTATAAAGCTTAGATTGAACTCAAGGATAACCAGACTTGATAGTATGTCTTTAACATATGTGTGAGTTATGACTCTATGTAAATACTTATCGTCTTGAAGGATGACACATTATTTTCATCTTAACCAAGTGAGGCAATACATGTGGATACAAAAAAATATCTATAGTCATATGTTAGACTTGTGTATGATATCTTTGCATATAATGAGTCCAGATTTGTTAGTCTCGGTAAGTCATCTAAGTCATCCGCAAACGGGTGAGGAGCTGTTGGTGGTGTTGCACAAAGTACAAGTTTTGGAGACTTTGGTTGTGAAGGTGTTTTGGATGGTTGTGAAGTAGTCAGAATGATGGGTGATTTTGGTGGTGGAGTTGGAGTACTTAAGTTTAGAAAGTTCACATCTTGAATGGGTGATGAGATGTTGAGAGGTAACGAGTCCGAGGATGAAGAGTTCAAGTTTAATGAAGCAACAAGATCGAATGCTAATCCTAGTGTTTTATTTGAGGTTGAGGATTTAGTCATTTTGACTTTGCTTTAAGAAATGCTAAGTTTAAGGAAAAGTAACAGTGTAGGTGTGAAAATGACCATCCTGAATGTGTCGATTTATGGAGCTAAGGATTCACGGAGAGATGTGTTTTATTTGATGTTAATCCATACAAAGATGGTAGTTTCTAATGAGATGAAAGTGTCTAAGATCATGTCAAACATCCTAAGTTAATCCATTGAGGATGTGTTGAGTGAGATATGAAAGATATGCATTAACAAGTATCCTAGAAACGAGATTTGGTAAATTAGATTGCGGGATTTAGTAAAATCCAACAACTTACCTGTAGGATCCACGACACCATTTCTTTACACAGGCGGAACCCTTAAATTGGTGCCGCCTGGTCCGCCTGTACAGGTATGGCAGTACCAAAATGCATAACAGACGGTACCAACATTTTGGTGCCGTCTGATCCGTGGACACCAGAAAAGTTCACAGACCCATTTTTTAGGTGTCAAGGAGTTTTTCGAAACCTGAAATTTTGCTTAAAATATGTGACATTAATTACTTCTAGTTAGGAAAAGTCGATAACACATATACAAACATATTGGAGCATAGACTTTGACCAAGGGCTAACGATTTTCACATAAAAGGGAAAATGGGTAAAATTTGATAACACACTTGTGCTATCCACCTGCATAAACCGGTTAGCATACAACATTGTTTTAAGTCATATTATCATCCTACAAAGTACAAACAAATAAATTACATCATACAACATTGTTTTTGTCCTTGTACCAAACACTCTCTTAAAACCTCCATTTTTCAAAGTACTTGACTAATTTACTTAGTACTCATTGTTAAGCGAGTCATGACATTTCATAAGTTATGCGAGATGTTAGTATAACCTATGCAAAGGAAGTGATCTAAGTCTATAAGTGATGGTAAAACAATTTTCCAAGTAAGTGCACAAAATCTAGCAAATGTCCTATTGTGCATAAACAAGAAATCTTCAAACAAGCAAATAAATAACATGGCAAGATTGACACTTATATTATGCAAACAAACAAGTGTAAACAACAATTTTAAAATAAGCAAGCAACATATATGCAAACAACATAAACAAGTGGTCATTTAGCATAGCATAAAAAGAAAAACACTTTTCGTCATTTATCGTTTAAATGTGATGATGTTACCAAGCTTGATTAGTTTTCTTTAAACATATTACATAATTATTTAGTTTCAAAATAAAGTATATCAATGTTTTAAGAATACCATCTTAAATTGCTTGACTCAAAAATTTGAGTTTTTATGTTAAAGTGAAACTTAATATCTTGGACATACTTGTAGTATTTGGTCTATTTCACTTATTTAAAATTAGACTCAGGTCATGAGAGTAGTTTTAAATGAAAGTAGACTCAATTCCCTTTAAAATGATAGGTGGCTCGACTCCTACGGACTTACGGTTAATAAGTTATGAATTTTTTAAGTTGGCCAAAAAAACTGCGTACTGTGCAGACCAAGGAACCAAAATATTACAAGGAAGGAGCCCTTTTTTTGGTTCCGCCCAATCCGTGGTCTTCACAGAAAGTTGAAAAAATGTACTTACTCATAGCGAAAAAGTGTAGGACTTACTAGATTTGATAGAAAAAATATAATACACATATTTTGTTTATTATTTTTACTAATGTGACTTATCTAAACATTTAACAACAAAATTTCTAAGTATAATTAGCAAAACATTTTTCATATTATATTTCGCTTCAATGGTAATTTGATACATGGATCGTGCTCCATTTTAAAAACCATTTGTTTTGAAAATAAGAGCTAAGAGGCTCTGGTACCGATTGTGAAAACGTAGAGGGAGGGGGGGGGGGTGAATACGTTACCGTTTAAAAACGTTAGATCTTTTGTATCAAATCGTTTATGAAGCTTGTTATGATATGAAAGTACCAATTATTGTTTGTGACTAATATAAAGCATAGTAAACCAAGTTGTCACACAAGCATAAACATCAAACCACATCACAAGCAATTATAAAAGTAAAGAGATAAAGAAAGGAAAGTGCAAACCGAACACGAGGATTTATAGTGGTTCGGTCACGGATATCCTCTCCGCCCTACTCCACTCCCCGAGTACCCAACTCGAAAGTTACTTCACTAAATCAACAAGCTCCCTTCTCGGCGGATAAAACCTTACAATCGTCGCTTACACTTTTTCCGGTACAAAGCTAAATACCGGGTTCTAGTTCGAGGTAGAACCAACCTAACGTCGGCTATACAATATTTCCAACACTAAGCTAGATGTCAAGTTCTTTTCGGGTACAACCACTCCCGTTATGTTTTATGGCCCAACATAACAAACCTTGTGTTTTATGGTTCAAACACATAACCCATCTAATCTAGTTTGGTGAAAGTGTTGTGATGATGCAATAATGTTTACAATGATGATCCATGACATAAATGTCTAATGGATATGAATGACTAATCTAAATTATCTTCTTAAATAAGAAGTCTTCAATCAATGAGGATATCAAGAGATCTTGAATCTTCATATGTTGATATGCTTTGGTGAATGAGGATGGCTAGATCTCTAAACTTTCCTTGGTTGATCAAAATGTAAAATATGCTTACAACAAAGATGAATGTTAGAAGCATTATGATCATGTGATGGTGAGGGTGATTGATGTATGTTACTACATGTTTATCTATAGATCTAAGTGATGAAAGAATGTTAGAGAGAATGTATGTTGGAAGGGATGAAGATATGAGAAAATCATGGGATGGTATTTATAACCAAAAGTGGTAATCAAAAATATAATAATTTATTAGATTTGATATCTTCCAAAATCTTTCCAAATTTTTTTAAAGATTTAGATGACACTATACATGAGGTAATTAAAGAGTGTTTTCCATTTTATGAAAAATACATTTAAACAAATGTATATACTTATTAAAAAGGTAAGTTACTTGTAAATAAAATGTAAGTAACCTTTTGTAAAATAAAATATCTAGTTGAGTGCTTGTCAAAATAAAATATATTTTGTCAAGTGTAAGTAAACTTTAGTACTTGTATGAATATTATAGTTAGTTTACTTATACAAATAAAAGTATATATTTGTTAGACATTTTACAAAAGATGTATTTATATAAAATACTTGTGAATGCAAAATGTAAACTGAGGTTCGAAATAGAATGGTTAACCTATTAAAATACTTGGTGACTCTAAACGTATTTTAAACATTCTAAATGATTTGTTAATGGGTTTGATCATAATGCCACATAACAAACATGTACGAACATGTGTTGTAACATACGAGGACTTGAGACATCGAGAGGTGTTGAATGTATGTTGAGACAAATGTAATTACAAGTAACTTGTACATTTTACGTTATGTATTACAAGTTACATCTTTGTCATCAATCAAAACAAACGAGACTGTATAGATTAAATATCATAATATTTGCACTAACAAATTAATTATTTGATGTTACATCTTTGTTTATTTATTGTTTTACATGGTAATTATATTTGTCATTTCACTAGGGTATTTTGGAGATGTGAAAATTAGGTCTTGGCCTAGTTTAGATTCTTGTTATTATTAATGCTTTAGCGTTATTAATTGTTTCTAGTGTATGCATAGTTTATTGGTAGCTACCCTTGTTTCGGTAGTTTTGAATGGCGGTAGAGGCCAATTGCCTTGGAGATATGACCAACTGACCCTAGGTAAGCGGACTGAGACGGGAAGGGTAAGATATGACCAACTGACTACCCTTTCTACTTGTGCGATTTGACCAACTGATCACCTACTGTTTGGATGAACTTAAGAATTAGGGGGTGAGTGTCTAAGTTCCTAACGGCCGGGCACTCACTATTATAAATCTAGCATGTAGCGGTACTTAATGACCCGGCTTAGGGGACCAGGAACAACAGGACTTATGACGGTGCGCCTGACTTCTCCTGTGGTGGCATCTTTGCTGATAGGTTAGGGCGAATTGACCAAATGATGTCCTCTCGACTTTAACCCCACTTGAAACAGGAATCTAGTGACATTTAGAACCCATATATTGCGATAGGAAACCCTGGCTCTTAATGACTGTTATTAGATTGCCGAGTGATTCCGGGTGACCTGTTCATCTTGGTGAGGATTCTAAGAACCATAGGTAGGCGAATTGAGCAAAGGAGTCTATCGACTGTTGCCACTTGTAGAACATCGCGGTTTAAGAATTGCATCACTATCATTCCCATTAGCTTGTTTACCAGAGAACCAGTCCAATTGATTACGTGACACCTTAAATATTATCAATCCTTACATTAAAACTTATTTATTTGACTAATTTAATTAATTAGACAGTTAGGAATCAACCGTTCTTAGGACGACCTCGGTCTTACCATTCCCTCACTACATGCGACCGGGTACACTGCCCGTTAGTGCATGTTTGGTTAATCCAAGTGGAGGTCTTTAACTGATCCACGTGATAATAAGTTTTGAGCCAGCTTTGAGATCATCAGCTACCATAAATCTCTGACTCTTCCTTTGTAGTGTTGAGATTATGTGATGTTGTGACATTTGGACCGACATGCTCACATTCTGGATCATGAAATCTTCTCATCAGAGTAGCGGAAGCTTTAGTTGATTCATGATATTGGCAGCAGCGTAGCAGAAGCATGGAGTGAAAACATCAGAGTCGTTGATGCACTTATCATGATTTCTTTAGAAATGAATGTGTTGTGTGAACATGCGGCTATGGGTTGACCTCTCCATTCTGATCAGCTGCAAACGTCGGGTGTACCTACATACAACAGTTAGCAATAAAGCGTACGAAAGTGTCTTTGATCACTTTCGTTGAATTGAGGTACACGGCCCACAGTTCCCCGTTGATCAGTACAAGTACTGCCTGTGATCAGGTATAATTCCGAAGAATCTCCTTGACAGGGTTTCGAAGCTGCTCTAGCCGTTCTCAAACCGGAACATCTCAAAGAAGACAACACAGAGTGAGTGAACCAGCGAATTGAGATTCACTGATTGATGAAAATGATTTGAAAACAATCGTGTATTGCTCAATAAAATGTTTTTGCAATACAACGAAGGTTTTAATGAAAATCAGTTATCAATCATAAACACCTTTTATTTTTGAGATATTAATACACATTCGATGTGCTAAAGAAAAGAATTTTCAAGCACAACGACCGGTTTTTCAAAGGTATCCGTCAATCTATAACCTGAACCAGGATTGATTCATAATTTTTAATCGCCCCATTGTTTGTGTTCAGTTGCCACATGGTTGATCTATTGGATAGATCTCACAAGCCACCTACCAAGAGCTTGTTTGATGTTGGCTCTAGAAGGCTTTCCATCTTTATTGTGAATATGTTTGCATATCACTCAAATGTTCTGGCAATACCACAAGGATAATGCGTAGGACTCTTAAGATATAATTTCTCTTTCCACATTGTGTGAAACAGAGAGTCTTCATTGATAGTGTCCTAAAGAGATTTATTTGATGATCTCGTGGCTCTAGACTCAATTGTGCACATTTGGTTCCTATGCTGGAGACTAGGGAGAGGGTCTCCTTCTTCAATATCAACAAACTCTAAAAGAAAGTCGATAGATTATGTAGGTTCCTTATGAGAATGAAACAAGTCCTTTTAAGAGGAACTTGAGTGGCTTGGGAAGTTGTAGTGCAGTGTGTCACTGGGTCCATGACGTCTTGTCTTCAATACCGATGTTACCTTGGTAACCACCAGTAGCATATGAATTGAACCCGGTTTCTGCCCTAAGGTTGAATAATTGGAGGGCTATTTATTTTCACCCTTTTCACATTTAATTCTTTTTCATTCTTCAACCCTTCAGTGCTTACTGAGACTTCATAACTAGAACCTTGTAGGGTTTATTCTAGTTCTAGCTCTATCTCAGTCCGCACTATTCCCATTTCTCACTTTTCTCCTTTTTTCATCATACCTAAGGACTTCTACACTATCTAGTGTATTGTCCCTGGGTAGATCCCTCCGGCTCTGGCGGGATCGTGGGAACGAATACCTAACCTAACCATCCTTATATCATCATACATAAAGTAAATTTGGTCGGTCTATTTGGTATTGTTCATTTGTTATTGGAACCAATTGAAAACCATTTGAAAATCAATCCAAATACTTGTGATATATTGTCAAAGCATTTTGTACCTGTATTGTTTTGATATTTTAGAAAAAGAGCTCCCCCTCAACATGTGCATCGTGTATTTGAAATCGTTTTGGCACACGGAGGCAAGAGGAAGGATTCACTTCTTTGATTACCATTTTCTAAAAGATATCAACATCACTTTCCTAATCAAAATTAGTATTTTTCATACTTTGTTAAGGGTATTTTTGGAAAGGATGTGGTTTTCAAAAAGTTGCTCCCCCTCAATATGTGCATAGAGATTTGAAAGTGTTTTGCACATATTAGGGAAAACCTGCACATTGAAACAAATCAATCACGTTTCGATCCTTTTTGGTTTGAAGTAGATGCTCCCCCTCAACATGTGCATGGAAAATTTGAAATTGTTTGGCACATGTGGGGAGGAGAGCTTGTAGATCACTATAAAACCATTTATCGAATTATCAGTTTAAATCCAATTTAAATCACAAATTCTCCCCCGATCCCAATTTTCAAATCATTTGAGATTTGTGATCTCTGTAGATTTAAATTGATTTTGAAAGCTTTTGAGGAGAATTGTGACTTGCTTATGAAAACATTTAACCGATAAGGATCAGATCCGAGACTTTAAACTCCAAAGATTAATCATGCTTAAATATCTTTTGAAAACATGACATAAACCTTGGTCTGAACCTTTTGTTTTTCTTTAAAAAACGAGTTATAGACTGAAATGACTATAAGCCTTTTGTTTTTCTTTTTCTCAATTTTTTTTAATATGTACATTCGAACAACATCTAAAGACCCGTGTCACTCTTTGAATGACAACACAAAGACCTTAGATATTATCGAACCAAGAAAAACATGACAAAATGACAATATTTTTGAAATTTTTTGAGTTTTTCAAATTTTTATGGATTTTTGAAAGTTTTATATTTTTCTATTTGTTTTTTGTTGGTTTTGTAATTTTGTATTTTGATTTTTGAATAAATATTAACAAGAGATGGATGAAGGGAAAACTTTTACTCCTAGTCTTCCTCTTGAAGACGTTTGAGTGTTTCCGGTTGTAGACTCTTTAGACCAAGTCGTGGGAGGATAAACTCAAAACGTTCTCTAGGAAGAGCTTTGGTGAAGATGTCTGCTAACTGGTATTCAGTCCTAACAAAATAAAGTTCCACCACACCGTTCTCCACTTGCTCCCTAATGAAATGATGTCGAATGTCAATATGCTTTGCTCTTGAATGTTGAACGTTGTTGCATGAGAGAGCAATGACACTTTTGTTATCACAATACAGAGGAATTTTGTTGAATTCAAAGCCATAGTCAGATAATTGGGATCTCATCCATAGGATTTGAGCACAACAAGATGACATGGCTATGTATTCAGCTTCTGTAGAGGATATAGAAGTACTCATTTATTTCTTTGAAGACCAGCTCACAAGCTTATCACCCAAAAACTGAGCACCTCCTGACGTGCTTCGACGTGTATCTTGACATCTTGCATGATCAGCATCTGCATAGGCTGTTAATGACATACCGGTGTCCTTCGGGTACCAAAGTCCCATATTGATGGTTCCTCGGAGATACCGTAAGGCCCGTTAACCGCTTCAAGGTGCTTTTTGGTAGGCTTAGCCTGGTATCTAGCACACATGCATACAACGAACATAATATCATGTCTATTGGCTATGAGGTACATCAGAGATCCAATCATACTACGATATTTCGTTTGATCTACCATGATCCCTGAGTGGTCCTCATCCAGTTTAGTACGCTCTATCATGGAAGTGTCAACAGAGTCATAAGAATCAAATCCAAATTTTTTTAAAATCTCATTAGCATATTTAGATTGATTGATAAAAATGTCTCCGGGACTTTGTAAAATTTGTAATCCCAAGAAAAATGACATTTGTCCCATCATTGACATTTGAAACTTGGAGCCCATCTCCTTAGAAAAACGGTCACATTCATTGGGGTCAGTCGAGGCAAAAATAATATCATCAACATAGATTTGAACGTGAATTAAATGTTTGCCTGACTTTCTGGTGCACAATGTCGGATCAACTGCTCCTTTGCTGAATCCAGTAGATAGAAGAAACTTTGATAGCGTATCATACCATGCCCTATGAGCTTGCTTCAAACCGTAAAGAGCCTTCTTCAAGCGATAGACATGAGTAGGATGCTCTGGATTCACAAAACCTTCAGGTTGGCTGACGTATACGACTTCTTTAAGATCTCCGTTAAGAAATGCCGTCTTTACATACATCTGATAGACTACCATATTCTTGCTTGCAGCATTAGACGGGAAGATTCTGATTGCCTCGATATGTGCAACTAGAGCAAATGATTCTTCAAAGTCAATACCCTCCTCTTGATGGTATCCTTTTGCAACCAATCGAGCCTTGTTCTTTAATACATCACCATGCTCATCAAGTTTTACTTTGAAGATCCACTTTAGAGCAATGATAATAGCACAATCAGGAGCAGGTACTAATTCCCATACATCAAGTCGATCAAACTCATGAATTTCTTCTTGCATGGCATTGAACCAGCTTTCTTCATTCGTGGCAGTTTTAACGTCTTTTGGTTCGATTTTAGAGAGTACGGAGTTGAAGAGGCACCATAAGGCATCCGTTGCAAGTTGTTTACGAGTGGATACAGGACGAGAGGGGTTTCCAATGATGTTGTCCAATGGATGGTCATGTGTACATTTTCTAAGGTGTTCATGTGGTTGTTGTTGAGGAACTGAAGTAGCAGAGTCATTTTCTCCTGATGAAGATGGTTCTGATGATGGTTCAGGAGCAAGTATGTTCTCAAAGGGAGCATCTTCAGGAGTAGCAAAGGGGTTATCTCCATCATAGGTGCCAGAAACAATTCCATGATGTACACTTGATGATTGAGGAATTGATGATGAGACTGAGTGATCAGCAGTAGGCTCTTCTTGACTTAATGACATAGAAACTGAAGGGTTAACTTCATTGATAGGGATAGGAGCAGCCTCTGTTGATAGATTTGACAGATCATTAGCAATTGGCTCATAGTGTTCATCAAACATTGGATCAAACAATTTCTTCAAATCATCTTCTGAAGGAGGTACATAAGGAGTTGCTGGTGAGAGATTTTATGTACAAGAGAAGAGTTAATGGGACTAGTTAATGAAGGTTGTGATGCGGGTCCAGAACTTGATTGTCCTTGAGCCATTTGACCGGTCAGCTCATCGAATGTAACATGAATTGTTTCCATGATATTTCGGGTTCTTTTGTTGTAGATTCGGTATCCTTTTCTGTTTGGTGCATATCTTACAAATACTCCAATGTCCGCTTTAGCTTTCAGTTTGCCTAAATCTTGACCCTCATTAGTTGGATAACACAATGCACCAAACACATGAAGGAATGATAGATCAGGTTTTCGATTGTGGACAAGTTCATATGGAGTTTTTCCATGAGTTGTATGAATTAGGGATCGATTTTGAGTGTAGCATGCAGTGGCAATGGCTTCAGCCCAGAGAAACATTGGAACCTTTGAGTAAATCAACATTGTTCTTGCGGCTTCTACAAGAGTTCGATTTCATCTTTCAACTACACCGATCTGTTGAGGAGTTCGTGGAACACTTCTTTGAGGACTGATTCCAACACTTTCATAAAACTCATTGAGTTCTCTATTAACAAACTCAGTTCCATTTTCAGTTCAGACGATTCTAACAGTCTTGTTAAGTCGAACCTGCAGCTGTTTGATAAGTTTAATGATGACATCTGGAGTTTCATCCTTTGTCCTCAAGAACTTAACCCAAGTGAATCGAGAGTAATCATCAACCACAACTAACACATATTTCTTCCCTTTAAATGTTTGCACTCTCATGGGTCCACATAAATCCATGTGAATGGTATGTAGAACTTCCATAACTGAATTTGTAGGTTTGGGTTTGTGGACATACTTCTTGATTTTTCCCAATTGGCATGCTGAACAAAGATGATCTTTTTCATACTTTAGTCTAGGTAGGCCTCTTACTAAGTCCTTTCTGGAAAGATCATTTATGGTACCGAAGTTCAAGTGATTGAGAAGACGGTGCCATAGCCATGACTTTGTTTTCGAAGCCTTTGACAATAAGCAGATAGGAGAAGATTTCATCATATCTTCGATAGAGATGGTGTATAGGTTTGGACCGCGTGTTCCTCTGAGAAGTTCAACACCATCAAGTTCTCTAACAAAGCAATTATGTTTTCTGAAGGCCACTTCTAAATCGGAGTCACAAAATTGCCCTACAGAGAATAAATTATGACCAAGACCTTCAACATAATATACCCGGGAGATTACACTATCACCAACAACATAATCTCCATAACCCATAATAACACCAAAATGGTCATTTCCGAATCTAACAGTTCCGATGAATTTACTCACGAAGTTCATGAGCCGCGACCGGTCTCCAGTCATATGCTTGGAACAGCCTGAGTCCAGGTACCACAGAACGATTTGAACGATCTGCAGTTGAACACAGACAAGAATAGATAACTGGATAATTGGGATCTCCATGTAAGAATGGGTTCCATTTGGTTAGTAACAGTGATTGGAACACCCACATCGGAAGTAGAAACAATGGAATCATCAGTGATAGATGCAGTGCTAGTGTCCATATTTAACCTTTTCAAAGTATGTTCACTTCTTAAAGGAATAGTTCTACCAGTAGGCATCCATTTTCTAATGGGCATTGACTTAGAAAATTTAGGGCACAACTTATTAAGATTAAATTTGTGGCCAGTAGGTATCCATTGATAACCTATATTACTAAATTTTCTTCCTGTGGGTTTCCAATGTTTTCTAACCTTCTTCTGCCTTTGCTTTCTAGCCTTCTTAGCATGATTATTGGCATTAACAATCTTAATAGGGCATTTAACAGCATTAATCAATTCATTCACACCACATTCATGATTAGTAACAGAAACCAAGCAATCATCATTACATGTTTTTCCAAAAGTAGCAAAATTCGAATTAATTACAGTACGCTTATAGCTAATACTAGAATCAACACGATTCGTTTTATTCAACTCAAACTTAATGTTCCTAGGGTGGTCTTCTACTTTCTTCCAGTGCACATTCTTAGCTTGCGAGGTCCTATCTTGCATTGTATTGTCTGGAGGCTTTGACCCGCTTGCTTTTATGTCACTGATTACTCCTGTAGAGGGAATTATGGGAACATTAGTTGGTTGGGCTACCTTTTGCATTCCTGAACTAGAAGTGCAGGGATCTGAACTTCTCGCAGGCACTTTAGAGTACACTTTCTTAATATTGGGCATAGAATGGGTTGCATACTTAGCACTAGGCATAGAGCAAGGCATCACAGCTTTATCTTTCGCACCTAAGGATTTAGAACATGTTGCTATTAAACATTCTAACAGCTCCTGAGATCGTTTGGCCTGAATGCAAACAAACCTAATTTCACTATCAAGTGGCTTATTTATGAAATCCTCTTCTACAATCTCACGGAGACATTCAAGACTATCCTTAAGGCTAGAAAAATAGTTATGAAATACAAGTTCGTTATTACTTAGATGAGAAGGAATGTATTTAACAGTCACAGTATATTTAGAGTCTGCAGATGACTTTGATGCAACATTCTCATTAAAGACAAGTGGCATTTTCCCTTTTTCCTGACTCCTCAGATTCTCAATTTCCTTTTGTAAAGACGTTATTTTTTCGTTATTCTTGTCATGAGTGACTTTCATTGAATCATATAACTCTTTAAAGTGTCGTTTAACTTTTTCATTTTCTTCTAGAAAATTCTCATTTTCCTTTTGTAAAACATTAACCAAGTTTTGAAAACGAAAAGTTTGAGAACACTGAGAATCTAAAGGAGGAGGCATTTGGGAGCCAATCACATTGTTCTTTTCACCCTTTAATTGTGTAATTTAGGCTTTCAACTTTCTGATCGTGTTACAATGAGCTTGAATCTGTTCGTCTCGTTTGTTTATTTCAAAAAGTGCATCAAACTCTGGAACATTTGAGGATGTCTTGATGTTTGAGGTTTTGACATTTTCTTTGAGATGTTGATATTTTAGTTGCAAATCAAAATGTTCAACTTCTAGTTTAGAAAAATGTTTTACCAAATTATCGTGATCATCCTGATCAATTTTCTCATTTAGTTCTGAGTTTTTGTTTTCAAGCTCAATGACACGATCATGGGAAACTTTCAAGGTAACAGTTAATTCATGAAATTGAGAAGCAGTAATAGAATGCTTAGTAACAGTATAAAACACATCTTGAGACACACAACTTAATACTAAGTTCTCATTTAAGATATGCAAATTCTTCCTTTCAATTTCATTATATTTGAGTTCCTGTTCATAATCATTGACCTCAACTATCATTGCATCAAATTCCTTTTCCATTTCTTTGATATCTGAGTTAATCCCTTTTTGAAGACTCTCAAATTGACCTTTTAATTGTTTAAAGAAAGGCGTGACCTCAGTTAAATAACATTCTTTAGTTTGCTCAAAACCCCTTTCCCCTTCAGTTATCCCTGTAGGTGTGATTCTCTTCTTACATGTTGATGTGCTCCGGTTGGTGCAAGTTTTAAAAATTTATAATCACGAATTAACCGTATAACCTTTTAACACATACGAGCAAGTATACTCGTCCGCAATAGTAACGTTTTGGTAAGTCGAGATCGTCCCAAGGGATTTTTGTTTTGAAATAGATTTTATTAAAAAGTTTCTAACAAGAAAGCTTGTCAAGGCTCTCTCGAATAAGTGTTCTAGTGAAAATACGAATCAAGAATAAAAATATATACTTGTGTGAAGTCTCATAATCAACCATAGATAATGTTCATAAAGGTTTGGTGTATACTCTTATTATGATGCACAAATCATAAGCAAATGATTCCCCAACCATGGTATTTGTTTGTAAAAATCATTCTAAGAACAAAAACATTTAGGTAATCCTTTCGGTCCTTATCCCAATGATTATCCTATAAAAATTCCATTTGTTTGCAACATGCTCTCATTAAATTTGTTCTTACGAATCTTTCGACCCTTCGTGATGAAAACGTTCCTAGTCTTGTTTTAATAAGCAAAACATGGTGGATGTCAATCACCATATCCCCATACTAGTTTGTCACAACACTTTTTGGAATAAAACACAAGAGAAATCCTTTCGGTCCTTTTTCTTAAAACATGTTTTATTGACAAATCAATCCAAGACTAGTATTTTTCCAACAAACTCATTTAAACAAGATCATATATACATGCATCACATTTTGAGAACATTATTATGATTAATCACATTCCAACACACAAGTATAACACAAACTACTCCATGAAAACAATCATATCTAAACACAAGTCATAACAAAGTAATTCAAACAATTCAAGAGAATAGATTTCCATAACAAAGTTCATAGAATACCTAATCTTTTGTGATTACAAGAATTAGAAATCGTGGAATGTAGCAACCACGCGCCTCCAATCACCTAGGATCACCGCACAACTCCAAACTACCGAAACAATGGACAAGAATGGTTCCTTCCTTGCTTCTGGACGTTTTCCAGTAACTACCAAGCTTTTGGGTTGAAATAAATGGGTAAGTATGAGTTTTGGTGTAAACTAATACTCTATTTGTTGTGTCACACTTAGTATACAAGTACTAGGACCTTTAAATAGCCAAAGCACTTGCTTAACTGCCCAAAAAACGTTCTCTCCAAGTTAATATCAAGAAATGATCGGACTCTAATGATTATGGGGAGTTAAGACAACAATAAATGCGAATTGTGTAACTGCAGTGCCAGAAACCGGATCGGTTTCTCTGTCGACCGAATCGGTCACAGCTTTGACCATTAGCCCAGCCGGATCCGGTTGCGGGTAGCGACCGAACGGCTGGGTTTTGCTCCTTTTGACTTTTTGCTGACTTTTCCCTTTACGCTTCGTTCTTTGCTTACGTTAATGATTTCCAAAGCCAAACTTGATCTTTCCTTGCTGTAGATGCTTCGAAATCACTACGCTTCCATATCATTGAGTCCACAAGCTTCCAATCTCAACTTCCTTCCTTTAGACGCTTCCAAATGTGCATAAAAACTTCATTTCTTCAATATTCGCAATACCTGGCTACATATACATACACAAGACGCATCTTTGCACTTTTGCAATAGTTATGAGTAAATATAGCCGAATATCATGCACAAAATTGACAATAACGCTACTAAAAACATGTTCATTTTAGACGTTATCACATGTCTTCTCAAAATCAACGAATAGTTGATAAAAAACATACAGGCTGATTAAGTTCTTACTATTATTGGAAATAGTTCTAGGAACTAAATGCATTGGTGTATTAGGAGGATACACAGTAGCTGCAGGAATTTTCCTAAGGGGAGCGTTTGTTTCAACAAGTTCTTTAGCTTTTTGCTTATCCATATCTTTCTTCCAAAAAATTTGTTCTGGGGTTAATTGAGTTTGAGGCTTAAACATGTTCAGGGAGATCCAATTTTCTTTAGTGTAATCATGAGGTTTGATCGTTATGTTTTTCCTTTTACACAAAGGATCTTTGATGAGTGTGTAAATACTCATCATTTTTGGTCAAATCTGAACTGCAAAACATTTAAAAACACTTAGAAATGCATCAAAATACTGAAAATATCCCAAAATTGCGTTTTATATGTTTCAGATGCAAAATTATTGAAAACAAATGAAAAACGAACAAAGTTTGCATAATTGGTAGTTTCAGTCCCCCGACTTTCAAAAATTGGCAGAAATAGTCCCTGAGCACTTATTTTAAAAGAAAAGTCGCCAAAGGTCCTTTTGAAATCATAAGTTGTCATAATTAGTCCTTTGGTGAAAAATTTCAAAAGTTTTGAGAAATTACAAGTTTAGTCTCCGGAGTTTCAGATATTGGCAAAAAATAGTCCTTGGAAATGAAAAAAAAATGGAAAATACTTAATTCAGTCCTTGTACTATTAAAGATTGGCAAGTTAGGTCCCTAAATGCTAAATGGATCACATTATTAGTCCAACTTCATTATTATCTACCTTTGGTCCATTTAACATCCCCGGTCAAATGTTTAACATTTTTTTCTGCCTTTTCTTCTTTCCTCCCAACAGACAACACCTCAAATAAAAAAACCCTACCCATACATTTTCCCACTTACCTCTTCCCCAAAACTAGGAAAACATAAAAACCCATCCCCTGCACACCCACTGCCATGTTTCCTTCTTTCCAAGATGTCAAGTTTGAAATCGTTGGCTACAAAGGAGCCCATGGACGGCTCAGATTGAAACTCATTTGTACCTAATTGTTGGATGGTGGAGATCAATTGAAGAAAGCACAAGGAAGCTACAAAACAAACACGAGACAGAGAAGCACAGAAGAGAGAGATGAAGACATCTAGTAGTAGTATAAATATTTGTATGCCATTGTAGAGTGGAGAGTTAGTTTTTAGTTAGTTTTTTAGTTTTTAGTTTTAGTCTAGAATTTCTTATTTCTAGCTCCATTTTTATTTTCACTGTAATCTTTAATTTAAAGTTAATGAAATTTTCAGTTTTTATTCAATCTCTTTATGTTCAGTTGATGTTTAATTTCATTTGAAGATTTCCAGATTTTAAGTTTAAAGATAGGAGTGAAACAGATCTTACCAAAAATCAGTAAAGGGTGTTCGGTTTATGTGGTTCAAAAGGTCAAAAACTAATTTCTTTACCCGTTTGACTTTAAGAGTCAAAAGTGTTTCACTAGTTTCACATAGGAATCTGTTTCATGTACAAAAATTGTGTTCACAAGGTCTGGTCAAGAATAAAAAAGGGGACTGTTTGTGCAGATTGCATCAGCAGCTATAGCTGCTGATCTCGAGGGTCTTAAATTGCTTCTTTGATGTTAAAATTGTTCAAAACTTGTTTTTCTCCAATCCTTGTAATCCATTTAGTATAAATTAGTTTGGAATTCTAGTCTTTTATCTTATATTGGTTCAAATTTAGTCAAATTAAGTGTTCATTGTAGGATTTTTACTGCATCAGGTTTAAAAAAGAGTTGTAACAGGACATGATCTAACTTATTTTAAGCTGTTCAGTGTCCTGGTTGTGAGTCCCAATCATATTTCTATAATCTCCTCTATACTAACTTTGATGTGTTCTATCTGCCTTGGCCTTGGAAGCTTATTTCATAGCTCAAAAATAAGCCAGAAGAATCCAGAGCAGGCTGTTTCAGGCCTGCACAACAACAACAGCAATTTTGTGGCTTATTTATAAGCTGCAAGAAGCTCAAGAACCCCTCGTTGGGCTGTTTTTGCCTCCAACAGCAGACCACAGTAGCAGTTCAGCAGGTTCTCCTCATTTTTTTTAGCTTTTAAATAATTAATTATTGCTTATTAGGTTCCATAGATTGCTTATTGTATGTTGTAGATTAGATTTCATTAGATTCCAGCTTCTTACAAGCTTCTTGATAGCTCCTTTGTAGCTCTTAGCCGCTGTCCCAAACAGTCCCTTAGCTTATCCTTTTTAGTCGCTATTGCTGCTGTTACAGTAAGTGCTTATTTCACTTTAGCTCTAGCTTATTTGACACTTTTTGGGTTAGATTCCATAAAAAACTTAGTACTTGTTCTTCCCCTTTAGCCCTTTGTAAGATTCATACAGTTTCAATTAAGTTCTTAGCTCATTAGTTTCATGGAAGGTCTGTTTGGTTTCTACTTGTAAATTTGTTCTAAGTTTTGGATTTGAATCTGTTGTTAATCTGCTTTTTAGTGTTAGGATTAGTCAAATGTTAGTTAGGATTGCTTACTGTTAGTTAATAAGATTTATGGTTCAAGCCAAAGAAAAAACCAAAAAAATTAAGTGAAAAAGTTGCCAATTGTCAGATTCGAACATGGGTCACCTCCTGCACACACTGTCCACGCACACAGTCAACACTCCCAACCAATTGTCCTAGGGACTCTTTCTTGATTTATTTTGCATCATTTAATATTTAACTAACTTTTCAATTCATAGCTTATTTACTTTTTTGCTTTTTAATAGCTGATTTCCAAAAGCAGTAGTAGGTTTTTATTATTTTCTTAGATTTAGTATCATGTAAAGTAAGTTTCATAAAATTTTCAGATTTTTCCAAAATAGTTTAGTATTTTTTATCATTTAATTAGATTAAAAACGTTTTTAATTCATAATAATTAAAATAAAAGTCGAAAAAATACCCGGCTTTTTCCTAAAATTATTTTTAGTCATGTAGAATGTAGGAAAATTAGTTTTGTACTCGTAGGACTTAAATTGCATATTTTTCATTTTCGAGGCTCGGGATTAAGTTCACGTAATTTTATTTAAACGTACGTTTTAGGTTTTAAACGTTAATCGATTTTAAATATAGAATTAAAATGACTTCAAAGTCTTTATTAGATTTAATTTCCTTAGTGTAATCAATCATAACCTTTTCCTGTTCAATATTCACCCGATCACAGATTCGTTGTATTACAGTTTACACACCTCGTTGGGACTTAACGACCCGGGGAAACACTAAACTCCTCTGGACTTGATTGCATTTTGTTCTGAGCTGTTTGACTTTTATGGTTGACCATTCACAAGTGGTTGACTAATAAAAGATAGACCGTTTGGGACCGATCAAATTTTGGCGCCGCTGCCGGGGAGGTGTGCTGCGTACTACGAATTTGAAGCATCCGTGTTGTTGAATATACACCCATTGTATATTTACCATCCTTGTTCATATTTTCTTATTATTATTATATAAAAACAAAACGGTTCCCGAAAATATTTTAAAATCAGTTTTCAACAAACACAAAAACCCAAAAAGATTTTCTTTCTTATATTTACAAAATGTTTATCCAAAAATCCAAAAATATCCATCTTTACCCTCTCACATCTTTGATTCTTCATCCCAACCCCTCTGTAAACCTTTGATTCTTTCCTATGTCGTATCCACACCATTTTGGTTGCCAATGGTGTGGTGGTCCTCATAATGGTGGGAATTGTCCCGGCTGTAGCATGGTAGAATCAGGAGATGGGTCTGTCTATAACCAAGCTACCTATCTGTAACACCCCAACCCGACAAGGGTAGAAGTGTCACATTCTGGCGTCATATCAGAACGTACAATTAAAATCTTTACAAACGGGATCCTTAAAAATGAAGTATTAAATAAGATAAACAATTTACTGACAAGGAAATACAATATCAAAATGAAATGAAATCTCAAAACAAAGCTCTTCCAGATAAGTCCAAATAATAAGTAACTAGGGTTGGTCCACTCAGATAATCCAACTCTCAGCCCATCAAAGCCCATCTTCAAATCTAAAACCTGCCGCAGGAAAAGAAATGCGGCTGAGCTTAAAAAGCCCAGTGAACAGATATAACGAAACGAAAGCTAACCAAAAGCAGAAATACGAAATGAAACAAAGGAACAATAGTAAGGTTGCAACGGAAAGGAAACAATGAGTCAATGAGGATCCTGCAGAACACAATTATACAGATATCCAGCAATAACAACAACCAAGGAGAACACAACAAGTAACACATCCATGACATATATATAATCACATGTAAACAAACAGACATACAAGCACCGAAATCAAATCAAGCATACCAAACGTCGCATTCACTCAACATAAGAATAGCACGCAGTCAGATCAGGAAATCAGAATATAAATAAGCCAACAGAGAAACTAAAAGCAAGCGGAAGCAATTAATTAGTAAGTGAGCATGGCAATCACACAGGTCAAAAACCGTTAATTGAGAACATAACAAGTATCATAGCAGCAGTCAAAACATGGCAGTCACACGTAGCAAGTAGGAATACAGTATGAACACTATAATTAAATGAATTAAAAATATAGCAGGGCAATTAAACAAGTCAACAAGCTAGACGTCATAAGTTGAACCATTTACCCAATCAAACCGTAGCATAAACCGAAATGCAAACATGACAGGTCAACAACAAGCAGATAAGGATACAACGGATAGTCATAGTCCATGATCTGTGCTGAACCAGTCAAGTCTAATTACACAAGCTAGCCACTTGTGAATGGCTGACCGTAACAGACTTAAAACAGATTAAGCACAAATACAATGAAGATCAGAGAATACAATGAATTCCCGGGTCGTTAAGTCCCACGGAGACTCAATGGTGTGCAACACTTGATCAGACGATAGAATGATCACTAATGATAGTGATCAGAAAGGATTTGGATAGGATAATTATACTACTGAAAAAGCTTATAAAATAAAGCGACTTAAATACAAATTAAGAAAATTAAAAAGATAAAATATATTAAATAAACGCTATCACTATTTTTAAAGTGATGAACGTTTAAAACTTAAAACTTAAAACTTACGTTTAAATAAAAATAACGTAAACGTACAAAATAAAAAGTGAAACTTACACAATATAAATCATAAAAATATGAAAAATACATTTTTACAATCCTAATTATAAAAGAAAATATTTAGAAAAAGAAAATTAATTTTACAATTATTTATGTAATTATTATTAATTAAAAACTAATTTAAACTATTTAATAATACTCTAAAATAAAAGAAAATATGAAATAAGACTAGAAAAATAAAGTTAAGACTTAGAAAAATCTAAAATATGATAAAACTAATTTTAAAACTGAAAATATATTTTTTAGACTTTTTATGTATTTATTATTAATTTAAAACTATTTAAAACTAATTTAAATTATTAAAAATACCAAATAAAAGGAGAAAATTAGGGAAAAATACTTTTTAAGCTTTTTACATTTATCTAAACTTAAGAAAAATGAAAAATTATTTTTTGAGACTTTTCTTAATTATTTGTATTTAAAGCTAATTAAAAAGGATTAAAAACTAATTTAAATTCAGAAAAAATAGCAAAACAACTTAGAAAAATCTGAAAATTTAAGGAAAACTCTAAAATTATATTTAGAAGCTAGGAAAAATAGAAAAACAAGGGCTTATATGGAGGAATATGCAACTGAAGTGGAAGTGCTTATTGAAATAAGCACTTTATTAAGCAAATGGAGTCCAAAAGCTACCCAACTGATATACAAGCTATAATAAGCTAAGACAACCAAAATGCAACAAGATTCAACAAGCTACAACCTCTGATTACAAGCTAGTACAGATTTGAGGCTATAAGCTATTAAGCCAAAACAGATTTTGGGTACTAACTTTAGACCAAAGCACAAGCTACAAGAGAAGCTAAAACTGAAAACCAAAAATTAGAACTTAATGAAGACCTGGTTGAGAGTAAGCAAACCAAAATTTAGACCTAGGTGACCTCTAACAAGCTCTGTGCAAGCTTGCAAACGACTGAGGAAAACTCAACATAAGCTGAGTTTTGGCACAGGGCATTTAGGAGCTTATTGAGAAGCATTTTGAAGCTTATACAAAAATCACAAAATTATACTAAAATAGATATAAGGAAATAGACCAGTAGGGCTTTCTAAACCTACAATTTTTTATTGAACTTGGCTCAGAAATGACTCCAAGAAAATTCCTCCTATCTGACCCAAAAACAGGTTTTCAGGATTTTGACTTTTAATGAATAACTTGGAAAGTTGACTAAAATGGATTTTGAAGCTAATTTATGGACTGATTATGATATGAATACATGAAATAAGACTACTGCAGTATATATCTATGGATTTTGAACATGAAACAAGCTTTTGAATTGTAAAAATTCCAACAGTAGGCATGTTGAGACAGATTATAAGTGAAATTGACTTTTGAGCTTTGTGGACTTAAGTTAAAGATAGGAATGAACTCACTTTGGCTAAACAAACATAACACCATAAGTTTTATCCACTGTTTAGGTCTCTGGGACAGATTGTGCAGCCAAACCAAACACCCCTTAAAACTACTAATTTGCAAATGAAATAATATAACCCATGATCCAACTTGCACAGTCAAACAAAATGAGTCTAAATGACTTAATGACAACTAGTTAAACCTGTTTAAGCTAGCAATGATCACAGATACACATATAACCACAATATGCAAAATGGACAGAAATTAGGAAGTGAGATACAAACTTACAAATGACCAGCTGGTGTAGCAGGCTAAAAACAAACCCAAACCTAAACTAACCTAATCTATTACAACCCAAATCACCCTCTGCATCTGCTTTAATCATCACCATTTCCCATTTTGAATCAAAGTTGACTTTTGTTGACCAATGAGGGAAAATGCTTAAAACTGTTTCGAGAGCTTATCAAAGACTATATAGAGCTTATCAAAGCTTATTTGACTTTAACAAAAGCTTATAGGAAGCTTAAACTTAGAATTTGAAACTGAAAGTTTCAACAGTAGTCTTGAAAACATGAAATGATATTAAACCTTGAATTACACTTTAACACTGGATTACAACTTATAAAACAACTTAGTTTGATTCATAAAAACAGAAATTACAACAACATGACTTGAATTAAAACATTTAATTAAGAAACGACATTAAAGAAAAAATAAAAACTAGCTACTCTCTTATTCTTCTCTCTAACTCCTCTTTTATAGTTCCATATGCATCTCTCTCCTCTTCTGATTGAATCCCACTTGGAATTGGAGCCGTTGGATGACTTTAGTGGAATTTGGCCGTTTGATCATTTTGGCGCCAAAGTGGTTTTAGCCAGGTGTAGGGTTGAGTGAGGGGGAAAGAATGAGCATTTAATGGTTTTGTTGTTTTGGTGAGGTGGGGGGACAGGGAAGAAGATAAGGTGAGGAGGAGGGTGGATATGTTGAGTGTTGCAGGGTGAAACAGGCTCAAGTGGGGAGGAAGGAGGAAATGGCGCGTGTTTGGTGTTTGACTAGCCATTGACCAGAGATTTAATATACAAAGGGGTTCAAAATGGTAAAGTGACAGGGGTCCAAGGCTTATGAAAGGGTCAAAAAGATTTAAAGAGTTTTAATAAGACAAGGACTAAAAGTGTAATTCTGAAAAATTGAGGGACTAGGCTGCCATTTAAGCAAATTTGCTCCAAGGACTAAAAGTGACAAAGTTTAAAAGTACAAGGACCAAACTTGCCTTTTTCCAATTTTCCAGGGGCCATTTCTGCCAATTTTCAAAGTTGAAGGACTAAACTTGTAATTTTCTCAAACTTTTTATATATTTCACCAAAGGACTAAATTTGACAACTTATGATTTAAAAAGGACCTTTGGTGACTTTTCTTTTGAAATTTTGGCTCAGGGACTATTTTTGACAATTTTAGAAACTTGGGGGACTGAAACTGCAATTTTTGCAAATTTGAAATGTTTTTCATCTGATTTTGATATTTTTGCATTTAAAACACATAAAACACTGATTTGTGATATTTTCATCATTTTGATGTGTTTCTGAGTGTTTTCAGATGATTTTGCAGTTTATTTTGTACAAAAATGATGAGTATTTAGACACTCATCAATCCCCCACACTGAGATATTGCTAGTCCCTAGCAATGATTTGAGAAAACTTAATGGATTTGAAAAACTCTTTACCAAAAGCCATCACTTCTGGAGTAGCCAAATGTTTCAGTTCAAGTAAGAACCTTGGTACACTGATAACCAAATGATTTTGAGCAAATCATAAGCTGTAAACGGATTTGATTTGTCTTTACCAGAAGCCGTTTGCTCTGGACTAGCCAACTCTTAGATAAATTATCAATATTATCTTTGGTGAGTTGATTACCAATTATGGATTTTCCACTGCCTTTACCACAAGCCATAATCTTGCGGGCTAGCCAACTCTTCACTAATTAAAGATATGGTGAGCTGAAAACCATACAATTTTGGGCAAATTGCAAGCCATATAAACGGATTTGATATATCTTTACCAAGAGCCGTTTGCTCCTGGATTAGCCAATCCTTTAGTTTTTTAGACAAGGCGGACTGATAACCAAATGAGAAAGTGTAAAACACTTACTCCAAAAAAAAAATTTTTGGCCAAAAACGGGGGAATTGGGTAGATAATATATGAAATTCGTGAGAATTCCCCCCCACACTTAGAAATGAATATTGCCCTCAATATTCAAAGTACCGGCGGTTATGCCGAAACAAAGAACGTAAAAGGGAAATACTACGGCCATTATTTAGAAAGAAGTTTTTTTTTTTTTTTTTTTTTTTTTTTTTTTTTTTTTTTTTTTTTAGAAGATATATATGTATATAACCTGTGGGGCAACACCCCCACACTTAGGTGGTAGAAAGGGGTAAGAAGACAGAAATATGGGTGAAAACCCATATAGTGCGTGCTACTGTTTTTGATTTCCGAGTCGCTAGCTTGACTCGACCCCGAATTGATTGGTTCATGGGGAAGCAAAGTGGAAGAAACAATCTCCATCGGACTTTCATTCAAGATGTTTGGACAAACATTTGAAGCACGTGAAAGTTCCACACCGATGAGATAAAGAGAGAACCGGCTCAAAAATGATAATTGAAAATGCCGGGATCAAAAATAGTATCCTCATTCCCAAAGGAGTGAAGAAGAGAGGAAGTCACCGAGTAGGTGAAGAAAAGAAGGAAGATCATGATAACAATCATAACTAGATCTTCTTCCTCGGGATTAAGTGCAATTGCACTTATTTGGATTTTATTGGTTGAGCTCTTTGGGTTGGAAGGCATCTCGGTTGGGAGGGTGGGAGGATTTGTCATAACTATGCAAATTGAGATTCTCTCCCCCCGATCATGATTTTTGCCATCCAAACAATCATACTCCAGCGGAGATATGATATGAGAAAGTTTACCGGAGAACTCCTCATGAAGAGAATCAATCACATAATGTGAATTTGTGAACTCTTGTTCCATTGTGGGCTCATCACTATCCTCAGTCTGAGTATCAAAGAGTGGATTCTCAGAAATTGAAGTGAATTCAGAGTTGAATTCAAATAGAGGATTAGTGAAAGTAGCTTTGAATGTTTCGGGAACAAAGTGATCAACATTCTCTATTGGACTGTTGGAGTAAGAAGTGTGTGAACGATCATTATCAATGAGACTTTCAGTCTCTCCCAGATCGGCTTCGAAATCAAAGAGTGGATTGATGTGAGTGAGTTCACCGGAGAACTCCTCAAGAAGGGGATCAGCATCAGATTGTGGAAGTGATGCCTCAACGTACTCGATGTCTCCATAGGAAGCACAATCGTCGCTAAGATCGGAGAAAGTTTCAAAATGATCTTGAGAACACTCAAGAGGGAAAGAAGAATCACACATATGATCTGAAATTCCCTGTGACTCTCTCGGGATTGGGACAAGGTCCTCAACACTAGACTTTATAAATTCGTCCGATTCCTTTTCAGGAACAGTGTCAAGATGCTCATCCCCCATGTTTAGAGAGTGAGTGGGAATATCGGGTGTGATAACAACAGACTGAGGGAGTTTAGACGGACTAGCATACATATGTTTTATACTTAACATTTGTTCTTCTGCTAGTAATTCCATCATAGTCTTTTCTCCCTGATTGTTCACGGAAGGAGTCTCAACTGATGAACTTGATGAACTGTTATAAAATTGTAAGATATCAAGGATATCTTCATCATCATCGTCATTAGGAATGAAACGGAATCGAGAGCTAGATTTGGCCGCTTTTTCTTTTGCAATTGATTCCTTAATAGATTGTTCAAAGGCAATTTGGGAATTTAATTTAGCAGCCCGCTCTTCGGCTAACAAAACTTCCATGGATTTCTCATTTGGATTATGGGATGACATAGCCGACTCCTCCTTAAGTTCTTTTAATAACTCCAGAGTCTTCAGTAGAAGGTCTGTCGTAGTTTCATGAGGAGTCGCTTGAATCATTTGGTACTGTGGAGGTTGGTTTTGATATGAAGAGTCGTAATTGTTACAAGGAATTGGGTTCCTTGTTTGACAATCCGAGCTAGAGTGAGGACCTCCACAATACTCACAACAGTAAAACTGATGTGGTTGTGAGTGGTATGTGTTGTAGTCATAATCGTTATCAGGAACCTGCTCATAGACAAACGTGTTTCCTGATTGACAATCAGAACTGGAATGTGAACCACCACAGTACTCACAACAGTAAAACTGCTGAGTCTCACAGTGTGGTAGCTGATGGAATAAATCAGTTGTGTTATGGTAGGAATAGGGATCTTGGTTATAGACAGACCCGTTTCCTGACTCCACCATGCCACAACTGGGGCAATTGCCACCATTATAAGGACCACCACACCATTGACAACCAAGAGGGTGAGGATAAGACATAGAAAGAATCAAAGGGTAACAGAGGGTAAGAAATGAAGAATCAAAAAGGTGAGAGGGTAAAGAGGAATATTTTTGGTGTTTTTGAAAAACATGACGATAAAAACAAAGAATGAAAAATATTTTTGGTGTTTTTAACACTTTAGGAAAAGTGTTAATGAACTTTTTGGAGATTTTCTGAAAACTTTACAAAAAACTTTTTACAAAGGATGGGTATGTGCAAGAATGGATCTGAAAAAGGCTAAACACACGCTAAAGCCTCCCCGGCAGCGGCGCCAAAATTTGATCTGTGCTGAACCAGTCAAGTCTAATCACACAAGCTAGCCACTTGTGAATGGCTGACCGTAACAGACTTAAAACAGATTAAGCACAAATACAATGAAGATCAGAGAATACAATGAATTCCCGGGTCGTTAAGTCCCACGGAGACTCAATGGTGTGCAACACTTGATCAGACGATAGAATGATCACTAATGATAGTGATCAGAAAGGATTTGGATAGGATAATTATACTACTGAAAAAGCTTATAAAATAAAGCGACTTAAATACAAATTAAGAAAATTAAAAAGATAAAATATATTAAATAAACGCTATCACTATTTTTAAAGTGATGAACGTTTAAAACTTAAAACTTAAAACTTACGTTTAAATAAAAATAACGTAAACGTACAAAATAAAAAGTAAAACTTACACAATATAAATCCTAAAAATATGAAAAATACATTTTTACAATCCTAATTATAAAAGAAAATATTTAGAAAAAGAAAATTAATTTTACAACTATTTATGTAATTATTATTAATTAAAAACTAATTTAAACTATTTAATAATACTCTAAAATAAAAGAAAATATGAAATAAGACTAGAAAAATAAAGTTAAGACTTAGAAAAATCTAAAATATGATAAAACTAATTTTAAAACTGAAAATATATTTTTTAGACTTTTTATGTATTTATTATTAATTTAAAACTATTTAAAACTAATTTAAATTATTAAAAATACCAAATAAAAGGAGAAAAATAGGGAAAAATACTTTTTAAGCTTTTTACATTTATCTAAACTTAAGAAAAATGAAAAATTATTTTTTGAGACTTTTCTTAATTATTTGTATTTAAAGCTAATTAAAAAGGATTAAAAACTAATTTAAATTCAGAAAAAATAGCAAAACAACTTAGAAAAATCTGAAAATTTAAGGAAAACTCTAAAATTATATTTAGAAGCTAGGAAAAATAGAAAAACAAGGGCTTATATGGAGGAATATGCAACTGAAGTGGAAGTGCTTATTGAAATAAGCACTTTATTAAGCAAATGGAGTCCAAAAGCTACCCAACTGATACACAAGCTATAATAAGCTAAGACAACCAAAATGCAACAAGATTCAACAAGCTACAACCTCTGATTACAAGCTAGTACAGATTTGAGGCTATAAGCTATTAAGCCAAAACAGATTTTGGGTACTAACTTTAGACCAAAGCACAAGCTACAAGAGAAGCTAAAACTGAAAACCAAAAATTAGAACTTAATGAAGACCTGGTTGAGAGTAAGCAAACCAAAATTTAGACCTAGGTGACCTCTAACAAGCTCTGTGCAAGCTTGCAAAGGACTGAGGAAAACTCAACATAAGCTGAGTTTTGGCACAGGGCATTTAGGAGCTTATTGAGAAGCATTTTGAAGCTTATACAAAAATCACAAAATTATACTAAAATAGATATAAGGAAATATACCAGTAGGGCTTTCTAAACCTACAATTTTTATTGAACTTGGCTCAGAAATGACTCCAAGAAAATTCCTCCTATCTGACCCAAAAACAGGTTTTCAGGATTTTGACTTTTAATGAATAACTTGGAAAGTTGACTAAAATGGATTTTGAAGCTAATTTATGGACTGATTATGATATGAATACATGAAATAAGACTACTGCAGTATATATCTATGGATTTTGAACATGAAACAAGCTTTTGAATTGTAAAAATTCCAACAGTAGGCATGTTGAGACAGATTATAAGTGAAATTGACTTTTGAGCTTTGTGGACTTAAGTTAAAGATAGGAATGAACTCACTTTGGCTAAACAAACATAACACCATAAGTTTTATCCACTGTTTAGGTCTCTGGGACAGATTGTGCAGCCAAACCAAACACCCCTTAAAACTACTAATTTGCAAATGAAATAATATAACCCATGATCCAACTTGCACAGTCAAACAAAATGAGTCTAAATGACTTAATGACAACTAGTTAAACCTGTTTAAGCTAGAAATGATCACAGATACACATATAACCACAATATGCAAAATGGACAGAAATTAGGAAGTGAGATACAAACTTACAAATGACCAGCTGGTGTAGCAGGCTAAAAACAAACCCAAACCTAAACTAACCTAATCTATTACAACCCAAATCACCCTCTGCATCTGCTTTAATCATCACCATTTCCCATTTTGAATCAAAGTTGACTTTTGTTGACCAATGAGGGAAAATGCTTAAAACTGTTTCGAGAGCTTATCAAAGACTATATAGAGCTTATCAAAGCTTATTTGACTTTAACAAAAGCTTATAGGAAGCTTAAACTTAGAATTTGAAACTGAAAGTTTCAACAGTAGTCTTGAAAACATGAAATGATATTAAACCTTGAATTACACTTTAACACTGGATTACAACTTATAAAACAACTTAGTTTGATTCATAAAAACAGAAATTACAACAACATGACTTGAATTAAAACATTTAATTAAGAAACGACATTAAAGAAAAAATAAAAACTAGCTACTCTCTTATTCTTCTCTCTAACTCCTCTTTTATAGTTCCATATGCATCTCTCTCCTCTTCTGATTGAATCCCACTTGGAATTGGAGCCGTTGGATGACTTTAGTGGAATTTGGCCGTTTGATCATTTTGGCGCCAAAGTGGTTTTAGCCAGGTGTAGGGTTGAGTGAGGGGGAAAGAATGAGCATTTAATGGTTTTGTTGTTTTGGTGAGGTGGGGGGACAGGGAAGAAGATAAGGTGAGGAGGGGGGTGGATATGTTGAGTGTTGCAGGGTGAAACAGGCTCAAGTGGGGAGGAAGGAGGAAATGGCGCGTGTTTGGTGTTTGACTAGCCATTGACCAGAGATTTAATATACAAAGGGGTTCAAAATGGTAAAGTGACAGGGGTCCAAGGCTTATGAAAGGGTCAAAAAGGTTTAAAGAGTTTTAATAAGACAAGGACTAAAAGTGTAATTCTGAAAAATTGAGGGACTAGGCTGCCATTTAAGCAAATTTGCTCCAAGGACTAAAAGTGACAAAGTTTAAAAGTACAAGGACCAAACTTGCCTTTTTCCAATTTTCCAGGGGCCATTTCTGCCAATTTTCAAAGTTGAAGGACTAAACTTGTAATTTTCTCAAACTTTTTATATATTTCACCAAAGGACTAAATTTGACAACTTATGATTTAAAAAGGACCTTTGGTGACTTTTCTTTTGAAATTTTGGCTCAGGGACTATTTTTGACAATTTTAGAAACTTGGGGGACTGAAACTGCAATTTTTGCAAATTTGAAATGTTTTTCATCTGATTTTGATATTTTTGCATTTAAAACACATAAAACACTAATTTGTGATATTTTCATCATTTTGATGTGTTTCTGAGTGTTTTCAGATGATTTTGCAGTTTATTTTGTACAAAAATGATGAGTATTTAGACACTCATCAGTCCACGAGATCAACTGAACGTAGTACACATAATAAACAGACAAATTATCGACTACACACTAGCATGATCACCAGACAATACAGAGGGTCACATAATAGTGAGATCACATATCATCAGTTAGAAACAGGTAACTCAGACAACCGCATATTAATCACATCATAGCAGGATAATCAAAGGTCACATAAAACATGAATAGTATAATCAAATTCAATAAGCATATAACAACCCGGTACGTGAATGGAACCATAGTCTGAAGTAACGGAACGAAAGTGTGACAGATCAATGTAATGGAGTATCTATAACTTGGTAAAAGTGAATCATATAAGGGTCTTGAGTAATGAACAAGTAATACAGATTACGGTGCGTTGGGGAATACGGAAGGTACAATATAGGTTTATCAAAAGTGTAAGGGTTATCAGAAATCTACCCGAGCCCGAAAACATATCATATCATATCATATCATAAGTAGCCATTGTATTCGGAGGGGTGACCTCAGAATACCATACATAATAGGAGGGGAGACCTCAGTAACAAATGGAGTAGCTAGCTCCCAGAATTGTGAAGACGCGGATTGCACCCGACATCATTCACCATACAAAGCTCCAATCAGATCAAATCCCTCGAAACATATCATATCTAGGATGCATCCATACGTCCCCCGGAAACATAGTGGCCAAATCGTATACATATAGTGAGCTCATAATCATATCATAATGGGGACGGTGTGGAACATCACTCAACCACACTAAAGTCATGCCATTGGTGCATCAATGACACGGTCAGGTTACCTTCCTGACTAGGAAACATATTTGGCTCGGGTATCAACTGAAGGGTCAAAGCATAATCATATCATAAGGGTTCATAACAAAGGTCATATCAAAGTTCATATCAGAATTCATATCAAAGTTCATATCATAGTTCATATCGAAGTTCATATCAAAGATCATATCACAGATTCATATCAAATGGAGCATAGCAAAGTCATAGGGAAGCCCTAATAAGGAGGCTTAGAGTACAGTATAACAGTTCAAACGAATATCGAAAGATGGAATACGAATCATGAGAAACCTTAAGAGGTAAGGTCAGAATATCTGTACC
Source organism: Chrysanthemum seticuspe (assembly GCA_019973895.1). Taxonomy (NCBI): domain Eukaryota; kingdom Viridiplantae; phylum Streptophyta; class Magnoliopsida; order Asterales; family Asteraceae; genus Chrysanthemum; species Chrysanthemum seticuspe. The sequence goes on from BPTQ01000001.1 coordinate 110,449,032, forward strand.
TTATTCGAAGCGAGCAAAATAGGAAAGTAAGGTCACACGATGAATCAATCCCGCCGTCCGAAACCTATGAATTAGATACGCTTATTAAGATCAGATTACTCATTTTAGACGGCTTTCCATTTTTAGCAGATTTCCTCTTTTAGTAACTTTCTATTTTAGGCAGGTTTCCACATTTAGCAGATTTAGTCATATGATATAATTTAGCGTCATATTAAGTTAAGTGATGAAAATGATTATTATTATAGTGTGAAGATAATTTATGCCAAGTTACACCTGCTTAGGGTTTAACGTGTACATATTACAAAGTATCGACCGGGTCCTTATTGTAAATATATCAAGCTTATCCAATTTACTCTTTAAGCCCTTTTAATTATCATGTTAACAAGTCAAACCTTTAAGTTTCATAATTACCAACCCGTCCTTAACTTTTTCACCTCATTTTATATGCATGCATGACCAACCAATTAAGTACTAACGAGCCACAACCAAATTCGAATCAACGACACAAAGCGAGACACACACATGGATTAACGAGGCTAGATCTATTTCTAGTTCATGCATATGACCCAAAACAACAACATGACACCAAGGACAAAAGGCATGATCGACCCATTTTCATAAACCGACCCATTCATTCGAGACACAACAACTTCAATTATCCATTCGAGACACACATGCATTGTACACAACAAAACTAACGAGACACTTTTTTTATATGCACTCATACATGTACATGACTTGACGAAGATAAAACAAGACACACATTCTTGACACTTAATCCAATTCAGAAACTGATCACACACACATGCATGCAACCCCACGCTCACACATGATATACCAAAACAGTATTAGACACAATGATCACATAACCTGTCATGTATGTCCCATCCTAAATCTCGTATTTTATGTATCATATGGTCTTAAAAACCCAAATCAATTACTTATATAATACTGATTTAAAATCATGTCTGATGTCGACATGTACATATATTCCATCTCCATAATTCCATGCGGCAATACAAGTTATCATTTTATGTGTTGATGTTATCATTTTATGTAAGGACTCAAATCGATTTTTCATGCATTCGAATGGAGACTAGTTCATACGACTTACAAGCAAAAGAAAGGAGGAAATTGAAAAGAGGATTGTGATGTAATTACCATTGAGTGATCGAATGGGAGCAACAAGGAAAATGAATTCAGTCCGAAACGGTCACACCTTCTCGAATCAAAGCCCACGTCCAGCCGTTCCAAACAAAAACCAACGACCCAAGATTAATACATTACGACTTCATGAATAACAAGTTTGGGAAAAAGAGAGTTTGACTCACCTTGAGGCCTGATTGTAGTCGACAGAAACAAGGAGGAGATGGGTGGAAAAAATGCCGTGACTTTGGTTAGGGAGGATTAGGGTTCTTTGTTTAGGTGATATATTATTTAGGTTTAATAAAGCTTGCGTATTGTAGCCAAATCCCATGACCAGAATTCAGAAAACGAAATGGAATGACGAGATCATGAGGTACCTTTGTAGCGGGTGAAAGGAGTAAGGAAACAAAGATCAAAAGCCAACCAAACAAGTACCTTCTTGTGCCATATAGTCACGACCAGCAGTAGCAGTCTTAACCCTCGACAAAACCACACTCGCAGCCTCTCTATTGACCTAGTTGCATCCACGACAGCAGGTCCAAACCACCATGATCCCAACCTCTTGGTGTCGACATCAGTGGAGAAAGAGAACAAGAATAAGCCGTCCCCCTTTTTTTTTCTTTTGGAGAGAAGCTAGGGTTTGTGTTAATTTTGGAAGAGATAAAGGCATTGTCAAATGAGATTTAAAATGAAAATAAGGAACATAAGTGGGGCGTTAAGATGGGGTAATGGCATGAATCTTGGCCTAATTAGGGGGGAAATGGGTTTGATCAAATCAATGTTATTTATGTTACCATATTTATTTAAATGTTAGTCACTTTATTTACTTTAAAATGTTGTTAACTTGTATATAAAATGATCCAAATAACTTTATAATGTGTGATGTTTATATTGTAGCTACAAGTATAAATGGCTCATTAATATTTTGCATACAACATTTATAAGTTAAGTGTCAATATATAATTAACGAGCTTGACATATTTCACGTATTTCACAATTATTAATTAGAGGGCAAAATGGTCTTTTATCACGTTTACGATTTTTAGGGTTTTACAACTCTTCCCCTGTAAAAGAATATTTTCGTCCTCGAAAATTGAAGTCGCAGAGGCACACAGAGATGTACGAGTTTAGGGCAGACGTAGCAATCCATAGTCTCACACAGATCATAACGATTCCGGTTCCAAAACGTACAAAACTTATACATAACAGATGTCGGTGAGGATTTCGCAAAGAGGTATAGAATTTCAAATGAACATGAGGAGTGACAAATAACGGTTATAAGTCTTAGTCCATTCATGTACCAACCCCATGCATTTACCAAGACGTCGTATGATTCCAATAAGTTCAAATTATATGATCTCGGTATTATCACGTTGATCAGGCGTCATAATACTTGCATCACATAACAAGCCCTTATTGTCACCATATTCTGTCCCGGGTCATGACAAACCACATAGCCAATATCACACAAAACATATCACATACAGATAACAAGTAACATACCAAAGCAGGCCAGATCACATACATACAACATATACTACATCAAACAACTTACCATATCACCAAAGAAGAAGGTCACCAACTTGCTCGAAACGGTTCCTCATGACTCGTTACTGACGATCCAAAAGAAAACTAAGATATTAACAAAATGCCAAACGATAAAACTTCACGATTCAAACCTAGTTCTGAACAAATCAAATGAAAGCAATACCGATCAAAATCATATAGCAATTTATCAAACCGTCTCAGAACGCGAGACAAACAAATCGGAGTAATACGAGTCGCGCCCAAATCATATGAAGTAGATGAACCTTCTCAGCCACCGTTTGAATCTTGTCTCCATCTTTGCGCCTTTGGTTGATCCGTCCAGCTCCCTCCAGCTGCATCCTGATGTCTCCAGCAGCATGGCAGTCGGGTGTGGCTTCTGCTTCACGAACCTCTCCAGCTCAGAGACTGTTGCAGCAACGCAGGTTCGGCACCATCGTCTTCGGCTCCACGGGTAGTCTCCATCTAACGATCGACAAACGGATGTGCGAAGACAAAATAATAAAATCAAATGCGAAGAGAAAAAAAACAACACAGTGAAGACAGAAGATTATCGAAGTCAAAACTGAACGACAATCAGAAGGAATCGGAATATATCGGAACAGACGGAAGCCTAATGTCTATCCAATCCTCACAGGTCAATCCTAAGGTCAACAAGACGAAACCTGGGCTCTGATACCATAATTGTAACACCCCAACCCGACAAGGGTAGAAGTGTCACATTCTGGCGTCATATCAGAACGTACAATTAAAATCTTTACAAACGGGATCCTTAAAAATGAAGTATTAAATAAGATAAACAATTTACTGACAAGGAAATACAATATCAAAATGAAATGAAATCTCAAAACAAAGCTCTTCCAGATAAGTCCAAATAATAAGTAACTAGGGTTGGTCCACTCAGATAATCTAACTCTCAGCCCATCAAAGCCCATCTTCAAATCTAAAACCTGCCGCAGGAAAAGAAATGCGGCTGAGCTTAAAAAGCCCAGTGAACAGATATAACGAAACGAAAGCTAACCAAAAGCATAAATACGAAATGAAACAAAGGAACAATAGTAAGGTTGCAACGGAAAGGAAACAATGAGTCATTGAGGATCCTGCAGAACACAATTATACAGATATCCAGCAATAACAACAACCAAGGAGAACACAACAAGTAACACATCCATGACATATATATAATCACATGTAAACAAACAGACATACAAGCACCGAAATCAAATCAAGCATACCAAACGTCGCATTCACTCAACATAAGAATAGCACGCAGTCAGATCAGGAAATCAGAATATAAATAAGCCAACAGAGAAACTAAAAGCAAGCGGAAGCAATTAATTAGTAAGTGAGCATGGCAATCACACAGGTCAAAAACCGTTAATTGAAAACATAACAAGTATCATAGCAGCAGTCAAAACATGGCAGTCACACGTAGCAAGTAGGAATACAGTATGAACACTATAATTAAATGAATTAAAAATATAGCAGGGCAATTAAACAAGTCAACAAGCTAGACGTCATAAGTTGAACCATTTACCCAATCAAACCGTAGCATAAACCGAAATGCAAACATGACAGGTCAACAACAAGCAGATAAGGATACAACGGATAGTCATAGTCCACGAGATCAACTGAACGTAGTACACATAATAAACAGACAAATTATCGATTACACACTAGCATGATCACCAGACAATACAGAGGGTCACATGATAGTGAGATCACATATCATCAGTTAGAAACAGGTAACTCAGACAACCGCATATTAATCACATCATAGCAGGATAATCAAAGGTCACATAAAACATGAATAGTATAATCAAATTCAATAAGCATATAACAACCCGGTACGTGAATGGAACCATAGTCTGAAGTAACGGAACGAAAGTGTGACAGATCAATGTAATGGAGTATCTATAACTTGGTAAAAGTGAATCATATAAGGGTCTTGAGTAATGAACAAGTAATACAGATTACGGTGCGTTGGGGAATACGGAAGGTACAATATAGGTTTATCAAAAGTGTAAGGGTTATCAGAAATCTACCCGAGCCCGAAAACATATCATATCATATCATATCATAAGTAGCCATTGTATTCGGAGGGGTGACCTCGGAATACCATACATAATAGGAGGGGAGACCTCAGTAACAAATGGAGTAGCTAGCTCCCAGAATTGTGAAGACGCGGATTGCACCCGACATCATTCACCATACAAAGCTCCAATCAGATCAAATCCCTCGAAACATATCATATCTAGGATGCATCCATACGTCCCCCGGAAACATAGTGGCCAAATCGTATACATATAGTGAGCTCATAATCATATCATAATGGGGACGGTGTGGAACATCACTCAACCACACTAAAGTCATGCCATTGGTGCATCAATGACACGGTCAGGTTACCTTCCTGACTAGGAAACATATTTGGCTCGGGTATCAACTGAAGGGTCAAAGCATAATCATATCATAAGGGTTCATAACAAAGGTCATATCAAAGTTCATATCAGAATTCATATCAAAGTTCATATCATAGTTCATATCGAAGTTCATATCAAAGATCATATCACAGATTCATATCAAATGGAGCATAGCAAAGTCATAGGGAAGCCCTAATAAGGAGGCTTAGAGTACAGTATAACAGTTCAAACGAATATCGAAAGATGGAATACGAATCATGAGAAACCTTAAGAGGTAAGGTCAGAATATCTGTACCTTATTCGAAGCGAGCAAAATAGGAAAGTAAGGTCACACGATGAATCAATCCCGCCGTCCGAAACCTATGAATTAGATACGCTTATTAAGATCAGATTACTCATTTTAGACGGCTTTCCATTTTTAGCAGATTTCCTCTTTTAGTAACTTTCTATTTTAGGCAGGTTTCCACATTTAGCAGATTTAGTCATATGATATAATTTAGCGTCATATTAAGTTAAGTGATGAAAATGATTATTATTATAGTGTGAAGATAATTTATGCCAAGTTACACCTGCTTAGGGTTTAACGTGTACATATTACAAAGTATCGACCGGGTCCTTATTGTAAATATATCAAGCTTATCCAATTTACTCTTTAAGCCCTTTTAATTATCATGTTAACAAGTCAAACCTTTAAGTTTCATAATTACCAACCCGTCCTTAACTTTTTCACCTCATTTTATATGCATGCATGACCAACCAATTAAGTACTAACGAGCCACAACCAAATTCGAATCAACGACACAAAGCGAGACACACACATGGATTAACGAGGCTAGATCTATTTCTAGTTCATGCATATGACCCAAAACAACAACATGACACCAAGGACAAAAGGCATGATCGACCCATTTTCATAAACCGACCCATTCATTCGAGACACAACAACTTCAATTATCCATTCGAGACACACATGCATTGTACACAACAAAACTAACGAGACACTTTTTTTATATGCACTCATACATGTACATGACTTGACGAAGATAAAACAAGACACACATTCTTGACACTTAATCCAATTCAGAAACTGATCACACACACATGCATGCAACCCCACGCTCACACATGATATACCAAAACAGTATTAGACACAATGATCACATAACCTGTCATGTATGTCCCATCCTAAATCTCGTATTTTATGTATCATATGGTCTTAAAAACCCAAATCAATTACTTATATAATACTGATTTAAAATCATGTCTGATGTCGACATGTACATATATTCCATCTCCATAATTCCATGCGGCAATACAAGTTATCATTTTATGTGTTGATGTTATCATTTTATGTAAGGACTCAAATCGATTTTTCATGCATTCGAATGGAGACTAGTTCATACGACTTACAAGCAAAAGAAAGGAGGAAATTGAAAAGAGGATTGTGATGTAATTACCCTTGAGTGATCGAATGAGAGCAACAAGGAAAATGAATTCAGTCCGAAACGGTCACACCTTCTCGAATCAAAGCCCACGTCCAGCCGTTCCAAACAAAAACCAACGACCCAAGATTAATACATTACGACTTCATGAATAACAAGTTTGGGAAAAAGAGAGTTTGACTCACCTTGAGGCCTGATTGTAGTCGACAGAAACAAGGAGGAGATGGGTGGAAAAAATGTCGTGACTTTGGTTAGGGAGGATTAGGGTTCTTTGTTTAGGTGATATATTATTTAGGTTTAATAAAGCTTGCGTATTGTAGCCAAATCCCATGACCAGAATTCAGAAAACGAAATGGAATGACGAGATCATGAGGTACCTTTGTAGCGGGTGAAAGGAGTAAGGAAACAAAGATCAAAAGCCAACCAAACAAGCACCTTCTTGTGCCATATAAGTCACGACCAGCAGTAGCAGTCTTAACCCTCGACAAAACCACACTCGCAGCCTCTCTATTGACCTAGTTGCATCCACGACAGCAGGTCCAAACCACCATGATCCCAACCTCTTGGTGTCGACATCAGTGGAGAAAGAGAACAAGAATAAGCCGTCCCCCTTTTTTTTCTTTTGGAGAGAAGCTAGGGTTTGTGTTAATTTTGGAAGAGATAAAGGTATTGTCAAATGAGATTTAAAATGAAAATAAGGAACATAAGTGGGGCGTTAAGATGGGGTAATGGCATGAATCTTGGCCTAATTAGGGGGGAAATGGGTTTGATCAAATCAATGTTATTTATGTTACCATATTTATTTAAATGTTAGTCACTTTATTTACTTTAAAATGTTGTTAACTTGTATATAAAATGATCCAAATAACTTTATAATGTGTGATGTTTATATTGTAGCTACAAGTATAAATGGCTCATTAATATTTTGCATACAACATTTATAAGTTAAGTGTCAATATATAATTAACGAGCTTGACATATTTCACGTATTTCACAATTATTAATTAGAGGGCAAAATGGTCTTTTATCACGTTTACGATTTTTAGGGTTTTACACTATCCTTACCATGACACATCTGATTCATTCTACCAGCCACCACATCATGAGATATTGACATATCTGTGTGAGTTTTGTGGAGGTCCTCACCAAGGATTTGAGTGTCAATCCGGAAACACGTTTGTCTATGAACAGTTTTCTGGTAACACTCAGGACTTTGGAAATTACCAAATTCCATATTATTCATATGTGTAGCCACAACAATCATTTTTTTGTGAGTACTGTGGAGGTCCACACGTCAGCTCGGATTGTCAAACGGGGAATATATTTCCTTGTGACAATTTTGACACATCATTTCAAGACCAACCTCCACAGTACCAAATGATTCAAGCAACTCCTCATGAAACTACGACAGACCTTCTACTGAAGAGTCTGGAGTTATTAAAAGAACTTTAGGAGGAGTCGGCTATGTCGTTTCAAAACTCTCGTGAGGAATCTATGGCAGAATTACTTGCAAAAGAACGAGATGCTAGAAACGAAAAGAGCATGGAGGAATTACTTGTCGAAGAACAAGCAGCTAAAACACGTGCTATATTCCGCAGTGCTGCTCTTCTCGATGATGATGATGAAGTTACCCTTGATACTCGTCAATTTTGTGCGGGTTCATCAAGTTCATCAGTTGAAATTCCTTCCATGAAAAATCAGGAAGAAAAGACTATGATGGAATTACTAGCAGAAGAACAAATGGAAAGTGTAAAACATATGTATGCTAGTCCTTCTCAACTCCCTCAGTCTGTTGTTATCACACCCGATATTCCCACTCACTCTCTAAACATGGGGGATGAGCATCTTGACACTGTTCCTGAAAAGGAATCGGACGAATTCATAAAGTCTAGTGTTGAGAACCTTGTCCCAATCCCGAGAGAGTCACAGGGAACTTCTGATCATATGTGTGATTCTCTTTCCCCTCTTGAGTGTTCAAAAGATCATTTTGAAACTTTCTCTGATCTTAGCGACGATTGTGCTTCCTATGGAAACATCGAGTATGTTGAGGCATCACTCCCACAGTCTGATCCTCTTCTTGAGGAGTTCACCGATGAACTCACTCACATCAGTCCACTTTCATCAGAAAGTGACGATGGTCTCTTTGATTTCGAAGCCGATCTGGGAGAGCTTGAAAGTCTCCTTTATAATGATCGTTCACTCACTTCTCACCCTAACAGTCCAATAGAGAATGTTGATCAATTTGTTCCTGAAGCATTCAAAACAACTCTCACTAATCCTCTATTTGAATTCGACTCTGAATTCACTTTAATTTCTGAGAATCCACTCTTTGATACTCAGATTGAGGATAGTGATGAGTCTACAGTGGAACAAGAATTCACAGATTTACATCTTGTGATTGATTCTCTTCACGAGGAGTTCGCCGGTGAACTCACTCATATCATATCTCCGCCGGAGTATGATAACTTCCACTTTGATCATGACACACCCGAGATTTGTCTTGATCACGTGAGCTTAAATGATGAGATTCATAATTCTGAAATTATGGATTCTCCTATGGATGAAGATGAGTTAGTCATGATTTTCATCATGACTTTCTTTCTTTTCTTCACCTATCCCGTGACTTCTTCTCTTCTTCACTCATTCGGGAGTGAAGATACCATCTTTGACCCCGGAATTTCCATGTACCATTTGTGAGCTGAGTCTGTCTATGTATATCTCGTCGGTGTGGAACTTTCACGTACTTCAAATGTTTGTCCAAACATCTTGAATGAAAGTCCGATGGAGATTGTTTCTTCCACTTTGCTTCCCCATGAACAAATTAATTCGGGGTCGAGTCAAGCTAGCGACTCGGTAATCAAAAACAGTAGTTAAACATGGGTTTTCACCCGTGTGTACCACCCTAGTGTGGGGGAGTTGCCCCCCGCTGTTGTATATAAGTTTTCTAACATCAAAAAAAAAAAAAAAAAAAAATCACAAATAATGGCCATAGTATTTCCCTTTTACGTTCTATGTTTCGGCATAACCGCCGGTACTTTGAATATTGAGGGCAATATTCATTTCTAGTGTGGGGGGGGGGGGAATTCTCACGAATTTTATCATGTAATTATACCACCCAATTCCCTCATTTTTTGCCAAATTTTTTTTTTGAGTAAGTGTTTTGCACTTACTCAGCTTACGGTTATCAGTCCGCCATGTCTAATAAACAAAAGTATTGGCTAATCCAGGAGCAAACGGCTCTTGGTAAAGATATCTCAAATCCGTTGACGGCTTGTAAGTTGCCCAAAATTGTATGGTGTTCAGCTCACCATATCTTTAATTAGTGAAGAGTTGGCTAGCCCGCAAGTTTATGGCTTGTGGTAAAGGCAGTTGGAAAACCATAATTGGTAATCAGCTCACCAAAGATATTTTATCTAAGAGTTGGCTAGTCCAGAAGCAAACGGCTTCTGGTAAAGACAAATCAAATCCGTTGGAAGCTGGTGATTTGCTCAAAATCATATGGTTATCAGTGTACCATAGTTCTTACTTGAACTGAAACATTTGGCTACTCCAGAAGTGATGGCTTTTGGTAAAGAGATTCAAATCCATTAAGTTTTCTCAAAAGATTGCTAGGGACTAGCAATGTTTTAGTGTGGGGGATTGATGAGTGTGTAAATACTCATCATTTTTGGTCAAATCTGAGCTGCAAAACATTTAAAAACACTCAGAAATGCATCAAAATACTGAAAATATCCCAAAATTGCGTTTTATGTTTCAGATGCAAAATTATTGAAAACAAATGAAAAACGAACAAAGTTTGCATAATTGGCAGTTTCAGTCCCCCGACTTTCAAAAATTGGCAAAAATAGTCCCTGAGCACTTATTTTAAAAGAAAAGTCACCAAAGGTCCTTCTGAAATCATAAGTTGTCATAATTAGTCCTTTGGTGAAAAATTTCAAAAGTTTTGAGAAATTACAAGTTTAGTCTCCGGAGTTTCAGATATTGGCAAAAAATAGTCCTTGGAAATGAAAAAAAAAGAGGAAAATACTTAATTCAGTCCTTGTACTATTAAAGATTGGCAAGTTAGGTCCCTAAATGCTAAATGGATCACATTATTAGTCCAAATTCATTATTATCTACCTTTGGTCCATTTAACATCCCCGGTCAAATGTTTAACATTTTTTTCTGCCTTTTCTTCTTTCCTCCCAACAGACAACACCTCAAATAAAAAAACCCTACCCATACTTTTTCCCACTTACCTCTTCCCGAAAACCAGGAAAACATAAAAACCCATCCCCTGCACACCCACTGCCATGTTTCCTTCTTTCCAAGATGTCAAGTTTGAAATCGTTGGCTACAAAGGACCCCATGGACGGCTCATATTGAAACTCATTTGTACCTAATTGTTGGATGGTGGAGATCAATTGAAGAAAGCACAAGGAAGCTACAAAACAAACACGAGACAGAGAAGCACAGAAGAGAGAGATGAAGACATCTAGTAGTAGTATAAATATTTGTATGCCATTGTAGAGTGGAGAGTTAGTTTTTAGTTAGTTTTTTAGTTTTTAGTTTTAGTCTAGAATTTCTTATTTCTAGCTCCATTTTTATTTTCAGTGTAATCTTTAATTTAAAGTTAATGAAATTTTCAGTTTTTATTCAATCTCTTTATGTTTAGTTGATGTTTAATTTCATTTGAAGATTTCCAGATTTTAAGTTTAAAGATAGGAGTGAAACAGATCTTACCAAAAATCAGTAAAGGGTGTTCGGTTTATGTGGTTCAAAAGGTCAAAAACTAATTTCTTTACCCGTTTGACTTTAAGAGTCAAAAGTGTTTCACTTGTTTCACATAGGAATCTGTTTCATGTACAAAAATTGTGTTCATAAGGTCTGGTCAAGAATAAAAAAGGGGACTGTTTGTGCAGATTGCATCAGCAACTATAGCTGCTGATCTCGAGGGTCTTAAATTGCTTCTTTGATGTTAAAATTGTTCAAAACTTGTTTTTCTCCAATCCTTGTAATCCATTTAGTATAAATTAGTTTGGAATTCTAGTCTTTTATCTTATATTGGTTCAAATTTAGTCAAATTAAGTGTTCATTGTAGGATTTTTACTGCATCAGGTTTAAAAAGGAGTTGTAACAGGACCTGATCTAACGTATTTTAAGTTGTTCAGTGTCCTGGTTGTGAGTCCCAATCATATTTCTATAATCTCCTCTATACTAACTTTGATGTGTTCTATCTGCCTTGGCCTTGGAAGCTTATTTCATAGCTAAAAAATAAGCCAGAAGAATCCAGAGCAGGCTGTTTCAGGCCTGCACAACAACATCAGCAATTTTGTGGCTTATTTATAAGCTGCAAGAAGCTCAAGAATCCCTCGTTGGGCTGTTTTTGCCTCCAACAGCAGACCACAGTAGCAGTTCAGCAGGTTCTCCTCATTTTTTTTAGCTTTTAAATAATTAATTATTGCTTATTAGGTTCCATAGATTGCTTATTGTATGTTGTAGATTAGATTTCATTAGATTCCAGCTTCTTACAAGCTTCTTGATAGCTCCTTTGTAGCTCTTAGCCGCTGTCCCAAACAGTCCCTTAGCTTATCCTTTTTAGTCACTATTGCTGCTGTTACAGTAAGTGCTTATTTCACTTTAGCTCTAGCTTATTTGACACTTTTTGGGTTAGATTTCATAAAAAACTTAGTACTTGTTTTTCCCCTTTAGCCCTTTGTAAGATTCATACAGTTTCAATTAAGTTCTTAGCTCATTAGTTTCATGGAAGGTCTGTTTGGTTTCTACTTGTAAATTTGTTCTAAGTTTTGGATTTGAATCTATTGTTAATCTGCTTTTTAGTGTTAGGATTAGTCAAATGTTAGTTAGGATTGCTTACTGTTAGTTAATAAGATTTATGGTTCAAGCCAAAGAAAAAACCAAAAAAATTAAGTGAAAAAGTTGCCAATTGTCAGATTCGAACATGGGTCACCTCCTGCACACACTGTCCACGCACACAGTCAACACTCCCAACCAACTGTCCTAGGGACTCTTTCTTGATTTATTTTGCATCATTTAATATTTAACTAACTTTTCAATTCATAGCTTATTTACTTATTTGCTTTTTAATAGCTGATTTCCAAAAGCAGTAGTAGGTTTTTATAATTTTCTTAGATTTAGTATCATGTAAAGTAAGTTTCATAAAATTTTCAGATTTTTCCAAAATAGTTTAGTATTTTTTATCATTTAATTAGATTAAAAACGTTTTTAATTCATAATAATTAAAATAAAAGTCGAAAAAATACCCGGCTTTTTCCTAAAATTATTTTTAGTCATGTAGAATGTAGGAAAATTAGTTTTGCACTCGTAGGACTTAAATTGCATATTTTTCATTTTCGAGGCTCGGGATTAAGTTCACGTAATTTTATTTAAACATACGTTTTAGGTTTTAAACGTTAATCGATTTTAAATATAGAATTAAAATGACTTCAAAGTCTTTATTAGATTTAATTTCCTTAGTGTAATCAATCATAACCTTTTCCTGTTCAATATTCACCCGATCACAGATTCGTTGTATTACAGTTTACACACCACGTTGGGACTTAACGACCCGGGGATACACTAAACTCCTCTGGACTTAATTGCATTTTGTTCTGAGCTGTTTGACTTTTATGGTTGACCATTCACAAGTGGTTGACTAATAAAAGATAGACCGTTTGGGGCGAATCAATCTTTTAGCTTCTTATCCATTTTCTCCCTAGAGGCTTCTTCTAATTGCATATCTTCCTTAGTGCACTCAACGCAACAAGGTTTCTGCCTAGTTTTAAGGATTTCTATGCCATCATAGATTACCTTCTGAGCCTCTCTAGCTATTTTACCATACTTAGGATTCGGTTTCTCCACGAGGGGAATAATATGCTTATCGCTTAAAACTCTGTGCTTAGTGATCATGTGAGCAGTCTGAATGGTATTCCCTTGCACGTACAACTTATTTTCAAGCTTGTTTTTCAAAGTTTTTAGATTGGAAAAATCATTCAAAAGTTTTGATTCCTTAGCATTAAATTCTTGTTTAAGCACTTTAACATTATCTTGAAGTTCTTGCTTTTGCTTAACAGTTTTAGAAAGCTTTTCTTGCAAGGAGTTTAACTCTTGTTTTAACACTTCTTCTCTAAAATTACTTTTTCTAATAATTTTACGCATTTGGTCATCCATTTCCTGCTCACGGGTAGTTAACTCAAACTTAGCACGTTGTTCATAAATAACAACATGTTCTTTATAGGCATTCAGTTCAGAGATAACAGAATCATCAGGGGCACATGCAGTGTATTCATCAAAAACATAGTCATCATTGACTGCAGAATATGCATCACTTGGTACAATCTCACTTTCACTTTGTGTCACATATTGATCATATGGGACAATATTGCTTATCAATATCTTATTCATAGGTTTCAAGAGATTGTACTTCGTTATGTATCCTTTGCTCATCAACTTCATCGTATAGTTTTAATACCTCTGAAATGATTGAATCTTTGGATGGACCAGCATGTTGTGGTGACGAGACCTTTGGAGAGACCATTGGTGAAATGCTAGCCATGAAGATTGTCTGGGCAGTAGGTTCATCATCGACATCAGAGTCAAATGCATCACAGTCAGATACTTGAAAGGCATTTTGATGATTGTGACCTATTTCCTGAATTGGCTGCTCATCCACATTAGCATCATAGGTTTTGGCATTTCCCTCAGCAAGAAACAACAACTCTTCTTCATCCAAAGCCGCTCCATTATCCTGAGCTTGCACAAGCAACATCTTGTCTCTGAAGTATTCTGCATTCTGTGGACGTTTTGGAGATGTACAATTCCTTGCAATATGTCCCTCACCACCACAGTTGTAGCATTTGATTGGATTTGCTTGTCCTTGAATTGCATTCCTTCCACGATTCTGATTTGCCACATACCCTCCACCAACTCCGCCTCTTCCCTGTTCATACTGCCTTCCTTGAACTGGTTGCACCATAACCTTTCCATCTCTGACAATAGCATGATTGTGTAGATTGGATGTAGTTCTGATTTCGTTGTTAGTGTGAAGACTGTTAGTATGTGGAGTAAGGGTCAAGTTTTGTTTAACCATAGAGCCAGTTGATTGATGAAGTGTTCCATGATTGCATCAGCATCCGGTTGCTTGAACCTCGGATCGGGAATGAGTTTGTGATTACAGTTTCCAGTAGGTATGACTTGTGAAGCTTTGGTAGTAATCCCTACATTGGTGTAGAATGCTGTTGAATCATTTGATGAGCTTGATTCTCCCTGTTTGGATTTGAACTGCTCAAGGATCATTCGTTCAAACATAGCATGTCTCTCATTCTGAAGTAAGAAGACATACAGTTGCCCATAGTTGGTGTTCTTTAATCCTTTGGTTAGCTTCACAGAGGTGACAATTTTGTGCCATTCTGGATTCATATTGTTCACAAACTTTGAGTTCAACTGAATATTTGGCATGGTCATTTTGATATTCCTCATGTCATTCACAAGCTTGTGAAATCTCACGTAATATTCATAGACACTTTCTTCTGGTTTCATCTTAAAGTGCTCAAATTCATCATACAGTTGTGATTCTCTGTCTTCCTTGGTTAATTCAGAACCCGGGAGAAGCATCTTGACATTATCCCAAACCGCCTTGGCTTCAGTGTTGTGATTGATAAGCTTGTAGATATCTTTTGGAAGACCCTGAAGTATAATGTTTGAAGCCCTGATATCAGCATCGTATCTCTTTTTCTCCTTATCACTGAGCTCATCATACGTCTTTTGTCTGTCCAAACCTAAAATCACTGTACCATCCGCTACAGTTTCAAGAACATCTCTGGTGGTCTCAATTTGATAAGTTCCTTCATCAATCGATTTGAGAATGTTGACCCCATTTTCCTTTCCCAAACAGTACAACCTAATTCGTTGAGCCCATGAGTCATAGTCAGTTCTGTCAAGCATGGGTGGATGAGTATCTGATCCAGCTGCTTGAACGTCCTCAGCTACAGAAGAGATGATTGTAGGCACGTTGGTAGACATGTTTACAGATTACACAGGATTTTATAACTCTATGATTAAACCAGGAAATAGATTCTTTCACGGGATTTTACTAAATCAAGAGAAACCGTATCAAAAACAATAATCAACCAAGTAGCTATAAATCTTGAGAACAAGTCGCTAAGTCACCAAGTCGCTAAGTAACCAAGTTGCTAAGTAACAAGTCGTAAGACACAACTCGCTAATAGTACCAACTCGCTAAGTAGACAAGTCGCTAAAGACCAACTCGCTAATAGTACCAACTCGCTAAGTAGACAAGTCGCTAAAGAACAACTCGCTAAAGAACAACTCGCTAAATGCTCAAGTCGCTGTGAACCAAGTCGCTAGATACAAGTTGCTAAAGCAACAACTCGCTAAGCTGACAAGTCGCTAAAGAACAACTCGCTAAGTGGGCAAGTCGCTAAAGAACAACTCGCTAAGAGGCCAAGTCGCTAAAGAGCAACTCGCTAGTCACAACAAAGTCAAGTCGCTGAGAATAGTAAAGACAAGTCGCTACGTTGAACAAGTCGCTAGCCGAAGTGGTACATCCACTACTTTGTACTATTTGTCGCCTTGTCTCAATAGACAAGTCGCTAGAGCTCAAGTCGCTACCACTTCAACTACAAGTCGCTGAAAACTAAAGAAGCAAGTCGCTACAAAGAAAAATTATTCGAGAGTCAAGTCGCTAGCTAGAAAAACTTAAACACAACCCTTTTCAATCCAAAACAAGCCCAACCACAGTGATTCAAGATTTCCAAATCAAAACCCAAGCACTTACAATGATTCTAAACACAAAAGTACAATCAAAAATCAAACTTTAACACAAGAAATGATCCAAATGATGCAAAAACCGCTAAACTTTTTCAAACCCAAAAACCATATAAAACCACTAGAAATCCAAGAACATGTAAGAGAGATGATCAAACCATGGCTCTTGATACAATTTGTAACATATTGGATTTCACAAACACATCAAACCATGATCAAATGTAGGCGTATACTATAAGGTTTTTAGAGAGAGAAAGAGTTAGAGGTTTGGGAACTTACTGAGAGAAAGTAAAAGTATTATTATGAGCTCCAACCCTCTACCTTGGGAGATTGAGAGTATTTATAGTATCTTACATAAACGCCACCTACGGGCTGTGGATCAGGCATACAGTGGGTAAAGACTTGTCCGTCCTCCACGGTGTTACTAAACTAAATACTAACTAACATTAAATAACTACGACTACGAGCTTTCTAACGATTATATATACTTGAGGTGAGCGACACTTTAATAACTGGATTTACTAAATCCTAACACAGCCCATGACCCATGACCCATGACCAAAAATACCCATGGGTAAAGAGGAGCATCCCACGGATCCCTAGCTTTACGCTAGACGGATCCCTTGTGGGAGGGATTCATGGGATTCGGGGAACAGTAGGAGTTTTCCTCTATAAATAGTGAGCCATTTCTTCATTGTTTCTCACACCTTTCTAACATACTTTCCCTTTGAGTTAAAAACTCTCTAACACCAGATCCAAGAGATCTATGTTTGTAGTTTTGTTTTTGTATGATTCTCTAGGTTCCTCTTAAAGGCGAGATCACCACCTTTGAAGTCAAGCAAGCTCAAGTCCATGAGTTGTCATGCTTCCTCATCATCAAGACTACTGAAGTCCTCTTGTTGATGACTCTTTTCTTTCTTTTAAGAAGTATAGTGCTGGAGACATTAGTGAAAGATGTCTCAAGTCTCAAGATGAAGACATTAGTGAAAGGTGTCGATCGTCCGTATTATTAGGCATTAGTGAAGGGTGCCTAGAAGTCAAGTCACAAGACATTGGTGAAGAGTGACTTGAAGATCTAACTAAAGGCAATAGTGAAAGGTGCCTTAGATGTACATTCGATATGGTGTGTTTCGATGTACAAGATAGATTAGAATTAGATCTAAGAATATTGATATCCTTGATGATATTGTAATAAGGAGTTGGTCTCCTTTGGGATTAGTCGTTGGTGTAGTGTTGGGTTGTAGTTCCTCCATTGTAATGGAACCCGGTACTTAGCCTAGTACCCGATAAAGGGTAGGCAACGTTGTGTTAGGTGTGGTTCACCTTGGTGGGAAAGAACCCGATGGTTAGCCTAGTACCGGAAAAAGAGTAGGCAACGTTGTGATGGTTTCTCCACCATAAGGAGTTGGTGTCGTGTAGTGATTACGAACTCTCGAGTAGGTGACTCGGGGAGTGGAGTAGGGCAAGGAAGGTGTCCTTGTAGCCGAACCATTATAAATACTCGCGTTGTGGTTTTGTGCTTCTTACTCTTATCTTTTCATTACATACTTCTATATGCTTGTTTATCAACATCTAACACACATCCAAATAGATTGACATAAGTTGATCTAAATAGTTTAAAAGAAAGTTTTAATTGGCAAAACTATTCAACCCCCCTTCTAGTTTTCCACAATTGGCATCAGAGCTTCGTTACCATGTTTCTTGAAGTATATTATACTTTAAAAACTTGATACGATCCATGGTTAATTGAAAACTACAAAGAAAGTATCTTTTTTTTCACAAAAACAAACACCATGTATTTTAAAACTCTTTGTTTGGATGTTGATTAGATGACAACTTTTTTTTTCTATTTAAATGCACTAATCTTCCTTGTCATGTTGATTAGTCAAATCTCTTACCCACCAAGCTATAGGAATCGCTTGGTAACAAGAATACCATCCCTAAGAAGGTATCTTAAACATAAAGGAGCCGAAATTGTCTAAGTGACATCTGTTGTGTCACTTGTAAAGACATTTCTAAGTGCGTTGGAGGTATGATTCTTTACTTATCTCTAAAATGACATTAGCTTGATAACTAAGTATACCTACATAGGTATTTATATGATTATCTTTTGTGCATATACATGTATTACATGAAGCTTCATTAAGAAGACTTTTCTCACATACGTGTTATTTTTTTTTTCGTCTAAAGTCGTGGCATATAAAACTTGTGTTTTATTTCATTTAATCCAAAAATCATATCTTTCCAGTAACATATTGGATTTCACAAACACACTAAACCATAAGATCAAATAGGCGTATAATGAGTTTTAGAGAGAGAAAGTTAGAGGTTTGGGAACTTTAGTGAGAGAGAATAATCTTATTATGAGCTCCAACTCTCTACCTTGGGAGGTAGAGAGTATTTATAGTCATTACATAAATCGCCACCTAAGGGGCTGTGGATCAGGCATACAGTGGGTAAAGACCCGTCCGTCCTCCACGGTGTTACTTAAACTAAATTGTAACACCCCGACCCGACAAGGGTAAAGATATCACAATACAGTTTCATATCAGAACTTTAACTAATGTACAAAAGCGGAAGCCTTCACAAAAACTTACAAAAGATAATATAAATAACTTATATTCAAAATAAATCTAAGATCTCTAAAAGTCAAAGTCTTGCTCTCATCTCTACTCTCAACCCAGATCAGCTATCCCATAAGCTTATCTTGAATGCTTAATACCTGCCGCAGGAAAAGAAAAGTGCGGCTGAGCTTACAAAGCCCAGTGAACGGATATAATGAAACAAAAGCTAAAACAAAACAAATATACGAATAACGAAATCAAAATGAAATAATGACGAAGGATCTTTCAGGATTCTGCGGAAGCACAAATATACAGAAATCCAAACAACCACATAACAAATAGACATCACACAGCACATTAAAGACCCATACACAAACACATCAGGACAACCAAACATACAACATATCAAGAGCAATTAGGTTTCATATAAACCAAACGAAAAGTCTAAAACTAACGAAAACACTTTCTAGCAAAATAAACATGGCATTCAACAGATTAATTAACCTTCACTTAACACATTTAAAACATTAAAGCAGCAGCGGAAAATAGCAGTCCAAATCATGGCAGTCTCACAAACAAATAGAAACATAGTAGACAGACTATAATTAAAAAGACCAAACGAAACATAGCATAACCATTAACAATTATCAAAACAACTATTATAAACTAAACCAGTTCTCAGATCAAATCCTAACATCATCAGAGTTTAAACATGGCAGATCACATAGGCAACAAAACACCAACGTATAAGCAAAGTTCCCAAAATTAACTGATCAAACTATACATATAAAACTGATATAATACTCACTATCACACTAACACATACATCCCACAGTTCAAAAAATCCACATAACGATAACTATCATAATATCATATTTCAGCACAGTAGATGGCATTCACATAAACATACAATAGCATACACATGTATAATAACATATAATAAGCCGAAGACATAATCATAAGCATTTAACATACCAAAACATAATCAGAATACTTATCACATAATTAGCAAATACAGATTTAGTTAACTACCTCGAGCCCAGAACATATCATATCAAAATCATCATACATATGCATGAGTCATCTTAGCAAATAATTTGGAGTAGCTAGCTCCCAGAAGTTGTGAAGACGCGTATTGCACACGACATCATTCACCAGACAAATCATATCGGATAACAGATCAGATCTAGGATGCATCCATACGCCCCACAGACAAATATAGGTAATATAATACCAACTGAGCTCATAACAAATAACAGAGAAGGGACGTGGCAGAACATCACTCTACTGCCCTAGAGTCATATCAGAGGTGCATCACTGATACGGACATGGAACCCCCATGACTAGTTAAATTTGGCTCGGGTGTCAAACTAACTTAGGTCAAACAAATTGTCATAAATGACACAGATCATACTTCATCTTAAAGATTTCATATAACTTATCAGATAACATCTTATCATAAGGTTCATATTCAAATATAGTAAGGTTCAACAATTACACATATCAAAGTCTTCCTAACATAAAGTTCAAATCAGATCTTGCATGGTTCAATAAAACATAACTTCAGATAAACAACAAATCACACAATCAGGAAAAAGGTTCATAGCAATGGCATTGGAAACCCTAATAAGTAAAATGGAAAGACTAACGAAAGAAAATCAGAAGGAACCTTTAGTAAGAAGGTCAGAATGTATGTACGATAACATAAGTGTCTTGAAGTAAGACAGAATATCCGTACCTTAAAGCAATTGAGAGAAAAGCAACAAATGAACGAATACGAAGATGTAATGTCGCGTCTCCTTCAACGAATCTACACGGATTATGATTATTTAATACTTATTAGTATAACGGATTAATCTCATTAATACTTTTAGGGTTGTCAGATTATTCCCATTTTTAGTGACAGACGAAATCACAACATTTTAGGGTATTCCTCATTAATTCACCAACTTCCTATTTAGGTTCTAGGGTTTCCCTTACTCTTTAAATATTACTAAATACACATATTACTTCTTTTAATGATTTCCACTTTGACCTAGAACGTACGAAAACTCAAACGGAAATTAACTCAAACTCACGCATGTCCTTACGAAATTCATTTACACATGTTTACCCATAGTTACCCAAAATTACGTGTTGCACCTTTAACATCTTTAATTATACGTACTAACCCTATATTATCAGATTTTACACTTCTAGCCCAAAAGTTTTAGAGTTTACAAAACATACCCTTTTAGTTAAATAAAATTCGAATAGCCCTCTAAATATTCAAAATCACACGTTTAACCCCCACACTTATTTTTATACGTTTAGTACAAGTATTTTACTGTTTACAAAAATAACCTTTAAGTTTCAATATTTACAAAACCAACCCAAACCTTTTAATTAAGAACCGAATAATGTAAAATTAAGTACAAGCCCTAAACCTAGGTTACACCAATCATTAGCTTATCATTACTACTTCATTAATTACCTTCCATGATTATAAGGAAACCCTAGTTTATACAAAACCCTAATCGCCCCTTTTAAATCTTTTCCTTTTTATGCGTTTCAAATCAAGAAAAACCCAAGACAATTCACACAAGCTTCGAATTCATGATTATGCATTTTATTCAGGTCTTATAACATGTAATAGCTTCTGGAAAAATAGATTCATGATCTCTAAAAATATTATAAGCTCATTCGTTAATTATATACGCTTTTTAGGGTTTTAGGTTTCAAATAATTTCATACGACATATAAATCATGCATGGCTAATTTTTATGTGTTATATACGACTTATAGGACTGAATTCAACATTAGAAACATACCCTTGATGAGCTTGAATCGTTGGAACAAAAGAAGCACAAAACCTCTCTTTGTCGAAACCCTAATTCTCTCAAAAACTCACAACGATTACCACAGCAACTCTGGAACTCAAACACTATTTTTCCCACCTTCTATACCTTGAATCTCGTCCAAGAAAAATGATCTCATGCTCTGGAAACTAGAAGTCGAATTGTTGAGGGTTTTTAGGTCGGTTTTGTGAAAATCGGTTATTAGGGATTATAGGAACCGAATATTTGTATATATACTTGAGCTATTATTTTTCTTGTGGGCTTTATAATGCATTGGACTTAAATTAAATGGTCTTTTAATAATATAAATTATATTGGGCTTTTATTTAGTTTTATTTCTTTTATAAAGTTAATTAAATATATTCGGTAATTATAAAAATACAAAACTAATTTTTATAAAATCATAAACTATAAAAATTACCTTTACAAAGTGTTTAATATTTATTTAGGTCATGTGGGATATTTCTTAAAATTCTCTGAATTTACATAGCTTACTTGGTATTCTTTTGAATTAATTTTTCATACTTTTAATTGTAGGGTTATTTTGGTCTTTTTGTGAATTTTAGAAATTCAGGTATTACAATTCTTCCCCTCTAAAAGAAAATTTCGTCCTCGAAATTGGACAAGACGGAACAGAGCAGAAAACGAATCGGATTTCAGAATTTCTAGGAATATATCGAACGTTAATCTTATCTTGGAATAAATGGATTTCTTATCAGAATATTCAATCTCATACTTATTCAGAAATCAAATAAATAGTCAAATACTTATAATAGATAATTATATACTCATTAGAATAATGGCGGAGAATAGATGAGACGCAGAAAATCAAACGACAAATTCTAACTTATTCAGATATCTAATGATGAGGACATCATATGCATAGACGAAATAAATCCTATCGGCCTCAATAGTCGCAGAAATATGGGGAGACATATAAGGTTAAGGTGATCATAGCAATCTAGAGGTTCGTACGGATCATAACAACTTCGGATTCAAGCGTACAAAACTTATATGAAACAGATATCGACGAAAATCTCACAAATAGGTACAAAATTCAAACGAACATGAGAAACACCAAATAACAGATACCAATCAAAGTCTCTACACACATCAATCACAGGCATTTCCCAGACGTCGTATACCTTCAATAAGTTCAGATTATGTGATCTCAGTATTATTACGTTGATCAGGCGTCATAATACTTGAATCACATAACAAGTTCTTATTGTCACTATACTTGGTCTCGGGTCATGACACAACACATAGCGAATATCATAGCAAAACAAACCATATAGAGATAATATACAGATAACAAATAATCCTACTACAACAGGCCAAAACCACATGAGTATACCATCATAATGGTCATACCTAATCAAACAATAATAAAAACAACATCATATAGAAAATAAATAGCAGACGAAACTGATGAGGACTAATGGAAACTCAACGAATCTATCAGAAAGAAATCAACGAGCAGGAACTATATTATCAAATTTGTTTATTCCATTAATCAAACAAACCTCCAAAATCGTCAAAAATGTACTCCAAAAATAAAACTCAATATCCTAAGATTCAATTGTCGAATGAAACAAAAGGGACCTAACCCAAAATCAATGTCAAAACTTCTCATAACGAGGGCAACTACTCAGGAGTACAATTCCTATTCTTGTGTCGGATTGAACCTACTAGTAGCCGTAGACTCCGTTTCCGACTCCACCTCGTACTCTTCCTCGGGTTCCTCTTCTTCCTCTTCCTCTTCGCTTATCCATCCGTTCTTGTTTCCTTCAGGCTGTGGTAGTAAGCCACTAGCAAAGCCACCTTTACGCTTCCTCTCTTCCTCCTCTGGCACACGATCCACGAAGGCATACAGATCGCGACTCTCAGCTCGTCCTACTCCTTCATCCTCAACGAACTTGGGGCACCTATCATGATATGTAGTAGTGAAACCTTCGTTGTCAACCACCTTAGTTTCATAATCCTCTACCATTTTCCCGTCCACTTCCTTCAGGGTCAGCTTCTCCTCGATCGTGCATGGCCACATATAGGCCGGAACTTTTATCCTCTTGTTAGTCCTCTTCACTTTACCATACCTCGTGCAGCCCTTAGCAATGATAACGGCCCACTTCGTCTTCTCCTTATGTTGCCTAGCCGGTCCTCGATTACTCCTATCAGATGAACTAGCGCGACGGGGAATAACCATCTAAAAGAAATTCCAACTATCAGCAAAACTTAAATACGATAGGGTACGCAAAGAAGTACGCAGAAAGGAAAATCCTAAATCTACCCACTTCTCACAGGTCATAGCCTAAGCTCTAAGGGTCCTAAAACCTAGAGCTCTGATACCATAAATTGTAACACCCCGACCCGACAAGGGTAAAGATATCACAATACAGTTTCATATCAGAACTTTAACTAATGTACAAAAGCGGAAGCCTTCACAAAAACTTACAAAAGATAATATAAATAACTTATATTCAAAATAAATCTAAGATCTCTAAAAGTCAAAGTCTTGCTCTCATCTCTACTCTCAACCCAGATCAGCTATCCCATAAGCTTATCTTGAATGCTTAATACCTGCCGCAGGAAAAGAAAAGTGCGGCTGAGCTTACAAAGCCCAGTGAACGGATATAACGAAACAAAAGCTAAAACAAAACAAATATACGAATAACGAAATCAAAATGAAATAATGACGAAGGATCTTTCAGGATTCTGCGGAAGCACAAATATACAGAAATCCAAACAACCACATAACAAATAGACATCACACAGCACATTAAAGACCCATACACAAACACATCAGGACAACCAAACATACAACATATCAAGAGCAATTAGGTTTCATATAAACCAAACGAAAAGTCTAAAACTAACGAAAACACTTTCTAGCAAAATAAACATGGCATTCAACAGATTAATTAACCTTCACTTAACACATTTAAAACATTAAAGCAGCAGCGGAAAATAGCAGTCCAAATCATGGCAGTCTCACAAACAAATAGAAACATAGTAGACAGACTATAATTAAAAAGACCAAACGAAACATAGCATAACCATTAACAATTATCAAAACAACTATTATAAACTAAACCAGTTCTCAGATCAAATCCTAACATCATCAGAGTTTAAACATGGCAGATCACATAGGCAACAAAACACCAACGTATAAGCAAAGTTCCCAAAATTAACTGATCAAACTATACATATAAAACTGATATAATACTCACTATCACACTAACACATACATCCCACAGTTCAAAAAATCCACATAACGATAACTATCATAATATCATATTTCAGCATAGTAGATGGCATTCACATAAACATACAATAGCATACACATGTATAATAACATATAATAAGCCGAAGACATAATCATAAGCATTTAACATACCAAAACATAATCAGAATACTTATCACATAATTAGCAAATACAGATTTAGTTAACTACCTCGAGCCCAGAACATATCATATCAAAATCATCATACATATGCATGAGTCATCTTAGCAAATAATTTGGAGTAGCTAGCTCCCAGAAGTTGTGAAGACGCGTATTGCACACGACATCATTCACCAGACAAATCATATCGGATAACAGATCAGATCTAGGATGCATCCATACGCCCCACAGACAAATATAGGTAATATAATACCAACTGAGCTCATAACAAATAACAGAGAAGGGACGTGGCAGAACATCACTCTACTGCCCTAGAGTCATATCAGAGGTGCATCACTGATACGGACATGGAACCCCCATGACTAGTTAAATTTGGCTCGGGTGTCAAACTAACTTAGGTCAAACAAATTGTCATAAATGACACAGATCATACTTCATCTTAAAGATTTCATATAACTTATCAGATAACATCTTATCATAAGGTTCATATTCAAATATAGTAAGGTTCAACAATTACACATATCAAAGTCTTCCTAACATAAAGTTCAAATCAGATCTTGCATGGTTCAATAAAACATAACTTCAGATAAACAACAAATCACACAATCAGGAAAAAGGTTCATAGCAATGGCATTGGAAACCCTAATAAGTAAAATGGAAAGACTAACGAAAGAACATCAGAAGGAACCTTTAGTAAGAAGGTCAGAATGTATGTACGATAACATAAGTGTCTTGAAGTAAGACAGAATATCCGTACCTTAAAGCAATTGAGAGAAAAGCAACAAATGAACGAATACGAAGATGTAATGTCGCGTCTCCTTCAACGAATCTACACGGATTATGATTATTTAATACTTATTAGTATAACGGATTAATCTCATTAATACTTTTAGGGTTGTCAGATTATTCCCATTTTTAGTGACAGACGAAATCACAACATTTTAGGGTATTCCTCATTAATTCACCAACTTCCTATTTAGGTTCTAGGGTTTCCCTTACTCTTTAAATATTACAAAATACACATATTACTTCTTTTAATGATTTCCACTTTGACCTAGAACGTACGAAAACTCAAACGGAAATTAACTCAAACTCACGCATGTCCTTACGAAATTCATTTACACATGTTTACCCATAGTTACCCAAAATTACGTGTTGCACCTTTAACATCTTTAATTATACGTACTAACCCTATATTATCAGATTTTACACTTCTAGCCCAAAAGTTTTAGAGTTTACAAAACATACCCTTTTAGTTAAATAAAATTCGAATAGCCCTCTAAATATCCAAAATCACACGTTTAACCCCCACACTTATTTTTATACGTTTAGTACAAGTATTTTACTGTTTACAAAAATAACCTTTAAGTTTCAATATTTACAAAACCAACCCAAACCTTTTAATTAAGAACCGAATAATGTAAAATTTAAGTACAAGCCCTAAACCTAGGTTACACCAATCATTAGCTTATCATTACTACTTCATTAATTACCTTCCATGATTATAAGGAAACCCTAGTTTATACAAAACCCTAATCGCCCCTTTTAAATCTTTTCCTTTTTATGCGTTTCAAATCAAGAAAAACCCAAGACAATTCACACAAGCTTCAAATTCATGATTATGAATTTTATTCAGGTCTTATAACATGTAATAGCTTCTGGAAAAATAGATTCATGATCTCTAAAAATATTATAAGCTCATTCGTTAATTATATACGCTTTTTAGGGTTTTAGGTTTCAAATAATTTCATACGACATATAAATCATGCATGGCTAATTTTTATGTGTTATATACGACTTATAGGACTGAATTCAACATTAGAAACATACCCTTGATGAGCTTGAATCGTTGGAACAAAAGAAGCACAAAACCTCTCTTTGTCGAAACCCTAATTCTCTCAAAAACTCACAACGATTACCACAGCAACTCTGGAACTCAAACACTATTTTTCCCACCTTCTATACCTTGAATCTCGTCCAATAAAAATGGTCTCAAGCTCTGGAAACTAGAAGTCGAATTGTTGAGGGTTTTTAGGTCGGTTTGGTGAAAATCGGTTATTAGGGATTATAGGAACCGAATATTTGTATATATACTTGAGCTATTATTTTTCTTGTGGGCTTTATAATGCATTGGACTTAAATTAAATGGTCTTTTAATAATATAAATTATATTGGGCTTTTATTTAGTTTTATTTCTTTTATAAAGTTAATTAAATATATTCGGTAATTATAAAAATACAAAACTAATTTTTATAAAATCATAAACTATAAAAATTACCTTTACAAAGTGTTTAATATTTATTTAGGTCATGTGGGATATTTCTTAAAATTCTCTGAATTTACATAGCTTACTTGGTATTCTTTTGAATTAATTTTTCATACTTTTAATTGTAGGGTTATTTTGGTCTTTTTGTGAATTTTAGAAATTCAGGTATTACAATACTACTTAACTTATAATAATCTACAACTACGAGCTTTCTAACGATTACATATACTTGAGGTGACCGACTCTTTAATACATGGATTTACTAAATCCTAACAATCTCCCCCTAAGGGAGGTCACCTCAAACATATATTGAATACAAACAGATTTTACATAAAGATTTTTCTTGCATTCTTGTTACTGTTCTTTGCTCTGAAGCCCGTAGTCATTGATTCTTCATTGATGCATGTTTGGATAACCCAAGTGGAGGTCTTAATCTGATCTAAGTGATGATGAGTTTTGAGCTAACTTTGAGATCATCAACAATAATACATCTCAAACTCTTCCATTGTGGCGTTGTGACTTATGGACCGACATGCTCACATTCTGGATCATGATATATTCTCATCAGAGTAGCGGAAGCTTTCGTTGATTCATGATATTGGCAGCAGCGTAGCAGAAGCATGGAGTGAAAATATCAGAGTCATTGATGCACTAATCATGATTTCTTTCGAGATGAATGTGTTGAGTGAGCATGCGGCTATGGATTGACCGCTTCATTCTGATCAGCTGCAAACATAGGGCGTACCTGCATAAAACAGTTAGCAATAAAGCGCACGAAAGTGTCTTTGATCACTTTCATTGAATTGAGGTACACGGCCCACGGTTCCCCGTTGATCAGTACAAGTACTGCCTGTGATCAGGTATAATTCCGAAGAATTTCCTTGACAGGGTTTCGCAGCTGCTCTAGCTGTTCTCAAACCGGAATGTCTCAGAGAAGACAACACGGAGTGAGTGAACCAACGAATAGAGATTCACTGATTGATGAAAAGAGATTTGAAAAACAATTGTGTATTGCTCAATAGAAATTGTTTTTGCAATACAACGAAGGTTTTAATGAAAATCAATTATCAATCATAAAACACCTTTTGATTTGAAATATTCGTACACGGTCGATGTGCTAAAGAAAAGAGTTTTTAAGCACAATGACCGGTTTTTCAAAGGTATCCGTCAATCCATAACCTGAACCAGGATTGATTCAAAAGATTGAATCGCCCCATTGTTTCTGTTCAGTTGTCACATGGTTGATCTATTGAATAGATCTCACATGCCACCCACCAGGAGCTTGTTTGATGTTGGCTCCAGAAGGCTTTCCATCTTCATTGTGAATATGTTTGCATATCACTCTGATGTTCTGGCAATACCACAAGGATAATGCGTAGGACTCAAGATATAATCTCTCTTTCCACATTGTGTGAAACAGAGAGTCTTCATTGAAAGTGTCCTAATGAGATGTATTGATGATCTCGTGGCTCTAGACTCAATTTTGTGCATATTAGGATCCTATATTGGAGACTAGATGTATTGAATGAAACAAGTCCTTTTAAGAGGAACTTGAGTGGTTTGGGAAGTTGAAGTGCAGTGCGTCACTGGGTCCATGACGTCTTGTCTTCAATACCGATGTAACCTTGGTAACCACCAGTAGCAAATGAATTGAACCCGGTTTCTGCCCTAAGGTTGAATAATTGGAGGGCTATTTGTTTTCACCCTTTTCTCATTCAATTCTTTTTCATTCTTCAACCCCTTCAGTGCTTACCAAGACTTCATAACTAGAACCTTGTTGGGTTTATTCCAGTACTAGCTCAGTCTCAGTCCGCACTCTTCCCATATCTCATTTTTCTCCTTTTTTCAATATACCTAAGGACTTCTACACTATCTAGTGGATTGTCCCTGGGTAGATCCCTCCGGTTTTGGCGGATCATGGGAACAAATACCTAACCTTATCATCCTTATATCACCATACATAAAGTAAAGTTGGTCGGTCTATTTGGTATTGTTCATCTGCCATTGGAACCAATTGAAAACCATTTGAAAATCAATCCAGATACTTATGATATATTATCAAAGCATTTTGTACCTGAATTGTTTTTGATATTTTTAGAACAAGAGCTCCCCCTCAACATGTGCATCAAGTATTTGAAATCGTTTTGCACACGGAGGCAAGAGAAAGAATTAACTTCTTTGATTACCATTTACTAAAAGATATCAACATCACTTCCCTGATCAAAACAAGTAGATAAAGCATATTAGGGAAGGATGAGGTTTTCATAAGCTTGCTCCCCCTCAATATGTGCCTTGAGGTTTAAAAGAGTTTTTGCACATACAAGAGGGGCTGCACATTGATCACGTTTCAAATCTTTGTGGTTTAAGATACATGCTCCCCCTCAACATATGTATGAAAAATTTGAAATCGTTTGGCACATGTGGGATGGAGAGCTTGTACATCCTTATAAAACCATTTACCGAATTATCAGATTAAATTCAATTTAAATCACAAATTCTCCCCCGATCACAATTATCAAATCATTTGAGAATTGTGATCTCTGTATATTTAAATTGATTTTGAAAGCTTTTAAGGAGAATTGTGACTTGATTATGAAAGCGTTTTAACTGATAAGGATCGGATTTTGATACTTTAAACTCCATTGAATAAACATGCATGATTATCTTTTGAAAATAATTGTATGACAAATAACTTTTTGAT
Source organism: Chrysanthemum seticuspe (assembly GCA_019973895.1). Taxonomy (NCBI): domain Eukaryota; kingdom Viridiplantae; phylum Streptophyta; class Magnoliopsida; order Asterales; family Asteraceae; genus Chrysanthemum; species Chrysanthemum seticuspe. The sequence goes on from BPTQ01000001.1 coordinate 110,479,142, forward strand.
TTAATCGAAATCATTCTCCCCCTCAATCAATGACATAAGTTGTTGATTGAGAGATAGATATTTTGACAAACTTTTAAGTCCAGATGATTATCAAAAATAGAGTCCGAGTTATTTTTCAAAACAACTAGTTTTCATTAGATAGTAAGGATTAGTTTAAAGAATCAGAGCAAGAAATTTGAAAACCAAGATAAAGCATGGCTCTGTTCTTTCTTTGAAAAGCGGGTTACTGCCTGAAATGACAATAAACCATTTTTTCTCTTTCTCCCAAAAATATTTTTTGATTGTATGATTTTTTTTTTTTTTTTTTTTTTTTTTTTTTTTTTTTTTTTTATATATATATATATATAAAAATTCGAACAACATCTAAAGTCCCGTGTCATTCTTTGAATGACAATATCAAGACCGTAGATATTATCGAATCGAGAGAAACATGACAAAATGACAATATTTTTTGAAGATTTTTCGAATTTTTCAAATTTTGATGGATTTTGAAAGTTTTATATTTTTCTATTTGATTTTTTAAGGTTTTATAATTTTGTATTTTGTTTTTCGAAAAAATATTTACAAGAGATAGATGAAGGAAACCTTTTACTCCTCTTCTTCCTCTTGAAGACGTTTGAGTGTTTCTGGTTGTAGGCTCTTAAGACCCAGTCGTGGAAGAATAAACTCAAAACGTTCTCTAGGAAGAGCTTTGGTGAAGATGTCTGCAAACTGGTATTCAGTCCTCACAAAGTAAAGTTCCACCACACCGTTTTCAACTTGCTCCCTAATGAAATGATGTTGAATATCGATGTGCTTTGCTCTTGAGTGTTGAACATTGTTGCATGAGAGGGCAATAGCACTTTTATTATCACAGTACAGAGGGATTTTGTCGAATTCAAAGCCATAGTCAGATAATTAGGATCTCATCCAAAGGATTTGAGCACAACAAGATGACATGGCTATGTATTCAGCCTCTGTAGAGGAAATAGAAGTACTCATTTGCTTCTTTGAAGACCAGCTCACAAGCTTATCACCCAAAAACTGAGCACCTCCAGGCGTACTTCGACGAGTATCCTGACATCCTGCATGATCAGCATCTGCATAGGCTGTTAGTGACATACCGGTGTCCTTCGGGTACCAAAGTCCCATATTGATGGTTCCTTGGAGATACCGAAAGACCCGTCTAACCGCCTCAATGTGCTTTTTAGTAGGCTTAGCCTGGTATCTAGCACACATGCAAACAGCGAACAAGATGTCTGGTCTACTAGCTGTGAGATACATCAGGGATCCAATCATACTACGATATTTCATTTGGTCTACCATGATCCCTGAGTGGTCCTCATCTAGTTTGTACGTTCAATCATGGGAGTGTCAACAGGGTCACTAGAATCGAATCCAAATTTCTTTAAAATCTCATTTGCATATTTAGATTGATTTATGAAAATGCCTCCGGGACTTTGTGAAATTTGTAATCCCAAGAAAAATGACATTTGTCCCATCATTGACATTTGAAATTTAGAACCCATTTCATTTGAAAAACGGTCACACTCATTGGGGTCAGTCGAGGCAAAGATGATATCATCAACATAAACTTGGACGTGAATTAAATGTTTTCCTGACTTCCTGGTGAACAATGTAGGATCAACTGCTCCTTTGCTGAAACCGGTAGATAGAAGAAACTTTGATAGCGTATCATACCATGCCCTTGGAGCTTGCTTTAAACCGTAAAGAGCCTTCTTCAAACGATAAACGTGAGTAGGATGCTCTGGATTCACAAAGTTTTCAGTTTGGCTGACGTAGATGACTTCTTTGAGATCTCCGTTAAGAAACGCCATCTTTACATCCATCTGATAGACTACCATGTTCTTACTTGCAGCATTAGCCAAGAAGATTCTGATTGCCTCGATACGAGCAACAGGAGAAAATGATTCTTCAAATTCAATACCCTCCTCTTGACGGTATCCTTTAGTAACCAATCGAGCCTTGTTCTTTAACACATCACCATGCTCATCAAGTTTCACTTTGAAGATCCATTTTAGAGCAATGATCATAGCACAATCTGGAGCAGGTACTAATTCCCATACATCAAGTCGATCAAACTCATGAATTTCTTCTGGCATGGCATTTAACCAGCTGTCTTCATTCATGGCGGTTTTAACATCTTTTGGTTCGATCTTAGAGAGTACGGAGTTGAAGAAGCACCATAAGGCATCGGTTGCAAGTTGTTTCCGTGTGGATACTGGACGAGAGGGATTTCCAATGATGTTGTCTAATGGATGATCGTGAGTCCATTTTCTGAGGTGTTCATGTGGCTGTTGTTGAGGGACTAAAGTAGCAGAGTCGATGTCTCCTGACAAAGATGGTTCTGATGATGATTCAGGAGCAAATATATTTTCAAATGGAGCATCTTCAGGAGTTGCAAAGGGATTAACTTCATCAATGATGCCAGAAACAGTTCCATGATGTACATTTGAAGATTGATGATTTGTTGATGAGACAGAGTGATCAGCAGCAGGCGCTTCTTGGCTTAGTGATATTGAGACTGAAGGATTGACTTCATTCTCAGGGATATGAGCAGCCTCTGTTGTGGGAATTGACAGTTCATTAGCACTTGGCTCATAGTGTTCATCAAACATCAGATCAAACAATTTCTTCAAATCATCTTCAGTTGGAGGTACATATGGAGTAGCTGGAGAGGAATTTGGTACAAGGGATGAACCAATGAGATTGTTTTGAAGTGCGGGTCCAGAACTGGGTTGTCTAGGAGCCATTTGACCGGTCAACTCATCAAACGTAACGTGAATTGTTTCCATGATATCTCGGGTTCTCTTGTTGTAGATTCGGTAACCTTTTCTGTTTGGTGCATATCCTATAAATACTCCAATATCCGCTTTATCTTTCAATTTACCTACTTGTCCGTCATTCGTTAGATAGCATAAAGCACCAAACACACGAAGATATTATAGATCAGGTTTTCGATTGTGGACAAGTTCGTATGGAGTATTTCCATGAGATGTGTGAATAAGAGATCTATTTTGAGTGTAACAAGCAGTGGCAATAGCTTCACCCCATAAAAACATTGGAACCTTTAAGTAAATCAGCATTGTTCTTGCAGCTTCTACAAGAGTTCGATTTCGTCTTTCAACTACACCGTTCTGTTAAGGAGTTCGAGGAACACTTCTTTGAGGACTGATTCCAACATTTTCCTCCCCACTAAAAAAAGAGCGATTGAGAATCTCGAGAACCTTTCTGAAGGTCTGTCTTCGCGGAGCGATTTGAAAAGGAGTATATCTTTCTTGTAGTGCCCTCCATTCCACTATTCTGATCGAGAAAGAATCTCTTCTGAACGACCAAGTCATAATGAGATTAAAAACCATAAAATTCATTGAGTACTTTATTAACAAACTCAGTTCCATTGTCAGTTCGGACGATTCAAATCATTTTGTTGAGTCTGATCTGAAGTTGTTTAATGAGTTTAATGATGACATCTGGAGTTTCGTCCTTTGTCCTCAAAAACTTAACCCAAGTGAATCGGGAGTAGTCATCAACCACTACTAACACATATCTCTTCCCATTAATAGTTTGCACTCTCATTGGGCCGCACAGATCCATATGAAGGGTATGAAGAACTTCCATTACAGAGTTTGTAGGTTTTGGTTTGTGGGCATATTTAGTGCTTTTTCCTAATTGGCAAGCTGAACAGAGATGAACTTTTTCATATTTTAATCTGGGTAAGCCTCTGACAAGATCCTTTCTGGAGAGGTTGTTTATGGTGCCGAAGTTCAAGTGATTGAGACGACGATGCCATAACCAAGACTTTGTTTTAGAAGCCTTTGACAGCAAGCAGATTGGAGAAGACTTCATCATGTCATCGGTAGAGATGGTGTATAGGTTAGAACCTCGAGTACCTCTTAATAATTCTACACGATCAAGTTCTCTAACGAAGCAAGTATGTTTTCTAAAAGCCACTTCTAGATCGGAATCACATAATTGACCAACAGAGAACAAATTATGACCAAGACCTTCCACATAATATACCCTGGAAATTACACTTTTACCAACCACATAATCTCCATAACCCATAATAGCTCCAAAATGGTCGTTCCCGAATCTAACTGTCCCGATGAATTTACTCATGAAATTCATGAGTCACGACCGGTCTCCAGTCATATGCTTGGAACAGCCTGAGTCCAGGTACCACAGAACGATTTGAACGATCTGCAGTTGAACACAGACAAGAATGGATAACTGGATAATTGGGATCCCCATGCAAGAATGGGTTCCATTTGGTTAGTAACAGTGATTGGAACACCCACATCAGAGATAGAAACATTCATATCAGAAATTGAGGCAATGGAATCATTATGAATAGATGCAGTACTAGTGTCCGTATTTGCCCTATTTAAAGTATGTTCACTTCTTAAGGGAATAGTTCTACCAGTAGGCATCCATTTTCTAGTGGGCATTGTCTGATTAACCTTATGGCCAACAGGTATCCATTGATAACCTATCTTACTAAATGTTCTTCCTGTGGGCTTCCACTGTTTTCTAACTTTCTTAAGCCTTTGCCTTTTTGCCTTCTTAGCATGATATTTTGCTTTAACAATATTAACTGGGGATTTGACAGCATCAGACAAGGCATTCACACCACAATCATGATTAACAGAATTCAAGCAAACATCATTACAAGGTTTGCAAATAGTATCAGAATTTGAATTAATTACAGTACGCCTATGGCAAATACTAGAATCAACACGATTCGTTTTATTCGACTCAAACTTAAAGTTCCTAGGTTGGTCTTCTACTCTCTTTCAATGCACATTCTTAGCTTGCGAGGTCCTATCATTCCTTGTATTGTCTTGAGACTTTGACCTGCTCGCTTTAATGTCACTAATTACTCCTGTAGAGGGAACGGGAACATTAGTTGGTTTTGATACTTTTTGCCTTTCCTGTTTTGATGTGCTGGGATGCGAACTATTCGAAGGCACATTGAGGTTCACTTTCTTAACACTGGAGGTAACATTGGGCATTGAATGATTTGTATACTTGGCATTAGGCATAGAACAGGGTATCAAGTGGTTGACTTGCTCACCTAGGGATTTAGGGCATATTGTAATTAAGCATTCTAGAAGTTCTTGAGATCGTTTGGCATATAAGCATGCATGGCCAATTGGTTTATCAAGTGGTTTCTTTAACTTATCCTCTTCTACAATCTCACGGAGACATTCTAGACTATCCTTAAGGTATGAGAAATATGTTTGAATGGCAAGTTTGTTATTCCTAAGGTGAGGAGGAACATAATTCACAGACAAAGCATATTTATTACAACCATGCACCTTTGATGCACCATTCTCCCCATTGGTCATTGGCATTTTCCCTTTTACCTGACTCTTCAGATTCTCAATTTCCTTTTGCAACGAAGTTATTTGTTCATTATTTTTATTACGAGTGACTTTTATTGACTTAAATAACTCATTGAAATGATGTTTAACCTTTTCATTTTCTTCTAGAAAACTCTCATTTTCCTTTTGTAAAGCATTGACCAAGTTTTGAAGATGAAAATTTTGAGAATTTCGAGAATCTAAAGGAGGAGGCATTTGGGAGCCAGTCACATTGTTCATTTCACCCTTTAATTGAGAAATTTGGGCTTTCGACTTTCTGATCGTGTTACAATGAGCTCGAATCTGTTCATCACGTTTGCTAATTTTAAAAACTGCATCAAATTCAGGAACATCCAAAGATGTCTTGATATTTGAGGTTTTAACATTTTCTTTCAGATGTTGATATTTTAATTGCCAAGCTAGATGCTCAAATTCTAATTTAGAAAACTGTTTTACCAGGTTATCATGATCATCCTGTTCAACTTTATCATGCAGTTTAGAGTTAGTTTTTTCAAGCTCAATGACACGATCATGTGAGACTTTCAGAGCAACGGATAATTCATGAAATCGAGAAGCATTAATGGAACAATTCGTAGAAGTGTAAAACACATCTTGAGTAATACATTCAGAAATAAGAGTCTCATTCAATGTATGCAAGTTCTTCCTCTCAATCTCATTATATTTTAGTGCTCGCTCATAGTCACTAACCTCAACTATCATAACATCACATTCCTTTTCCATTTCTTTAATGTCTAAATTCATTCCCTTTTTAAGACTTTCAAAATGATCTTTTAGTTGTTTAAAGAAAGGCATGACTTCAGTTAAATAACATTCTTTCGTTTGCTCAAAACCCCTTTCCCCTTCAGTTATACCAGTGGGTGTGATCCTTTTCTTACAAGTTTTCTCAAAATCAACAAATAGTTGAACAATAACATATTGACTGATTAAGGTCTTGCTTTTAGTGGCAATAGTCCTAGGAACTAAATGCATTGGTGTATTGGGAGGATACACAGTCGCTGAAGGCATTTTCCTAAAAGGGGGGTTTGTTGCAACAAGATTCTCTGCTTTATGCTTATCTAAATCCTTTTCTAGAACACTTGTTCGGGTGTTAACAACGTCTGAGGCTTAAATTTGTTCAAGGAAATCCAATTCTCCTTCCTGTAATCATGGGGTTCATCTGAGTTCTTATCTTCCTCAGTGCACTCAACACAACTAGGTTTCTGTCTAGGCTTAAGGATTTCATTGCCATCATAAAGAACCTTATGAGCATTTCTAGCCTTTTTAATGACCTCTGGATTTGGTTCCTCAACAAGGGGAATGCTATGCTTATCGCTTAAGACTCTATGCTTAGTGATCATGTGAGCACTCTGAATGGTGTTCCCTTGTACGTACAACTTATTTTCAAGCTTGTTTTTCAAAGTTTTCAGATTAGAAAAATCATTCAAAAGTTTTGATTCCTTAGCATTGAATTCTTGCTTAAGCTTTTTCACATTTTCTTGAAGTTCTTGTTTTTTCTTAGAAATTTTAGAAAGCTTTTCTTGTAAGGAATTTAACTCTTGTTTTAATACTTCTTCTCTAAAATTACTTTTTCTAATGATTGTACGCATTTGGTCATCCATTTCCTGCTCACGAGTGGTTAACTCAAACTTAGCTCGTTGTTCATAAATGGCAACTCGTTCTTTATAGGCATTAAGTTCAGGGATAACAGAATCATCAGGGGCACATGCAGTGTATTCATGAAAAACATAGTCATCATTGACTGCAGAAGATGCATCACTTGGTACAATCTCACTTTCACTTTGTTTCACATATTGATCATATGGGACAACATTGATATTACCCATATTTTCAATATCTGACTCAAAAGTTTCAGTTGATTGTACTTTGTCATGCGTCTTTTGCACATCAGCATCATCGTATAGTTTTAATACCTCAGAAATGATTTTGTCTTTGGATGGACCAGCTCGTGGTGATGAAGAGACTTTAGGAGAGACCATTGGAGAAATGCTAGCCATGAAAATGGTTTGTGCAGTAGGTTCATCATCAACATCAGAGTCGTATGCAACACAATCAGCTACTTGAAAGGCATTCTGATGATTATGGCCTATCTCATGAATTGGTTGCTCATCCACATCTGCATCATATGTCTTAGCATTTCCCTCAGCCAAGAACAACAACTCCTCTTCATCCAAAGCTGCACCATTATCCTGAGCTTGCACAAGCAACATCTTATCCCTGAAGTACTCTGCATTCTGAGGGCGTTTTGGTGATGTGCAGTTCCTTGCAATGTGTCCCTCACCTCCACAGTTGTAACATTTGATTGGCTTTGCTTGACCCTGGTTTCCATTCCTTCCCCTATTCTGATTTGCAGCATAACCTCTACCAGATTCACCTCTTCCTTGTTCGTACCGCCTTTCTTGAACTGGCTGCACAATAACCTTCCCCTCTCTGACAGTGGCTTGATTGTGTGGATTGGATGCAGTTCTGAGATTGTTGTTGGTGTGTGGAAGAGAGTTCATATTTTGACTAATCAGGAGAGCCAGTTGATTAATGAAGTTTCCCACGTGTGCATCAACATCAGCTTGTTTGAACATAGGATCGGGAATGAGTTTGTGATTACCATTACCCATGGGTATAACTTGAGATGCTTTGGTGGTAATTCCAATGTTTAAGTAAAAAGCAGTTGAATCATTTGATGAACTAGTTTCTCCCTGATTGGTTTTGAACTGCTCCAGAATCCTTTTTTCAAACATAGCATGTCTCTCATTCTGTAGAAGAAAGGCATACAGTTGCTCATAGTTTGTATTCTTCAATCCTTTAGTTAGCTTCACAGAAGTGACAAACTTGTGCCATTCTGGATTCATGTTGTTTACAAACTTTGAGTTAAGCTGAATGTTTGTCATGGTCATTCTGATGTTCCTCATGTCATTCACAAGCTTATGGAATCTCACATAGTACTCATAAACACTCTCATCTGGTTTCATCTTGAAATGCTTAAATTCATCATATAGTTGTGATTCCCTATCTTCAGCAGTTAATTCAGATCCTGAGAGAAGCATCTTGACATTATCCCATACAGTCTTTGCTTCAGTGTTGTGATTGATAAGCTTGTAGATGTCTTTTGGAAGACCTTGTAGTATAATGTTAGAAGCCCTGATATCTGCATCAAATCTCTTCTTCTCCTTATCATTGAGCTCATCATACGTCTTTGGTCTGTCTATTCCATAGATCATTGTTCCATCTTCAGCTGTATCAATTATGTCTCTAGTAGTCTCAACCCGATACGGTCCTTCATCAATGGATTTGAGAATGTTGACCCCATTTTCCTTTCCAAGACAGTACAATCTGATTCGTTGAGCCCAAGAGTCGTAGTCAGTTCTGTCAAGCATGGGTGGACGAGTATCTGAACCAGCTGCTTGAACATCCTCGGAAACAGTGGAGATGATTGTAGGAACGTTGGTAGACATGTTAACAGATTAAACGGGATTTTATAACTCTATGATTAAACCGTGAAATAGATTCTTTTACGGGATTTTACTAAATCAAGAGAAAACCGTATTACAGACAGAATCAACCAAGTCGATAAGAAACCCTAAACCAAGTCGCTAAGCACCAAGTCGCTAGCAAATTTTGACAGCAAGTCGCTAAGCACCAAGTCGCTAATATGTCAAGTCGCTAAATAGCAACTCGCTAAGCACCAAGTCGCTAAGATGTCAAGTCGCTAAATAGCAACTCGCTAAGCACCAATTCGCTAATACCAAGTCGCTAACAAACTTAAGTATAAGTCGCTAACTTTCACTAAGTCGCTACCCGTAGTGGAGAATCCACTAAGTGTACTGTTTGTCGGCTTGTCTCAATAGACAAGTCGCTAACCTCAACTCGCTAAGAACTTCTACTACAACTCGCTACCAACTTACAAAGCAAGTCGCTACCAAGATAAATTATCCGTAGCTCAAGTCGCTAGTTAGAAAATCAAACAAACACCACTTTTCAATCCAAAAACAACCCAACCACGATGATTCAAGCTTACCAAATCAAAACCCAAGCACATACAATGATTCTAAACACAAAACTACACCCAAGATTCAAACTTTAACACTAGAAATGATCCAAATGATGCAAAAACCACTAAACTTTTTCAAACTCTAAAACCACTTAAAAGTCACTAGAAATCCAAAGATATGTAAGAGATGATCAAACCATGGCTCTGATACCATTTGTAACATATTGGATTTCACAAACACACTAAACCATAAGATCAAATAGGCGTATAATGAGTTTTAGAGAGAAAAAGTTAGAGGTTTGGGAACTTTAGTGAGAGAAAGAATAATCTTATTATGAGCTCCAACTCTTTACCTTGGGAGGTAGAGAGTATTTATAGTCATTACATAAATCGCCACCTAACGGGCTGTGGATCAGGCATACAGTGGGTAAAGACCCGTCCATCCTCCACGGTGTTACTTAAACTAAATACTACTTAACTTATAATAATCTACGACTACGAGCTTTCTAACGATTACATATACTTGAGGTGACCGACTCTTTAATACATGGATTTACTAAATCCTAACATTTCCAATAATAAAACAAAACACAAATCTCAAAAATTCCTCCTTCCCCATAAATAAACCAATCCGTCGTTCAACCCTGTCAAATTCCTACTTTTTCAAATCTTCCACTTTCAAAATTTTCCTCTCATTCAAAACTTCATCTTCCTCTCCATTTCATCTCATCCGAAACCAAGAAGGCTCGCCATCAACATGGTTGTTGGGAATTCTGCTAAGTTATAATTCTGTTGATGTTACTACCCAAGGATTCTGTTGAAGTTCAATGTTTCTGCTGAAGAAGAGAATCTGCTGAAGTAGTGAAACCGTGTAGATGGTTTCTGAGGAGATAGTTATTCCACGTATTCTATAGTTAGTTAGGATATGCATGAGCTTTATTAGGAAGTGATTATGTATATCTTATTTAGTTTTATGTGTATACGTTTCTTAGGAAACAAGTTAGGGTTCCTTGTCTATAAAAGGAACACAATAGTATGAATGAAGTAACGAGTTGAAAAACAAAGTTTTAGTAATATAAAGATCCATAGAGGATCAACGAGTTCTTAGTTATTTGTGTTTATACTTGTGTTTTATTTCCGCTAAATAATACAAGTTGTAGAGATTTTCTATTAGTTTGTTTGTGATTAAATAAGCAATACTAACGATCTACGAGTGCTCAAGATCTATCAAGATCTAACGTTTCAACAAGTGGTATCAGAGCCTCGAGAGAGTCTCTACGATACTAAGAACAGTCTTTTCTGAAACACCCATACAACCAACACAACATTCACCATGCCTGGATCAGATGATGATATCGAAATCACCAACAACCAAAACATCACCCATATGCAACAACTAAGTCTCTCTAACAGCAATGCCAAGTTTCCTTACCTAAAGAAAGAGGAATACGATCTATGGGCAATGAAGATGCAGAACTGGATTTCCAACATTGATTCGAATTTATGGGAGATTGTCAGGAAGGGAAACAGTTTGAAGAGAACTACCACAGATCCTGATGGTAATCTTATTTATGTTCCTCCCAAAACTGCTGAAGAGTTACTGGCAGTTCAGAGAGAAACCAAAGTTAAAACAATTCTTCTTCAAGCTATTCCTGAGGATCACTTGAGTGATTTTCACTTCATGAATGATGCTAAGGATATATGGTTGGCCATCAAGGCCAAGTTTGGAGGGAATGAGGAGTCTAGGAGAATGAGAAAATCGATGCTGAGACAACAGTTTGAAGAATTTCAAATCTCTGAAGAGGAAGGAATTCACAAGGGCTATACAAGGTTTCACAAGATTTTAAGTCAGTTGAATCAGCTTAAGGCAAAGCCAGATAATGATGATTGCAATTCCAAGTTTTTGCGATCTTTACCTCACTCCTGGTTACAAGTAAGCATTGCCTTCAAAACTAAAGGTGGGCTTGATATGATAACCTTTGATGAGCTATACAACAAGCTTAAAGCTCTTGAGCATGATGTCAGAAGTCCTTTTCGTTCATCATCCACTACTAGTCACACAACATTTGTTAGGGCTTCCACCTAAAGATGATCCATGCTCCAAGTCCAACTTACTCACCATCATCTTACACTACCACTCCATCAAGTTCTCAATCTACATCTAGTGGTATAATGGAAGATGTGCTTGGATCCTTCTTTGCTGATTATGATCCTCAGCAGCAACTTGCATATGAGGATTTTGAACAGGTGGATCCACTGGATATGGAGGAGATGAAGTTGAAGTGGCAAGTGGCCATGCTCTCTATGGACATCAAGAGATTTGAGCGTAAGGCTGGGAGGAAGTTTGGTTTTCAGGGAAGAGATCCAGCAAGGTTTGACTAAAAGAAGGTCAAGTGCTTTACATGTCATCAGATGGGTCACTTCTCCAGAGAGTGCAAAGATAGGAAGTCTGGTGATGAGGTGAGATATTCTTCCTATCAGCAGAATCAAAGGGATGTTGGCACTTCGAAGACTGGATCCTCAGTTGCTATGGTCACTATGGATGCAAATGTAGATTGGAAGCTGCATGATCAGGAGAATGATGAAAGTTCTGGTGCTGATAATATTGGGTTGCTGGCATGCTGTACTTCAGAGGATAGGCATGATCAAATTGCCTTGATGGGCCTCTCTCAGGTACAAAATTGTTTGTTTGGTTGTAGTGAACGTTATAATGAACTTAAGGAAGCCTATGATATTTTGAAACCTAAATATAATGAATGCTATGTTGAAGTTGAAGCTTATAAACAAGCTTTAAAAACATTAGAAAGACAAAAGGTTTGGTTTCAGAAGAATCAAATAGCTTATGATGAGAAGATTAGAGTGTTAGAAAGTGATCTAGAATGTACTAAAAATGACTTAAGGAGGACTGAGAAAGAAAAAGCAGGTGTAATTTCAGAAAATCTTGTGTTGAAAGAGAAATTAGATGAAGAGATAGCTAGACATAAACAATGGCAAAAATCTGGTCTAAATCTAGCTAAAGAGATCTATAGTAGTCAATCTGAGACCTCTGCAATAGGTTTAGGTTTTAAAAAGTATGTAGGATTAGAAGCTAGGCACGATGGGCGTAAAACTACACCAGCAGGCTTAGCTAACTATGTCAAAGAAGGTGACCTACATGCTGTACGTGGGTCTATTAGAGGAATACCTATGCCTGTTGACCTTTCCCTTACTGTTGACTTTGATGGATCACATCATCTTTATGGCAAAAAGTCAAAAGACTTGCCAGACCCTGATTCTTCATCTAATGATTTTGTCTCTTGCTCTGACAGTGACAAATCTTCTGATCAAGTGTCTACTTCTTTTACCAGCTGTGATTCAAGTGATAAGTCAGACCTACCCAAGACCTCACCCAAGCCTGCACTCAAGACTCCCTACAAGCCTTTTAGAGTTGCTGCTGAGGAATCATCTTCCAAGCCAGTTTCCTCTGAAGACTTGTTTGCATAATAATACTGTTAAAAACAATTCCTTTAATGTTTCTGGTTTGAATGCTTTTACATGTAATAGAACATCTTTTAATTTGAATAAATCTTCTAAAAAGAATACATGTTTTGTTTGTGGAAGCAAATTTCATTTGATTAAGGATTGTGATTTTTATGAGCAAAGACTGGGTGCATGTGCTAATCAGCAGACATCTAGACCAATGTGGACCAATGTTAATGATATACCACCTTATGTTCCACAGGCAACCTATAATAAATCTTCTTCATTTCCTTGGAGAAGATCTGTTAATAAACCATATGTGCAACCTACTAGTTCCTATTTTAAAAATGGTTATTGGCCTAGATGTGTTGACTCTATGTATACTGGGAAGGAGTATAGGGGTACTGCTGTGAAGCCCTCAGCAGGTTGTTCTTGGACTAAAAAGGGACCTAAACATCAATGGCAACCCAAGAACAATAGTGGATCTTATAAATCTGCATGGCCGAAATCTTATGATCCACAAGGCAGGTTCAAGTCAGTGATGACTTGAGCCTCAATAGTGTACTAATATTTGTGTATATATTTTTGTTGTTGTTGTAGGATCATCCTCTTAAGCACAAGGATGTTGGCATTGTTGATAGTGGTTGCTCAAGGAGCATGTCAGGAAACAGAGATATGATGCATAATTTCGTACCCATAGAAGGAGGAGGCAATGTGACTTTTGGTGGAAGTGATGGTAGAATCACTGGGAAAGGGACCATCAAAACACCTCAACTGGACTTTGAGAATGTGTACTATGTCAAGGAACTACAACACTTCAACTTGTTCTCAGTCTTACAAATCTGTGACACCAAGAACAAAGTATTCTTCTCTGAGGATGAATGTCTTGTGCTATCTAAAGACTTCAAACTACCAGAAGATACATCAATTCTGCTGAGAGTTCCTCTTACTCACAATCTTTACACATTCAACTTAATTGATGTTCAACCAGAAGGTGACCTAACTTTTTTGGTGGCTAAAGCATCCCTGGATGAGTCTACAAAATGGCATAGAAGGATGTCTCATGTGAACTTCAAGACCATAAACAAGCTTTCTAAATTGGGTCTTGTGGAAGGACTTCCTTCAAAGGTTTTCACCAATGAATATAACTGTGTTGCATGCAACAAAGGAAAGCAACACAGAGCCTCTTACAAAGCTATTACTGCTGTGAGTGTTATCTCAGAACCTCTTCAGTTGCTACATATGGACCTTTTTGGTCCAACTCAAGTCCGCAGTAATGATCACAAGTACTTTTTTCTGGTAATCACTGATGGATTCAGCAGGTTTTGTTGGGTGTTCTTTCTGAGAACAAAAGATATAACATCTTCAGTTTTAAGAGAGTTTATCACCCTTGTTGAAAATCAACTGAACAAAAAGGTTAAAGGAATCAGGTGTGATAATGGGACAGAGTTCAAGAATGCAGTATTGATAGAACTCTGTAAGTCTAAAGGAATCAAAAGGGACTATAGCACTCCAAGAACCCCTCAACAAAATAGGGTAGCTAAAAGAAAGAATGGGACCCTTATAGAGGCAGCAAGATCTATGCTTGCAGACTCTAAGTTACCCACTATGTTTTGGACTGAAGCAGTTGGCACAGCTTGTTATGTTCTGAACAGGGTATCTATTACTAGACCTCATTTTAAGACACCTTATGAACTTCTCTATGGGAAAGTTCCTGCTATTCACTACCTTAAACCTTTTGGATGTCAAGTGACTATTTTGAATACTAGTGATCCACTGGGTAAATTTGATGAGAAGGCTGATGAGGGTTATATTGTGGGTTATTCGGCTCATAGTAAGGCGTATAGGGTATAGAATTTGAATGCTAAGAAGATTGAGGAGAATTTGAGCCTGAGATTTCTAGAAGACAAGCCTAATGTTCAAGGACAAGGTCATGTTTGGTCTTTTGACCTTGATTACTTAACTGATTATTTGGGTTATTCTAGACATGTGGCTAACCAAAATGCAGGTTCACAAGAGTCTCCTACTGACAGTGCTGCTACCATGAATGCTAATTCTGATAGTGAGTTTAAGGATGATGAACATCCTATTATTGTACCTTCTTTCTCCCCTAATAATTTTCAGGTGACACTTCCAAAGTTACTACTGATGAGAGTGAAGATGAGTCCAACTATGTCGAGGACCTTGCTAGGCTTCAGAAATAGGAGTATGCAGCTAATCTAGAAGCTGAGAAGATTGCTGGGGAGGTTGCAAAAGAAGCAGTCAGTGGAAATCATAATTCTGCTAACAGTAATTCTGTTTCTCCTAAGATCACCAAATCTGCTGAAGGTGATGCTGTTTCTACTCCCATTTCTACTAGAGTGTCCACAGACTTTGGGGAACCTTATACACGATTTCCAAGTCCTACAGATCTTGGTACTTATCAACCCAAAACTGGCATCTTCACCTCACCTTCCTATGACAGTGATTTTGAGCCAACTGGGACTAATCTTGATACCTCCATTGATGTCAACACCACTGCTACTAAAAGGATCAACATTACTCATCCACAGACCAATATTATTGGTGATCCTAATGCACCTGTTAGAACTAGAGGCACTGTAACAAGTTCTAAATATGGTCAAGTAGCTTCTATCTCTTATGTCTCAAACCAGCAAAGGGACAATCACACAGATTTTCAGCATTGTCTGTTTGCCTGTTTTCTCTCTCAAGTGGAACCAACAAGTGTTACTCAAGCCCTGGATGATTCAAGTTGTCTTGAAGCAATGCAAGAAGAGATGCAACAGTTCCAAAATCAGCAGGTTTGGATATTAGTCCCACTCCCTAAGGGGAAGTATGCAATTGGGACAAAATGGATTTTGAAGAATAAAAGAGATGCAAGGGGTGTTGTGATTAAAAACAAAGCAAGATTAGTGGCTCAGGGGTTCAGACAATAGAAGGGGATTGATTATGATGAAGTGTTTGCACATGTTTCTAGAGTTGAGGCCATTCGTATTTTCTTGGCCTATGCATCTTACATGGGTTTCATGGTGTATCAAATGGATGTTAAAGGTGCATTTCTGTATGGTGAAATAGAAGAGGAGGTTTATGTCACTCAACCTAAAGGATTTGAAGACCCAGATCATCCAAATCATGTTTACAAGGTAGTTAAAGCTCTCTATGGACTACATCAGGCACCAAGAGCATGGTATGCTAGGCTTTCATCATTTCTGCTGAAGCATGGTTATAGAAGAGGTGCCATTGACAAGACACTTTTCCTTAAGAAGAATTCCACAGACATCATACTTGTGCAAGTTTATGTGGATGATATTATTTTTGGATCCACTAAAGAAGCTTGGTGCAGGGAGTTTGAGGAGCTAATGAAGGGAGAGTTTCAGATGAGTGCTATGGGGGAGCTTACTTTCTTTTTGGGTCTCCAAGTTCAGCAGAAACCTGATGGTATTTTTATCAGTCAGGATAAATATGTGAGGGAAATCTTGAAGAAGTTTGGAATGGAGAGTGTCAGGACTGCCACAACCCCTTATGAAGTTCCCAAAACAAAGAACAACACTGAACCAGATCTACCTGTCAATGTTCATTTATACAGATCTATGATTGGTTCATTGATGTATCTAACAGCTTCTAGACCTGATATTACATTTTCTGTGAGTGCTTGTTCTAGACATCAAGTCACTCCACTTGCTTCCCATCTGAATGCAGTCAAGAAGATCTTTAAGTATTTGAAAGGCCAACCCCATTTAGGCCTTTGGTACCCAAAAGAATCTCCTTTTAAGCTGGAAGCATATAGTGACAGTGACTATGCTGGTGCAAATATGGATAGGAGATCCACAACTGGAGGTTGCCAATTCCTTGGAAAGAGATTGATTTATTGGCAGTGCAAGAAACAAACTATTGTGGCTACCTCATCTACTGAAGCAGAGTATGTTGCTGCTGCAAATTGCTATGGACAGGTTCTTTGGATACAAAATCAATTGTTGGATTATGGGTATTACTTCATGAACACAAAATTTTTTATTGATAATCAGAGTACCATATGCATAGTTAAAAATCCAATTTTTCACAATCGCACTAAGCATATTGAAATCAGGCACCACTTTATAAGAGATGCTTATGAAAAACATTTGATAAAAGTGGTTAAAATTCACACTGATGATAATGTGGCAGATTTGTTAACAAAGGCTTTTGATGGACCAAGGTTTCAACACCTTGTGGTCCATATTGGTATGCTTAACCCTTAACTGCAAAGTTTAAGGGGAGGCATAGGCCTCAGGGGAGGCATATGCCTTAGGGGAGGATTTATGTTGTAAACTTTGTATATTGTTTTGTATATTTGCTAACACTAACCAGCTATTGTTTTGTGAGTTTTGTTTGTTTTGGTTTGGTTTGTGTGTTTCTCTGTGACTGTTTTGCAGATTGCATATTTCAGTTCAAGTTTATCAAGTTTGGTTCATTGAAGAATGGTCAAGTAAGCTTAAAAGCTTGTTTCTTCTGAAAGCTAAGTACTGGAGTGAGCTATTTGTTTCCACTGAAGAGAAAAGTACTGAAGTTATTCTTTCAAGAGAAGTACTAAAGTTAATTGTTCATTCATTCATTCAAGAAACAGTTTACAACTTACAGCTTACAGCTAACAATCAACTTCAAATGGAAATACAAGATTCGTATCTATACAAGATCTAATTAACCTATTATAGCTCCTATCATCGTCTAGCCTATATCTTCTATCCCGATGGCTGGGTATGCATGACCAGTACGACGAAGAAGCTAAGGATCAAAATGGGAAGGATGGATTGATGAAAACGAAGATGATGAAGATGAATACAGTAGATGGATGTGTAATATGACATTTCCTTTGTGCTTCATCTACTGGTTTCACCAAAAAGCAATCAATCCATCTTCCGTTTACCCTTCCCCTTTACGATATGTGATGAAGCACCAAAACCTGGTGTAGAAAGACCAAGAACCACCTCTCTGTCCTTTGGGAGTGGTGGATTTCTGGCACGTGACCTTGGTTGGGGTTGAGATGATGAAGGTTGTCCTTTCTTTGCTTCCTCTTTAACCAATCTATTGAAGATTGGCTCTAGGCGCTCAGTAGAATCATCTGATCCTCTTGATGACTCAGAAGGATCTACCACACTGTCATCTTCTGAAGAAGGGAGAAAAGGTGATTTTCTAGGTCGCGGATATGGTTGAGGAAAGCAATAAAGCCATGGGTTAGAATCATCACTTGATGATGATGATGATGATGAGGAAGTGAGGTTTATTACTTCTGGTTGATTCCACATTTGTGATTGGTGTTGATTGGAGGGTTTTTGGTGAAATTAGGGTTTGTGATGAAAATTGGGGGTAAATGATGTGTGTGAAGTGTGCATTGGGATTGTTATATAGCCGGATTCAAGGATTAATGTAATTTAATGCGAGTTTGGTGGCACAGTAGCGCTCTAGATATTTACTGATGATATTTTTATCTTGGGTGGTTTCTGCTGAAGTGAATTACTTCAGCAGATTGACCGTGTTCCTGCTGAAGTGTTACTTGGTCAATGGGTAGAGTTGAAATACACGTAAGATATGGTCAACAAAAGTTCTGATATTTTTTACTATAATTTAGGCAATTTCTACCAATTCATTATTTGCATATCCTTACTTCAAATTAAACGATTCCCTCTTCACTTACGTGTAAAATACTTCCAGTTGTGTGATTCTTAACCCTAACTTACAATTTTACACATGGCGCTTCTAATTAAGAAAGATCATAATAAAGTTGCTTTTCTGGGAAAAGCTAAGGGTGATGATTTGTATGAACCAATGGTGGAGTTCTTGAAGAGATCCAAGATTCATTATGCTTTAACGCATTCTCCTAATGTGATATATAAATCATTGGTTACTCAATTTTGGGCATCTGCTACGAAACGGAGTGACACAGAGATTGTTGCGATGGTTGACGGGACAGAGCATGTTGTGACAGAGGAGTTGATTAGAAAAAGCTTCACTTGGACAATGTTAATGGAGTTTATCATTCTAATGCTGTGGATATTCTTGCTGGGCTAAGAGCTTGCGGATATAGGGGTACAAGGACTGATGTATGGTTCAAGAATCAGTTGTGTCATATGTGGAGGTTTTTGGTTCACACGTTGCTTCAGTGCATAAGCAATAAATCGGGAGGTTGGGATCAATTTTCTACTCAATTGGGATGTGGTATTGTATGTCTTTCTCAGGGGTTAACTTATAACTTTTCTAGGTTTATTTTTGATAATATGGTTGAAAATATTCATAGGAAAAAGCATACGTTTTTTATGTACCCTAGGTTTTTGCAAATGATTTTGGACATTACTACCCAAGCCCAAGCCTTTTGTCCTATAGGAGCTTTGTCTTCTAAACTGTTTGCTTCTATAAAAACTAATTATGAGGGGGAACATCATCCTTTGCTAGCAGCTATGTTGCCTCAAGGCAATGAGGTTGCTGATGAGGGGAATGTTGTTGGTTCTCCACCCTCTACTACTGTTGCTGCTGATGGTAATCCATTAGTTGCAATGGATGAGGGTCCTTCTAATACTGCTGAAGCTACTCTTACACCTTCACCTAGACCTTGTCCTAGTCCACCACCTATTCATGTTACCTCTGATGAAGTTGAGCATGAAGTTAGTAGACTGCCCACACCTAGTCCATTTAGGGAACCATTTAATGAAGGGTTGGATAATATTGAGCATATTCATGTTTCTCCTGAAAGGTCCAATGAAGCTCCCATTACCACTGAGCAATCTGCTGGTGGAGCTGAGGACCCTATTACACTTACATCTGTATATGCTCTAGTGAACAGGTATGTGGCTGAGGTTGCTGATCTCAAAAAGGAGCTTGCAGAGACTAAATCTACACTTGGTGGTGAGATTGTGGAGTTGAAAATAAAGGTTCTGGACTTAGAGAAACAACTTGGGAATAATAGTAAACGGAAGCTAGTGGTTTCTTCTGATGAGGAGCAAGAGGATACTCAATTTAAGTCACTTGAAATTTTGGCTGATGTGGCTCAGAAGACTGATGTTTCTTCACCAATTGTTACTGAATCGTCTAAGACCAAGAAACCCATTATGTTTACTAGAAGAAAGAGAAGACAATATTTGAGTAAGGATTCTTCTGAACCTTCAAAGGTGTCAGAAGTTGCAGCTGTTGATGATCAAATGGAGGATGTTGCTACTGAACCTGGTCAAGCTTCATTTGCTAAAGAACATCCAGGTCCTTCACCTTCAGCAGATCATACTGAAGTCTTTCTTGCAGGAAGAAGTTTTAATCTAGACTCTAATGATGATGTCTTTTCTACACCTGTTGAAGATTTGTCTCAACATGTTTCTTCTGATGTTAATTTGGGTGTTTCTTCTGATGTTCCTGTTGTTGACATCTCTTGTGATGATTCTACTAAGGAATCTGCTGACATAAGGAAAGGAGTAATGGTTGATGAAGAGATTGGAACTGATCTAGTTAGTGAACAGGAAAGGCAAGCACAAGAAAGATTGCTAGCTGAGTGTGAAAATAACAAGAAAAGTCAAGCATTGGCTGAAATGCTTCAAGCTCGGTTTGCTACCAATTTGACTCCTGAGAGACAACGAGAAATTGATGAAATGTCTACTCAGTTTACTGATGCTCAATGGGATACTTGCATTAGTCAAGCTGCATCAAATCCTACACTTGCTCAGAGTATCTTAGGTGCAGACTTTGACAGTGAGAATTTTGCTGCACAAATGGTGGCTTTTGGACAACAACGAAAGCAAGTTGCAGTTGACAAGAAGAAAGCTATTGCTACACAAAAAGCTAAAGCTAGAAGAGACAGACCACCAACTGCAGCTCAGAAGAAAGCATATATGAGAACTATAGTGCTTTATCAGAGTTCTACTACTTTTAATTCTAGTTTGAAAAAGAAACAAGTCTGGGATTTACCTGATGATGATTTGCAGAGACTGTATCAAAGGATTATGAAGCAGACTGCACCACCTTCTAAAAAGAGAAGTGCTGGTAATTCAGATGTTTCAAAGGCAAAGAGACCTAAGACAGTTGAGATTGTAGATAATTTTGATGATATTACACCAAGGATGGATTCTCCTGTTATTACTTCTGAAGCATCTACTGCAGCTATACCTTCAGCTGAAAGGGTTCAATCTGCTGAACCACAAACTATTTCTTTTACAGCATTGCCTAGTGTTGCACCAATTGATCTGGAAGGAGAAGATATGGGTAAGAAAGCTGAAAGAGCAGCTGCTAAAGCTAAGAAAGCCAGAGTGATACTTGAGATAATGTATGAATTGAGAGGTATTGTTCAAGTTAAGTCTACTTCTACTTCTTCAACTCATGCTAAAGATGTTCCTGAAGCATCTGAGGATGTACCATCTATGGAGATTTATATACCTGGTCGGAGGATGAAAAGAATGTCTAAAAGATGTCACACTACTCTAAGGCGATCTGTGACATCAGATGGGACATACACGTCTAGGATTCATAAGTCTCTCAGAGGTAAATCTTTGGATCTAAAAGCTGCTGATTCAACTTTTATTCAAGAAGGACCTGTTGCTGTTTTTCCTGAAGGATCTCATGATGTGTTGATTAACTGGACGTTGACTGATGGGGAGCTTAACACTATTTATCGTCTAGATAATTCTACTATGAAGTTCAACTTCTTGAAGGAAATATTTCATCTGGTGGATAGGCAAGATTTGAATACTCTGTATGGTATTGTTTCTAAGCATTATGCTATTCATTCACCACAGGGTTCTGGTTTATTCTTGTTGGGTGATCTTCAAGTGCTGTTTGATTCTCAATCTCCAAATGGTAAAGGGTATAATGTTTGGAAGAATTCACATAAGTGGAAGGTTGAGACTTGGAGATTTTATCCTTTGCCGTGTGTGCATGTGGTGGAGACAAAGGGTGGAATTACTGTGTGTATGTTTGCTGATAAGACTTATCCATTATCTATGAGGCTGATGGAAAGAATGCTTAGACAGAAGTTGGAAGTTCCTCCAGATCCAGTTGGTAATGATAAGTTGCATGCTGAACAATGTGTTGGTATCATTAAGACTCAGCTTCTGCAACATAGAGCATCATCTTGATTGTGGTATTTTGTTTGTAGTATTTGTTTTCTTTGTTTGTGTGTTTTGTTATTAGTTAAAATATATATATATATAAATATTTTGTATATTTTTCTTTTGTCTAACTTTTCTTGCAGGTTTGTTGTATATTATTGTTGGTTATTAACTTACCAGATGTGCCTTGTATATATCAAAGAGTTGGCTAGTCCAAAGGGTACAGCTTTGGTAAAGACACATCAAATCTGTTGATAGCTGTAATGGTTTGCTCAAAATCATAGGGTCTGCAACCACCCATGCTTAATTGCTGAGGGTTGTATGGTCATCAATTCACCATGATTTATTCCTTTTTGGAATCCAAGAATTGACTAGCCCACAAGTATATGGCTTGTGGTAAAGGCAGTGGAATACCATATTTGGTACTTAGTTCACCAATCCTAAGAATTGACTAGTCCTGAGCAAACGGCTACAAGTAAAGACATTTCAAATCCGTTCATGGTTGCTGATTTGCTAATAAATCAGATGGTTATCAGTGTACCATGGTTTTCGAACTTAAACATTTGGCTACTCCAGTAGTGATGGCTATTGGTAAAGAGACATCAAATCCATTATTTTCAATGATTCACCTCTCACAGGAGTTAACACACCTAGATGTGATGAGAATATGTAAGATATAGGTTTTCATAAACACACTAAACCATAATCCAAGTTGGTGTATAAAAGTGTTAGAGAGAGAAAGTTCTAGAGAGAGAAATGGAAGAGAGTTGGGAACTATGTGAAAACAAAGAAAAATAGTATTGAAGCTCCAACCCTCTACCTTGGGAGGTAGAGGGTATTTATAGTGTCTTACAAATAAACGCCACCTACGGGCTGTGGATCAGGCATACAGTGGGTAAAGACCCGTCCGTCCTCCACGGTGTTACTTAACAAACTACTAACAAACATATCATAACTACGACTACGAGCTTTCTATTGAATGCTTATACTTGAGGTGACCGACTCTTTAACGACTGAATTTTCTAATTCCTAACAATCTCCCCCTAAGGGAGGTCACCTCAATTTACAAAGATTACAAACAGATATTACATTAGATTGTTCTAGGATTCTTGATTAAGTCTTTTGCTCAGTAGCTCGTAGTCTTTAAATCTTCATTATTGCATGTTTGGGAATTCAAAGTGGAGGTCTTTAACTTATCCACGTGAGAATGATTGTTGAGCATGCTTTGAGATCATCAGTCATATTAAATCTCTGACTCTTCCTTTGTGATGTTGGTATTATGTGATGTTGTGACTTTTGGACCGACATGCTCACATTCTGGATCATGATTTCTTCTTATCAGAGAAGCGGAAGCTTTCGTTGATTCATGATATTGGCAGCAGCGTAGCAGAAGCATGAAGTGAAAATATCAGAGTCATTGATGCACTAATCATGATTTCTTTTAGAGATGAATGTGTTGTGTGAGCATGCGGCTATGGATTGACCGCTTCATTCTGATCAGCTGCAAACGTAGGGAGTACCTGCATACAACAGTTAGCAATAAAGCACACGAAAGTGTCTTTGATCACTTTCGATGAATTAAGGTACACGGCCCACGGTTCCCCGTTGATCAGTACAAGTACTGCCTGTGATCAGGCATAATTCCGAAGAATTTCCTTGACAGGCTTTCGCAGCTTCTCTAGCTGTTCTCAAACCGGAACATCTCAAAGAAGACAACACGGAGTGAGTGAACCAGCGAAACGAGATTCACTGATTGATGAAAAGAGATTTGAAAAAAAATCGTGTATTGCTCAATAGAAATTGTTTTTGCAATACAACGAAGGTTTTAATGAGAATCAATTATCAATCAACACACCTTTTATTTTGAGAAATAAGTACACAGTCGACGTGCTAAAGAAAAAAAATTTAAGCACAACGATCGGTTTTTCAAAGGTATCCGTCAATCCATAACCTGAACCAGGATTGATTCAAAGGATTGAATCGCCCCATTGTTTCTGTTCAGTTGTCACATGATTGATCTATTGAATAGATCTCACATGCCACCTACCAGGAGCTTGTTAGATGTTGGCTCCAGAAGGCTTTCCATCTTCATTGTGAATATTTTTGCATATCACTCGGATGTTCTGGCAATACCACAAGGATAATGTGTAGGACTCAAGATATAATCTCTCTTTCCACATTGTGTAAAAACAGAGAGTCTTCATTGAAAATGTCCTAATGAGATTTATTGATGATCTCGAGGCTCTAGACTCAATTTGTGCATATTTGGATCCTGTGCCGGAGACTAGGGAGAGGGTCTCCTTCTTCAATATCAACAATCTCTAAGAGAAAGTCGATAGATTATGTAGGTTCCCCGTGAGAATGAAACAAGCCCTTTTAAGAGGAACTTGAGTGGTTTGGGAAGTTGTAGTGCAGAGCGTCACTGGGTCCATGACGTCTTGTCTTCAATACCGATGTTACCATCAGTAGCATATGAATTGTACCCGGTTTCTGCCCTATGGTTGAATAAATGGAGGGCTATTTCTTTTCACCATTTTCTCATTCAATTCTGTTTCATTCTTCAACCCCTTCAGTGCTTACCGAGACTTCATAGCTAGAACCTTGTTGGGTTTGTTCCAGTACTAGCTCTGTCTCAGTCCGCACTCTTCCCATATCTCATTTTTCTCATTTTATCATCATACCTAAGGACTTCTACACTAACTAGTGGATTGTCCCTGGGTAGATCCCTCCAGTTCTGGCGGATCACAGGACCATAACCTAACATTATCATCCTTATATCACCATGCATAAAGTAGGATTGGTCGGTCTTTTGGTATAGTTCTTCCGCCTTGAAACCAATTGAAAACCATTTGAAAATCAATCAAGATACTTGTGATCTAAAATCAAAGCATTTTGTATCTCAATTGTTTGATAATTTTAGAAATGCTCCCCCTCAACATATGCATATAATTCAGAAGTTGTTTTAGCATATGGAGGCAAGAGATCTTTGAAATCGTTAGATTAAAAATGACAGGTCCAATCTTTTGATTAACATTTTCTAAAATGATCATCATCACTTCCCAATCAATTTACTTTAGATACAACATTTTGAGGAAGGCTGAGGTTTTCAAAGGTTTGCTCCCCCTTAATATGTGCCTTGAAATATGAAAGAGTTTGCACATATTAGAGGGAACCTGCACTTAGAGACAATTCAGTCACGTTTCAATAATTTGAGGTTTAAAATAGATGCTCCCCCTCAACATGTGCATGGAAAATTTGAAATCGTTTGTCACATGTGGGGAGGAGAGCTTGTACACCTTTATAAAACCATTTAACGAAATATCAGTTTAAATCTAATTTAAATCACAAATTCTCCCCCGATCACAATTTTCAAATCATTTGAGATTTGTGATCTCTTGAAGATTTAAATTGATTTTGAAAGATTTTAAGGAGAATTGTGACTTGATTATGAAAACGTTTTAACTGATAAGGATCGAATTTAGAGACTTTAGACTCCAAAGATTAAACATGCTTGAATATCTTTTGAAAACTTAATAATAATAACCACGGTCTGGTACCATTGTTTGAAAAATACAGTTTTTAATTTAATTGAAAAATCCTTCTCCCCCTCAATCAATGACATAAGTTGTTGATTGAGAGATAGATATTTATGACAACTGTTAAGTTCAGATGATTTTCAAAAATAGAGTCCAAGTAATTTTTCAAAGCAATTAGTTTTCATTAGATAGTAAGAAATTGTATTTATAGAATCAGAGCATTAGATTTGAAAAACCAGATAAAGCATGGCCCTGTTCTTTCTTTGAAAACGGGTTACTGCCTGAAATAACAATAAACCACTATTTTTCTCCGCCTCATTTTTTTTTTAAAACAAAAACTATATGCATTCGAAGAACATCTAAAAACCCGTGACATTCTTTGAATGTCAGCACAAAGTCCGTAGATGATATCGAATAAGGAAAAACATGACATAATAACAATATTTTTGGAAATTTTCAAGATTTTTCTAATTTTTATGGATTTTTGAAAATTTTATATTTTTATATTTTCTTTTTAAGGGTTTTTCAAGTTTTGTATTTTGCTTTTTGAATAAATATTTACAAGAGATAGATGAATAAAGACCTTTACTCCTCGTCTTCCTCTTGAAGACGCTTGAGTGTTTCCGGTTGTAGACTCTTTAGACCAAGACGTGGAAGGATAAACTCAAAACGTTCTCTAGGAAGAGCTTTGGTGAAGATGTCTGCTAATTGGTATTCAGTTCTCACAAAGTAGAGTTCCACCACACCTTTTTCTACTTATTCCCTAATGAAATGATGTCGAATATCGATATGCTTGGCTCTTGAGTGCTGAACATTGTTGCATGAGAGAGCAATAGCACTTTTATTATCACAGTACAGAGGGATTTTGTTGAATTCAAGGCCATAGTCAGTTAATTAAGATCTCATCCAAAGGATTTGAGCACAACATGACGACATGGCTATGTATTCAGCCTCTGTAGAGGAAATAGAAGTACTCATTTGCTTCTTTGACGACCAGCTCACAAGCTTATCACCCAAAAACTGAGCACCTCCAGAAGTACTTCGACGAGTATCTTGACACCCTGCATGATCTGCATCTGCATATGCTGTTAGTGACATATCAGTGTCCTTTGGGTACCAAAGTCCCATGTTAATGGTTCCTTGGAGGTACCGAAAGACCCGTTTAACCGCTTCAAGGTGCTTTTCGGTAGGCTTAGCCTGGTATCTAGCACACATGCATACAGCGAACAGAATATCAGGTCTACTGGTTGTGAGGTACATCAGGGATCCGATCATGCTACGATATTTCGTTTGGTCTACCATGATCCCTGAGTGGTCCTCATCCAGTTTAGTACGCTCAATCATGGGAGTTTCAACAGGTTCACTAGAATCAAATCCAAATTTCTTTAACATCTCCTTTGCATATTTAGATTGATTTATAAAAATGCCTCCGGGACTTTGTGAAATTTGTAATCCCAAGAAAAATGACATTTGTCCCATCATTGACATTTGAAATTTAGAACCCATTTCATTTGAAAAACGGTCACATTCATTGGGGTCAGTCGAGGCAAAGATGATATCATCAACATAAATTTGAACATGAATTAAGTGTTTGCCTGACTTCCTGGTGAACAATGTTGGATCAACCGCTCCTTTGCTGAAGCCGGTAGACAGAAGAAACTTTGACAGCGTATCATACCATGCCCTTGGAGCTTGCTTTAAACCATAAAAAGCCATCTTCAAACGATAAACATGAGTAGGATGCTCTGGATTTACAAAGCCTTCAGGTTGGCTGACGTAGACGACCTCTTTAAGATCTCCGTTAAGAAATGCGGTTTTAACGTCCATCTGATAAACAACCATGTTCTTGCTAGCAGCATTAGCCAAGAAGATTCTGATCACCTCGATATGAGCAACTGGAGCAAAAGATTCCTCAAAGTCTATCCCTTCTTCTTGACGATAACCTTTAGCCACTAACCTAGCCTTATTTTTCAAAATATCACCATGCTCATCAAGCTTCACTTTGAAGATCCACTTAAGAGCAATGATCATAGCACAATCTGGAGCTGGTACTAATTCCCATACATCTAATCGATCAAACTCATAAATTTCATCTTGCATGGCATTGAACCAGCTGTCTTCATTCATAGCAGTTTTAACATCTTTAGGTTCGATCTTTGAGAGTACGAAGTTAAAGAAGCACCATAAGGCATCAGTAGCAAGCTGTTTACGAGTGGATACTGGACGAGAAGGGTTTCCAATGATGTTATCCAATGGGTGATCATGTGTCCATTTTCTAAGATGTTCATGTGATTGTGGTTGTGGAACCGAAGTAGCAGAGTCGATGTCTCCTGATGAAGATGGTTCAGATGATGATTTAGGAGCAAATATATTTTCAAATGGAGCATCTTCGGGAGTAGCAAAGGGATTAACTTCATCCTGTGAATCAGAAGCATTTCCATGATGTACATTGGATGATTGGAGATTTGTTGATGAAACAGATTGATCAGCAGCAGGCGCTTCTTGGCTTAATGACATCGACGCTGAAGGATTGACTTCATTGACAGAGATAGAAGCAACCTCTATTGAAGGAGTTGACAATTCAATAGCACTTGGCTCACAGTCTTCATCAAACATAGGATCAAACAATTTCTTCAAATCATCTTCAGATGGAGGTACATATGGAGTTGCTAGAGGAGAGTTTGGTACAAGAGATGAACCAATGGGACTGTTTTGAAGTGCGGGTCCTGAATTAGATTGTCCAGGAGCCATTTGACCGGTCAGCTCATCAAACGTAACGTGAATAGTTTCCATGATATTTCGGGTCCTCTTGTTGTAGATTTGGTATCCTTTTCTGTTTGGTGCATATCCTACAAAAACTCCAATGTCTGCCTTAGCTCTTAGTTTACGTAAATCTTAACCATCATTCGTAGGATAGCACAAAGCACCAAATACACAAAGGAATGAGAGATTAGGTTTTCTGTTGTTAACAAGTTCATATGGAGTTTTTCCATGAACAGTGTGAATCAGGGATCGATTTTGTGTGTAGCATGCAGTGGCAATGGCTTCTCCCCAGAGAAACATTGGAACCTTTGAGTAAATCAGCATTGTTCTTGTGGCTTCCACAAGAGTTCGATTTCGTCTTTCAACTACACCGTTCTGTTGAGGAGATCGTGGAACACTTCTTTGATGACTGATTCCTACACTTTCATAAAATTCACTAAGTTGTTTGTTAACAAACTCAGTTCCATTGTCTGTTCGGATGATTCTGACAGTTTTGTTGAGACGAACATGCAGCTGTTTGATGAGTTTGATGATGATATCTGGAGTTTCATCCTTTGTCCTTAAGAACTTGACCCAGGTGAATATAGAGTAATCATCAACCACAACTAACACATATTTCTTCCCAAAGATATTCTGCACTCTCATGGGTCCACATAAGTCCATGTGAATTGTATGAAGAACTTCTGTAACAGAGTTTGTAGGTTTGGGTTTATGGGCATACTTCTTGCTTTTTCCCAATTGGCATGCTGAACAAAGATGATCCTTTTCATACTTAAGTCTAGGTAAACCTACAACCAAGTCCTTTTTGGAGAGATCATTGATGGTGCCGAAGTTCAAGTGATTGAGACGACGATGCCATAACCATGACTTTGTTTTTGAAGCCTTTTACAACAAGCAAATTGGAGAAGACTTCATCATATCATCGATAGAGATGGTGTATAGACTTGAACCACGTGTTCCTCTTAAAAGTTCCTTACCATCAAGTTCTCTAACGAAACAGGTATGTTTTCTGAAGGCTACTTCTAGATCAGAATCGCAGAATTGACCAACAGAGAACAAGTTATGACCAAGACCTTCCACATAATACACTCTGGAGATAACACTTTCACCAACAACATAATCTCCATAGCCCATAATTGCACCGAAATGATCATTTCTGAATCTAACAGTCCCGATGAATTTGCTCACGAAGTTCATGAGCCGCGACCGGTTTCCAGTCATATGCTTGGAACAGCCTGAGTCCAGGTACCACAGAACGATTTGAACGATCTGCAGTTGAACACAAACAAGAATGGATAACTGGATAATTGGGATCCCCATGCAAGAATGGGTTCCATTTGCTTAGTAACAGTGATTGGGACACCCACATCAGAAATAGAAACATTCATATCAGAAATAGAAGCAATGGAATCATTATGAATAGATGCAGTACTAGTGTCCGTATTTGCCCTATTCAAAGTATGTTCACTTCTTAATGGAATATTTCTACCAGTAGGCATCCATTTTTTAGAGGGCATTGTCTGATTAACCTTATGGCCAATAGGTATCCATTGATAACCTATCTTACTAAATGTTCTTCATGTGGGCTTCCACTATTTTCTAACTTTCTTTCGCCTTTGCCTTTTTACCTTCTTAGTATGATATTTTGCATTAACACTATTGACTGGGGATATGACAGCATTAGACAAAGCATTCACACCACATTCATGATTAGTAACATAATTCAAACAGACATCATTACAAGGTTTGCAAATAGTATCAGAATTCAAATTAATTACAGCACACCTATGGCTAATACTAGAATCAACACGATTCATTTTGTTCGACTCAAACTTAAAGTTCCTAGGTTGATCTTCTACTTTCTTCCAATGCACATTCTTAGCTTGCGAGGTCCTATCATTCCTTGTATTGTCTTGAGACTTTGACCTGCTCGCTTTAATGTCACTGTTTACTCCTGTAGAGGGAATGGGAACATTAGTTGGTTTTGCTAATTTATGCATTTCCTGTTTAGATGTGCTGGGATCTGAACTATTTGAAGGCACATTAAAGTTCACTCTCTTAACAGTAGAAGTGCTGGGATTTGAACTCCTAGAGGGCACACTCGAGTTCACACTCTTAGCACTAACAGATTTGGAATCTGAACTACTTGAAGGCACACTAAGGTTCACGTTCATAACATTTGGCATTGAATGACTTGCATGCTTGGCACTAGGCATTGAACAAGGTATCAAGGAATTGACTTGCTCACCTAAGGTTTTAGGGCATATTGTAATTAAGCATTCTAGAAGTTCTTGAGATCGTTTGGCATATAAGCATGCATGACCAATTGCATTATCAAGTGGTTTCTCTAACTTATCCTCTTCTACAATCTCACGGAGACATTCTAGGCTGTCCTTAAGATATGAGAAATATGTTTGAATTGCCAGTTTGTTATTCCTAAGATGAGGAAGAACATATTTCACAGACAAAGCATATTTATTACAGACATGCCCCTTTGAAGTACCATTCTCCCCATTGGTCATTGGCATTTTCCCTTTTACCTGACTCTTAAGATTCTCAATTTCCTTTTGCAACGAGGTTATTTTTTCGTTATTTTTGTTACGAGTGACTTTAATTGACTCAAATAACTCATTGAAATGATGTTTAACCTTTTCATTTTCTTCTAGAAAACTTTAATTTTCCTTATGTAAGGCATTAACCAAGTTTTGAAGATGAAAATTTTGAGAATTCCGAGAATCTAAAGGAGGAGGCATTTGGGAGCCAGTCATATTGTTCTTTTCACCCTTTAATTGAGAGATTTGGGCTTTCAACTTTCTGATCGTGTTACAGTGAGCTTGAATCTGTTCGTCACGTTTGTTTAGTTCAAAAACTGCATCAAACTCTGGAACATTCGAGGATATCTTGATGTTTGAGGTTTTAACATTTTCTTTAAGATGTTGATATTTTAGTTGCAAGTCAAAATGTTCAACTTCTAGCTTAGAAAAATGTTTTACCAAATTATCGTGATCATCCTGTTCAATTTTATCACTTAGTTTAGAGTTTTTGATTTCAAGTTCAATAATACGATCATCGGATACTTTCAATGCAACAGATAATTCATGAAATTGAGAAGCAGTAATAGAGCAATTAGTAGCAGTATAAAACACATCTTGAGAGATACATTCAGAGATAAGATTCTCATTTAAGGTATGCAAGTTCTTCCTCTCAATTTCATTATATTTTAATGCCCGCTCATAGTCACTAACTTCAATTATCATTGCGTCAAATTCTTTTTCCATCCCTTTAATATCTGTATCCATCCCCTTTTTAAGACTCTCAAAGTGATCTTTTAATTGTTTAAAGAAAGGCATGACTTCAGTTAAATAACATTCTTTTGTTTGTTCAAAACCCCTTTCCCCTTCAGTTATCCCAGTGGGTGTGATTCTTTTCTTACAAGTTTTCTCAAAATCAACAAATAATTGAAAAATCATATATTGACTGATTAAGGTCTTGCTCTTAGTGGCAATATTTCTAGGAACTAAATGCATTGGTGTATTGGGAGGATACACAGTCGCTGCAGGCATTCTCCTAAGGGGAGGGTTTGTTTCAACAATATTTTCAGCTTTTTGCTTATCTAAGTCCTTTTTCCAAAACACTTGTTCAGGTGTTAACAAAGTTTGAGGCTTAAACTTGTTTAAGTAAATCCAATTTTCCTTTTTGTAATCATGGGGTTTGATCATTATGTTATTCTTTTTACATTCAGGATCATCTAGCTTCTTATTCATTTTCTCCCTAGATGCATCATCTAATTTTCTATCTTCCTCAGTGCACTCAACGCAACTAGGTTTCTGTCTAGGCTTAAGGATTTCATTACCATCATAAATTACATTTTGAGCTGCTTTAGCTATCTTTCCGTACTCAGGGTTGGGTTTATCTATGATGGGAACACTATGCTTATCGCTTAAAACTCTATGCTTAGTGACCATGTGAGCAGTTTGAATGGTATTCCCTTGTACGTACAGCTTATTTTCAAGCTTTTTTTTCAAGGTTTTTCGATTAGAAAAATCATTCAAAAGTTTTGATTCCTTAGCACAGAATTCTTGCTTAAGCATTTTAACATTTTCTTGAAGTTCTTGTTTTTGCTTAGCAGTTTTAGAAAGCTTTTCTTGTAAGGAGGTTAACTCTTGTTTTAATACTTCTTCTCTAAACTTACTTTGTCTAATAGTTGTACGCATTTGGTCATCCATCTCCTGCTCACGAGTGGTTAACTCAAACTTAGCTCATTGTTCATAAATAGCAACACGTTCTTTATAAGCATTAAGTTCAAAGATAACAGAATCATCAGGGGCACATGCAGTGTATTCATCAAAAACATAGTCATTGTTGACTGCAGAAGATGCATCACTTGGTACAACTTCACTATCACTTTGTTTCACATATTGATCATATGGGACAACATTGATATTACCCATATTTTCAATATCTGACTCAATAATTACAGTTGATTGTACTTCATCATGTATCTTTTGCTCATCAACTTCATCATATAGTTTAAGTACCTCAGAAATGATTTTGTCTTTGGATGGACCAGCTTGTGGTGATGAAGAGACTTTAGGAGAGACCATTAGAGAAATGCTAGCCATGAAAATGGTTTGTGCAGTAGGTTCTTCATCAACATCAGAGTCGTATGCATTACAATCAGCTACTTGAAAGGCATTCTGATGATTGTGGCCTATCTCCTGAATTGGTTGCTCATCCACATCTACATCATATGTCTTAGCATTTCCTTCAGCCAAAAACAACAACTCCTCTTCATCCAAAGCTGCACCATTATCCTGAGCTTGCACAAGCAACATCTTATCCTTGAAGAATTCTGCATTCTGAGGGCGTTTTGGCGATGTGCAGTTCCTTGCAATGTGTCCCTCACCTCCACAGTTGTAACACTTGATCGGCTTTACTTGTCCTTGATTTCCATTCCTTCCTCTATTCTGATTTTCCACATACCCTCCTCCTACTCCACCTTTTCTTTGTTCATGTTGTCTTCCTTGAGCTGGTTGTACTATAACCTTTCCATCTCTGACCAAAGCATGGTTGTGTAGATTGGATGCAGTCCTGATTTCATTGTTAGTGTGAAGTTTGTTGGTATGTGGAGAGAAGGTTAAGTTTTGTTTAACCACATAAGCCAGCTTATTGATAAAGTGTTCCATGACAGCATTGGCATCAGGCTGTTTGAAGTATGGATCTTGAATGACTTGAGATACTTTGGTAGTGGTTCCATCATTGGTGAAAAATGCAGTTGAATCATTTGATGAACTTGTTTCTCCCTGATTGGTTTTAAACTGTTCCAGAATCCTTTTTTCAAACATAGCATGTCTCTCATTCTGGAGAAGGAAGGCATACAGTTGCTCATAGTTTGTATTCTTCAATCCTTTAGTGAGCTTCACCGATGTGACAAACTTGTGCCATTCGGGATTCATGTTGTTCACAAACTTTGAGTTCAGCTGAATGTTTGGCATGGTCATTTTGATGTTCCTTATATCGTTCACAAGCTTATGGAATCTCACATAGTACTAATAGACACTCTCATCTGGTCTCATCTTGAAGTGCTCAAAGTCATCATATAGTTGTGATTCTCTGTCTTCAACAGTTAATTCAGAACCTGAGAGAAGCATCTTGACATTATCCCACACTGCCTTGGCTTTGGTGTTGTGATTGATCAGCTTGTAGATATCCTTTGGAAGACCTTGAAGTATGATGTTAGAAGCCCTGATATCATCATCGAATCTCTTTTTCTCTTTATCATCGAGATATGTCTTTGGTCTGTCTATTCCATATATCATTGTTCCATCTGCAGCTGTATCAATTAAGTCTCTAGT
This sequence comes from Chrysanthemum seticuspe, assembly GCA_019973895.1. Classification (NCBI taxonomy): domain Eukaryota; kingdom Viridiplantae; phylum Streptophyta; class Magnoliopsida; order Asterales; family Asteraceae; genus Chrysanthemum; species Chrysanthemum seticuspe. Next base: position 110,513,180 of record BPTQ01000001.1, read on the forward strand.
AGTCTCAACCCGATAAGGTCCTTCATCGATTGACTTGAGAATGCTGACCCCATTTTCCTTTCCAAGACAGTACAGTCTGATTCTTTGAGCCCATGAATCATAATCAGTTCTGTCAAGCATAGGTGGACGAGTATCTGACCCTGCAGCTTGAACGTGCTCAGCTACGGAAGAAACAATAGTAGGAACGATGTTTGCCATGATTACAAGTTCTACGGGATTTTACAATTCTTTGATTAAACTGGGAAATTGATTCTTTCACGGGATTTTACTAAACCAAAAGAACAACCGTAAGAATGTATCACGAAGAAGTGACAAGTAGCAAAACACACAACTCGCTTAGTTATCAACTCGCTAAACAACCAACTCACTCAAGGAGACAACTCGCTTAAGGAATCAACTCGCCAAATAGCTAAGTCGCATTAGCATCAACTCGCAACACTGTCAACACGCTTAATGGAACAAGTCACTAAATAGCTAACTCGCTTTAGTATCAACTCGCAAGACACACAACTCGCTTAGAACCCAAGTCGCATGAAAACCAACTCGCTAAATAGCCAAGTCGCATATACTAACTCGCATACAGAGACAAAGCAACTCGCTTTGAAGAGAAACAAGTCTGAGACTCAACTCGCTTCGTCCTATCTTCACAAATAACCACTTTATCAATCAAAAACAACCAAACCACAATGATTTAAGCCTTCCAATTCAAAACATAAACACATATGATGATCCTAAACACAAAAGTACAAGCAAAATTCAAACTTTAACACTAGAATTTGTCCACGTGAATCCAACTCTTCTAAACACTTAATACCCCAAAAACCTTATGAAATCCACCAAAACAAAGAGCATGAAAGATGAGTGATCAAACCATGGCTCTTGATACCAATTGTAAGATATAGGTTTTCATAAACACACTAAACCATAATCCAAGTTGGCGTATAAAAGTGTTAGAGAGAGAAAGTTCTAGAGAGAGAAATGCAAGAGAGTTGGGAACTATGTGAAAACAAAGAAAAATAGTATTGAAGCTCCAACCCTCTACCTTGGGAGGTAGAGGGTATTTATAGTGTCTTACAAATAAACGCCACCTACGGGCTGTGGATCAGGCATACAGTGGGTAAAGACCCGTCTGTCCTCCACGGTGTTACTTAACAAACTACTAACAAACATATCATAACTACGACTACGAGCTTTCTATTGAATGCTTATACTTGAGGTGACTGACTCTTTAACGACTGAATTTTCTAATTCCTAACAGAATAGTATGAAACTAAAATGTTTTTATGTACATTATGTCATTTGTTGCTGCAAAGAACTGGAGCTTTAAAGATTTGTCATCATCGAGGTGTCATTGTTTTCTTTCTTTGTTGCTGAGGTTCGAGTACAATCCTCTGAAGTGTTGAAGATCTATCAAGAAAATGGAACTTAACCAAGTCAAATTCCAGTTTAGGGGAGGATTGTTGGGAATTCTGCTAAGTTAGAATTCTGCTGATGTTACTACCGAAGGATTCTGCTGAAGTTCAATGTTTCTGCTGAAGTAGTGAAACCGTGTAGATGGTTTCTACGGAGATAGTTATTCTGCGTATTCTATAGTTAGTTAGGATATGCATGAGCTTTATTAGGAAGTGATTATGTATATCTTATTTAGTTTTATGTTTATACGTTTCTTAGGAAACAAGTTAGGGTTCCTTGTCTATAAAAGGAACACAATAGTATGAATGAAGTAACGAGTTGAAAAACAAAGGTTTAGTAATATAAAGATCCATAGAGGATCAACGAGTTCTTAGTTATTCGTGTTTATACTTGTGTTTGATTTCCGCTAAAGAATACAAGTTGTAGAGATTTTCTATTAGTTTGTTTGTGATTACATAAGCAATACTAACGATCTACGAGTGCTCAAGATCTATCAAGATCTAACGTTTCAACAATGGTTTACATTGCCCTCGTGCTCATCGCCTTAACACTCATCGCTCTTGTGTTCCCTATGATGAAGTTCTCATACGGAGACATATACTTTCTGTTGTTAATCTACATTGGGATCATATACCCAATCCTTTGTATCATTCTTAGCATTGAAATGAAATATTATTAATAGTCTAGTTTATCTAGGTTATTATTATCATAACGTGTTTGCCATTTCTTTTGATTTATATGTTTCGTATTCTCTCAGGATACATTAGAAGTCATATATGCATGCTAAAAGAAAATGTAGGCTAAAACACATATCTTGGTATGGTATAAAATTGTAAAAACTATGTTTTTTTTATCAAATTTGTTTCTGTTACTACAGACCTACGGATCCCGGCAAGTATACTAGTCGGATCCCTTTTGAAAGGGAACCTTAGGATCCGTACATCTGGACAACAGTTTTTCATGCATAATAAAAACCACTTTCTTTCTAAAAGTAATATCCCACTAGAATGTCAAAACCATAAGTGAGTTAAGTGTCATTGTTGTTAAAAACCATTGTTAATAAAAATCTAGTAAAAACGTTAGACAATCATTGGTTGACCACAAACATTACTTTCTATTAACTCATCGTTTCTATAGGTTCAAATATGACGCATGAATATGAGTTTGATTTTTCACTCACTAGCGTCTACACTCCAAACATCTCCCTTGAGCCCAACACACCTGGAAATCATGTCCGTGGGTTCAATAATCTCGAAAACCGTCACTTCCAAGAAGGACGTATTGTAGACACCTCTCTACAATTCGAAGAAGGTATCAATACATGCTTCCGAGCCATAGGACTAGAATGTCTTCTCGAAATCAATGAGAAGATATGTCCAAGGTTCATAATGGAATTCTTCCGTCAAGTTGAACTCGTTCGTAACGAGGATCGCTCTCTATCTCTTTGGTTTTGGATCAAAAACCAAACGTTTGCTTTAACCCTTGGGCATTTTGCTCACATCCTCCGGATTCCAAATCATGGACAATGTGCCTTCACCGAAGATTGGTCTCTTGATTCTCTCTTCAACTTTCGTAAAGAAAATAGTCCATATTGTTCTCACATACCTTCCCCGGAGGATTTAAATCGCATAATATGCAAACCTCGACCATATTACTCCGATCCAAACATTATCTTTACACGGGACATCCGAGAAGAGTACAAGCCCCTTGCACTCATCCAACGTGAAAATGTTTGGAGTCTTAGGGGAAATCGAGAAATCCTTCCCGCTTGTTGTGCTCACATAATGTATTGTTTGCTAACACAACAACCATACAATCTCGCCTACTTCTTCGCAAGGTGAATTGTAAATTTTCAAGGCTCCAAGAATAAACTCATCCCTTATGGAATGTTCTTGACGCGCCTCTATCATAACGTCATGCATTTTCATCCTCAATTTCAAAGTCCGTTGTACGTACTTGTGAACAAGATGATGGAACCGCTAAACATATCTCTCATGAAGACTTTCTTCTTTCTTGAATCCACCAACACTCATCAACCATTTGATGATCCTTCCAGTGATAACGCTCAAGGAACTTAGTAGTCTTTCAAATAGGATCAATCCTTTTGTACTCATGCTTTATCAATGTAATACAATTTCCTTCATGAAATAAAACATCTTACATTTGATATCTTAGTGTTAGAACCTCTTAAACTAACCTTGGAATATAATGCATTGTCAAGATCATTGCATACCTTTAGTAAAGGTTCTGCTTAGCAGATGGACGGATCCTAAAGTTCGTGCTAGACGGATCCCTACACTTAGGGAACCGTGGGATCCAGCAAACAGAAAATGCAATTGCAAACATTTTATTTCAAACATGCCCTTAGAACACCTCACACTAAGCTAGACATAATGTCCTAAGGAAAATTAAGTCCTTATTAAGCTAAGTAGATCCTTCCTACTCACACATAACTCACCTAGATCACAATCAAGACACTTGTAGATCTATCGTTTCACTTAAACCCATTACTCTTCCGCTCTCAAGCTCACACATCATTTCTCACATAATCCCTCACATCTAGCTTTGGAAATCTTTCAATTATGGCTAAATTAATCATGATCATCCTTACCTCAAAATTGATCAAACTCTAGTTTTTCCATCTTAAAGTCTTTAGGATATTTCCCAAAAAAACATTATCCTAAGTCACTATATGATCTCTAGGGTCATTTAGCTTCACTTGAAACTCCCAAAATCTTTAGTGTCATCCTTGTCCATTTATTGGTACTCATGAAAGTTCCAATTTCTTCCATAAAAGGCAATCATTAGCTACATCACTCATTACCCTCAAGTACTTAAGCACCCCTTCATTAAAAACACTTAGGAGGATTGAAACACTCAAGATGGTATAGATCTTAGACCTTAGAACCATCATTTTTATTCTTTCATAGCTGCTGAAAGCCAGATCCCTAGGATTAGCCTAGACGGATCCCTCGTTGGAGGGAACCGTGGGATCCGGGTGACAGATTATGCCAACTCTAGCTAAATCAATCATTTCAAGTTCATCTTTCTAACTTAAACACTCCATCTCATCTTAAATGAGTTCCTAGATCAGTACAAACTCTGAAGTTGACTCTTGACCATGTTAATCATCACATTCTAATGAATTTTAGTGGCTTAAGGCTTGAATGCACTTGCCAAATCTCTTACTTTATAAACCACATTGTCAGGACTTCTAAAGTCATCACCTTCATCCTCATTTTCAGTACTTAAGAAACCTTTACAAACCTCTTGAAATCATCATGAGGAAAACTCCAAGTAGCGAATTATCCACAAAAGAACCACCCAAGAAACTTTCTCGTGTTGTACACGAAATCTCTTCAACCGAATCATCTCCGGTCAAGCCAAATGCAAGGATTTCTTCTCAACCAATCAAACCAATTCCTAAAAGGATTGTACCCATAAAACTACCTATACCAAACACCACCATACCTCCTAGGACAAACAATATCATCTCCACTAAACCATCACCATTGGTTCCTAGAGCTATCTCGTTTACAACTTCACTATCATCACCACACCTCTACAATTTAGAGGATTTGCCTCCTAGGCCGTCTCATCCTCCTCCGCCGGCAACATTCTCCTTATTAGGAGAAATAATGGTACATAATCAAGGTGTTGAGTCAACATTAGCTCTGACTTCCTTTTCGTCGTCACCATCATATAATCCAATTTGGATTTAGAGAAATTATCAAAGTCAACCACCCGACCATATGGAAGTTGACACTTCTCTACCACCACCATCATTCTTGGTCGAGCCATCTTCAAATGCGCCTCCACCAATCCCTTCGTCGTTTAAGGTTCCACAAGCCGCTTCACTTGATCCTTCGCATCAAGCAATTTCATTTCTTCCACCACCAATACCTAGCCATGACAAAGATTGTTATCATTGTCAACATGTTGAAAGTTTGACACATGAAGTACGAGAAGACCAACGTTTCATGTTCTATCACCTCTTCGAACGTTTCGATGATATTAAACCTAAACAAACTTGAGCTAGAAGATTTTAGTGGTGTCCTAGTTTCAAGCGTTACTTAGATAAGTCTAGTAGTTCCAAGTCATGTATCGATCATTTTCTTAGTTTTTAGAGTCATGTATATCATATCTCTAGTTTTATTAAATGAAAATACATGCTACTTGCTATATGTCTGAGTATATGATTATGTGTTATATCACCATTTCTGAAATTGATCATCAGCCATACGGATCCCTTGTATTTTCCTAGACGGATCCCTACAAGGAGGGAACTGTGGGATCCGTGATACCGAAAACTATTTTTCTACTAACTTGGATCATATTTGCAGGAAATTGTGCATTATACTTGGTTTCTAACCTTTGTTTTGTAGTTATTCTATTTACACATGAAGACTTTGACACCCTAAAGCTAGGGGAGCTTTGTGTCAAAGCAATACATTAAAAATTAATTGCAATATTAGGATTACATTTCATGACATCCCGTTGCAAAATTTGCAATCATCAAGGGAGAGCACATTCGTCACATAGAAGAAATCTTTTGCAAACTTAGTGGCAAATGAACTAGCTTAGTATTATTTTCTTGACGCCCTTACATAGTGTTAGGTCACTAGTTTTACAACACAAGCTTATAAGAGAAGAGATAAGGCGATTGAACAAGTAAGCCAAACACACACACACAAGTATACTTGACCGGTTATGCGTAGAGTGTAGTGAAAGAGAATAACTTGAACAACCAACCTTCAAATGAAGGTTATTACAATGTATTTATAGGCAAGGAGCTAGGGCAACACTCCCTCTCCTTCCCTATTCCTTATTGGGCTTGGATCAAGCTTATGGGCCTTCTACATAAGCTTGACCTTAATCAAACATAAAGGCCATAACAAAGCTACCTATTACATATGAAATATAAATACTTGAAATACTGTTTAGGAGTGATTCCAACAATCTCCCCCTCAAGTATATATGAATGTAAACGGTGAAGGCGTTGATGTAATAGTAGCTGTGACGTCTTCTGGCATTCTTCTTTCTTGTGACAGGAATTGCCTTGATTCAAACAATCTCCCCAGTGTAGAGAGATAGTTATCTTTGAACGGTTAAGCTTCGACGTCATCTTTAACTTTGTTCTTTGATCATTTGTTCTTTGTGGTGAAAGTGATAGTATGTTGTTGTCTGCATCAGTCTGCCTCAGGTCTGCTTCGCTGCTCCAATGTCTCCACGTCATTCTTCAACATGCACACACGCTCTTTGACGTTGGAAATCAATACTGATGAAGTTCTGTAAGTCTTTAACTTTGTAGATTCTTTGATTGATGAAGAATCATTCTGACTGTTGTGTTGCATTCGAATAGAACTTTCATTAGTGATGATGTTGGCGTGAGCATGAGAAGAATCAGCACGATCATCCCGCTCCGGAGCTTCCATAAGAAGAAAACATTTCAAACGGTTAGTAATAAGCGGTTTCCGGCACTTACAAGTTTGAACTTCGAGAGTGTTATCAGCATAGTGTGATAATACAACTCTAATTCTTACAAAGGCCGTTCCTGAACTGGAGTCCCACAAGTGAGATAACGCGATGTACCGAAGTACATCTACAGTTCAGATGAGTCGCTGAGGTATACCGAAGCATCACCTCACGACTGTAGACCGTTTGAGACACACTCCGCGTAATCCACGGGGAGTTACCGAAGTGACCTGCTGTCAGGGCTGTTTGATGTTGACCCTGGCAGGAGTTTCCATTCAATCACTGAGGATCACAGATGTGAACCTCTCATAAATGTTCTCGACAGATTGCTAAGATCTGTGAAGGACTCGATTTGAACCACTGAATCACTGAAGATCTTATTTGTTGATCAACAAGTGATTAAATGTCAAGTGTTCCTAAGAGATCTTTTGATGAATCTCGTGGCTCTAGACTCAACAGTGCGTTTTGGTTTTCCTGAGCGGAGACTAGGGAGAGGGTCTCCTTCTTCAATACCAGCGATCTCTAAGAGAAAGCCAATAGTTTATGTAGGGTTCCCTGTGAGAATGAAACAAGCTTCTGTTGAGAGAAACTTGAGTGGCTAAGAAGGTTTAGTGCATGCGTCACTGGGTCCATGACGACTTTTAATCTTCAATACCGGTGTCACTAAGTGACAACCAGTAGCATATGAATTGAACCCGGTGTCTGCCCTAAGTTGAATAATCTGGAGGGCTATTTCTTTTCACCCTTTACTTTACATTTCTTTTTGATTCTTTAACTCCTTCTTTCTCCGATTCTCATTTTCTCCTTTTGTTTAATCATTCCTAAGGACTTCTAGCACTAACTAATGGTAGTGTCCTTGGGTAGATCCCTCCGGCTCTGGCGGATCATAGGACGGTTATTCCTAACCTTAGTCACCTTATAACTCCATGACTAACCTATGTTTGCCATTATAACCATTGTAAGTTAAAATATCTCTCAAAGGGTTTGTTAATGAAAAACATGTTTGAACCACTGTGAGAGATGATGTTTTGCATAAATACTCCCCCTCCACATGTGCTTAATAGTTTTAACGGTTAAATGCACAGTGAGGAAAGAGCGCGCACTTTATGAATTGATCCACTAAAGATAGACAATCTCCCGCGAGACACGGTTACGTTGAATAGTTAAAGAGTTACATTGTCAGCTTTTAGGTGACAACTAGCTCTAATAACTACCTTGAAGGTGTAGACAAACCTCGAAAGGTTGTCATACCCGTCAGAGTTCATGTCTATCAAGAGCTTCTCGAATGGTACCTTCTACTAAGACGAGTCCTTTGCGAGACACGTTTACATCACTAGCGAACTAGCTTGAAATTATTACCCGTCTAGGACAAGTCTTTTCGAGTTATAGACAGTTTTGTACCGTCAATTCGTTGGTTAAGTCTGAGGTACACGGATTCATTTGCATTCAGCACAACATATTTCTTATCACACAAATTTTCTCCCCCTTAAAAATGGCATATAAGATGTTATTTTTGAAACATTTTGAGAATAAATATGACCATTTTGAGTGTTGCGGGAAGAGTGACCACTGTGAACAATTTGTGAACAAAGTTTTAATCAAATACTCCCCCTCAACTAGTGATATAAACGGTTGAGGTTTTGAAATCATATGGGGAAGTACTTGTCTTTTTGAGCAAAACCTTGAAAAATGAAAGGTTTGATAGGTTTTACTCAAAAATAAGAAGCTTTCGCTCCTTTTATAAGGATTGTGGCACTGAGGCGTACCACAGGGTCCTTTCTTGACCATTACGGGTTGTACACTGTTATGTGTGCACAAGCCATTTTAGGGAAAAGATGAAATAAGTATGAAACAAATTAACCTTTCCCCAATTGACGATGTTTCAGAAATAGCTCCCCCTCGAACTGACAACTGTCTTTAGCAGATTTGAAACTTTTGATGAAGTCTACATTTCCTCTAACTTTTGACGGTTTCAGTATGCAGCGGAATTTGTAGATGAGCAGTAAACCATACAAAGAAAATCTGACTAATTGCGGAAGATTCGTTCGAGGGAAACATGCCAGAAATCAACAAGATCTTCTCGCGTATGTAGACGCATCACATCAAACAAACCACGAAAGACGAAATGAAACGACTTTCCCCTGAATGTTGTGGTCTTTCGGAATACTAGTCACTGTGAATATGCAATAACTCGATACCAAGACCGTGTGTGAGGCATCTTAACATTATATTTGTGTAACTTCACACAATATAACCCGTGAAAGTTGAGACGATAACACTGAATTAAGACGTTTGAACCACAGATCGTCTCATTTCTTCGCCCTTATGGAAGAAATTTTGGAGAGCATTGGGTTTTCGCAAGGAAGCACGTGGAAAAACGAAGAAGGAAAGGGATGCCTACACTCTCTCCCCCTCGATGTTTTCAATGAATCAGAATCATACACCACGTATGTTGATGATGAATTGAAGACATCGAAACCATGTAAATCCAAGCAACCGAACAAGTGTGAAGTACCATAAATATCTCGAGAGAATCAACTGCTGAAAAAAAACATCTCAGTTCAATTAGTTGATCATCAGTTGTGACATTGTTGTAGGAAACACTTTGTTCTTCTGTTTTCAGAGATTCGATTGGAGGTGCAGTTACAGTAACGGTTGTTGTTGTAGATTCAGATGTATCAGAAATTAGAGTATTATCGGTTGTGCAGCGGAAACATTCGATACATCTGAAGCACGACTTTTGGCAAAATCTTTAACCAGAGGAGCAAGCATTGTTTCCAATTCATGACGATTAAGTACAATGGTGGAACAGCTGATGGATCATGATATTTTTGACGGTGAGAAACGGGTCCTATGCTGTATTGCAGTAGGAGCCATAGCTGTTGTACCTGCATAGAAAAATAGAAGGGGGGGCAAGGAAGAGAAAGACATGGATCCCCAAGTGTAACTGGGTTCCAGGTGTTAGAGGCATAAAGATGTAGTGTCAATTATCTTCTTGACACCTGAACATGCTATTTTGATGATTTCCTTTCCTGCCTCACGGATGGATGTAGAGGGTATCACACTTGTTTTGGTGCAACTACTTAGTATCTTGCCTGTAGCAATCCACCTAAGACCAGCAGTTTTGAAAACTCTACCCGTTGGTATCCATCTAAGGTTAGATCTAAGGGATGTTGAAACTTCTTTTGGGAAGAATTTGCGTCCTATATTGATCCACCTATTAGGTTTCTGAAAGTTTACGTTTAGATCAACGGGTTTATTTCTAACTGTTTGAGTTAACTTAGGTTTTGGTTTGCTACTACAAGCAGTGTTCAGTAATACACTCGAAGGTGATACACTAGGTCGTGAACCTAAGATTCCATCCTTTTGAAGAAGTGCCCTTTTCCTAGCCTTTTCTAGATCACAGTTCTTGTACGTGTCATTTGAATCATATGAATCTTTACTTTTAATGCTTAGTTTAGACACAGTGTTCGAACTAATCCTAGATTTGGCAGGAACAGCCACAAGTTGAGGTTTAACAGAAGCAGGTATAACAGAAACAGAAGCATTATTGTTGGGCCCGGAGTGTGGAGTGACTGGTTTTGACAAATGATTATTCTCAACAACTTGTTCGGGAAACCGTGGTTTTGACGATTTTGAACGTTCAGATTTAAAAGCAGTTGGATGTCTAACAACTGATTGGTTTCTGATTGGTTTTAGAGACGATTTCCCCAAGATTGTTGGTTTTGCAAAATTAGTATCCACACTCTTGTCAGTGAATCTTCTCAGTTTGTTTTGTAAAGCAACATGTGCAAGCACCTTTGCTTGAAGTTGAGCCTTTAAATGCTCATTTTCTTTTACTAATAAATCCACACGATTACTTTGTTCATTTGAATGTTGACCATTGTGTTTTGAGGAAAAAGATTTGTTTTGAAATTTAAGTTCAAGAGAGATGCAATGTGCCTCTAGTTTTGAAAAATCTTTATGAAACTGAACAATGGTCTTTTTGAGAAGAATGATTTCAGATTCAAGAGTTTGATTTGGCGTTTCAGTTGAATTGTTAACAAGTAAGGGCTCAGACGTGAGAAAGTTGTCTGGACATTGTGCAACATACTGGTCAACCTCTCCTTCATTACTGAATTCAGGTTGCTCAGTGTGTTGAATCGCATTTGCAGGCAGAATATGATCAACAGTAGATTGTACCTCGACCATCTGTTCTATGTCAGTGTCATAGGTGGGTAGGATATCTTCCTCAACCATTTGTTCTTCATCACAGTTAGGCTCGGTGTCGTAGTTAAGTATGATATCTTCTCCAGATCTGCTGCTGTCATGCTGCTTTTCCAATGCTTCAACCTCATTGTCCGCATTACCGACAGTTGCAGTAATCACCACATTCTCAACGTCCATTTGAGCATTCCTTTCATGTACAGCAACTCTTGCACCTTGTACGACTGCGGGATATTGGGAATTAGATGCTGTCTGACGCTTGAATGCCAGAGTTATAGCCATGAATCCTTCTTGCAATGCCACAAATGGATCTTTATGATCAGAATCCATTTCACTCCCCTGCAGAAGAATCAAAGAGAAGAAAAGGTGCAAAGTCGATATAGCACACAGAAGGTCGATATAGTGAATTGCAATTTCCCTCCAAAAATAATTTTGAAAATTTTTGACTCTCAAAATTTGAAATTCACTATAAAATTCAATTCTAAGGTTGAAAGAAAAATTTGAGTTATGACACTTTTGACGCCAAATTTTACCCGAAAAATTTGAATTTGGGCCCAAAAATTTGAATTTTTGACCAAAATTTTCACGGTTAAACCAAAATTTGAATCTCGCGTAAAAATTGAACGTTTAGTCTCCTTGAAAAATTAAATTTTACTCAAATTTTCCCGCCAATGAACGTTTAGTCTCCTTGAAAAATTAAATTTTTTTTTTTTTTTTTTTTTTTTTTTTTTTTTTTTTTTGGTGATAACTTGTGTTGATGGATCTTTGTAGTCGAATGAACCTTTGTTGATGAAGTGTCCTTAGGCGTAGAAATCACATGAGAGCAATATAACACTTATGCGTAGAAATCACCAAAGTTACGCGTAAACAGTACAAGTTACGCGTAGTTTTAGCTTACGCGTAAGCAGGGAAAAAGGCTAAAGTTATGCGTAAACAGTAAGTTAGGCGTAGAAACTTAGGCGTAGGATTACCTTATGCGTAGGACTAGGTCTACGCGTAAGATGAATCTTAAGCGTAGGATTTCTACGCGTAAGCTTATGCTTATGCGTAATTTTAGGGTTTTATCCCAAATGATCTTTTACACTTCACAGTGCAAAAGATATCCAAAGTCGACGTATTTTCAGGCTTATCCAAGCAAGAAAACACGGAGTAAACCACGAAAATGAAGATCAAACCAAGGACGAAGTTACGCGTAGAAAACTAGGGTTTTGCTACGCGTAGTACTACTCATAAAAGTGATTTTGCCCAAAGATGTTTCCAAACCAGTTTTTGTGTGATGAAATAGCTTCAATATCACCAAAATAACACAAAAGTGTGAAACTTGATGAACCAAAGTGCTTAAAACAGTTACGCGTAGAAACGCTGTCACGTAAAAAACCAAGTTCAAAAACGATTATCCACGCATAAAGTTTGAAACTTTTTGCCAAAAACAGTTATTTTAACACCTAAAAACCTTGAAAGGACAAGAATCTTGGATTAAAAAGTGTAAAAAATGTGTTTTTAAGCGAACCAAAGTATCAAACCGTTGTTTTACGCGTAGGACCAAAACCCACTTAAAAAACAACCGATTCACCCAACTATTTGGCGATTGATACCACTGTATGTCACTAGTTTTACAACACAAGCTTATAAGAGAAGAGATAAGGCGATTGAACAAGTAAGCCAAACACACACACACAAGTATACTTGACCGGTTATGCGTAGAGTGTAGTGAAAGAGAATAACTTGAACAACCAACCTTCAAATGAAGGTTATTACAATGTATTTATAGGCAAGGAGCTAGGGCAACACTCCCTCTCCTTCCCTATTCCTTATTGGGCTTGGATCAAGCTTATGGGCCTTCTACATAAGCTTGACCTTAATCAAACATAAAGGCCATAACAAAGCTACCTATTACATATGAAATATAAATACTTGAAATACTGTTTAGGAGTGATTCCAACACATAGGGATGGACTCGTCAAGGGGGAGTAAAGACGAGATCCTTTCCCGTTACTTGCTCTCTATTTTTTATTTCTTTCACATGTTTTTCTTAAAACTATGTGTTAGTTTCCTTTCGAGGCTCTTTTTGTTTTGACAAAAAGGGGGAGAAGAAAGTAAAAACTACAAATTCAAACTTTTATGAATTTTAGCTTTTACTTAAAATAATTTTATGTTTTGTCATCAACAAAAAGGGGGAGATTGTTAATACAAATAAGCCGTAAAAACGTTTATTTATATTTTGCGATCTTCTAATGTTTTGTCGATAACAAACGTAAAATCATTTTAACGAAACAAACAAAATACGTAAAATCACTTACGTTTTCACATAAATAACTAAAACAAGTATAAGTGATTTTATGATTTAGCATTACATATGTACAACAACTAGTGTTTAAATATTTGGGTAAAATATACACATAACTAGTATGTAGTATATTGGGTAATATAAATGGGTAAAAACTTAAGTATCACAACCCATTGACCAAATACATTGAATGTAGTTGGGTACAACCCAAAGTCCATGACCCATGGAGCTTGACCCATAACCCATTGCATGACATCATGCTTATATCATATATGGATAATATCCATAACCCATGGTATTGACCCATACCCATGTGACTAGGTGCATTGCACTCAAAAGATGCATTGTATCTTGTATAAGACCCATGGACCCATGACCCATGACCAAAAATACCCATGGGTAAAGAGGAGTGTCCCACGGATCCCTAGCTTTACGCTAGACGGATCCCTTGTGGGAGGGATCCGGGGAACAGTAGAATTTTTCCTCTATAAATAGTGAGCCATTTATTCATTGTTTCTCACCCCTTTCTAACATACTTTCCCTTTGAGTTAAAATCTCTCTAACCCCAGATCCAAGATCTATGTTTGTAGTTATGTTTTTGTGTGATTCTCTAGGTTCCTCTTAAAGGCGAGATCACCACCTTTGAAGTCAAGCAAGCTCAAGTCCATGAGTTGCCATGCTTCCTCATCATCAAGACTACTGAAGTCCTCTTGTTGATGATTCTTTTCTTTCTTCTAAGAAGTGTAGTGTTGGAGACATTAGTGAAAGATGTCTCAAGTCTCAAGACGAATACATTAGTGAAAGGTGTCCATTGTCCGTATTATTAGGCATTAGTGAAGGGTGCCTAGAAGTCAAGATACAAGACATTGGTGAAGAGTGACTTGAAGATCTAACTAAAGGCATTAGTGAAAGGTGCCTTAGATGTACATTCGATATGGTGTGTTTCGATGTACAAGATAGATTAGCATTAGATCCAAGGATATTGATATCCTTGATGATGTTGTAATAAGGAGTTGGTCTCCTTTGGGATTAGTCGTTGGTGTAGTTTTGGATTGTAGTTCCTCCATTGTAATGGAACTCGGTACTTAGCCTAGTACCGGATAAAGGGTAGGCGACGTCTTGTTAGGTGTGGTTCACCTTGGTGTGAAAGAACCCGGTGGTTAGCCTAGTACCGGAAAAAGAGTAGGCAACTTTTTGAAGGTTTCTCCACCATAAGGAGTTGGTGTCGTGTAGTGATTACAAACTCTCGAGTAGGTGACTCGGGGAGTGGAGTAGGGCAAGGAAGGTGTCTTTGTAGCCGAACCACTATAAATACTCGCGTTGTGGTTTTGTGCTTCTTACTGTTATCTTTTCATTACATACTTCTATATGCTTGTTTATCAACATCCAACATACATCCAAATAGATTGACATAAGTTGATCTAAATAGTTTAAAAGGAAGTTTTAATTGGCAAAACTATTCAACCCCCCCCCCTTCTAGTTTTCCACAATTTGTATAATTGCACAGTTCACATTTCATTCTGGGTTTTGGTGTTGTTTTAGGTTTGGTATTGCTTGAGGAAGCTGGTTTGGGCTCCTTAGTCTTAGACTGAGAAGCTTTTTTAGTGGATTCTAGTTTCTCACTTAGCTTCTTGACAAGCTCAGCCAACTGATCAACTTTAAGATCAGTGTCATTGGTCCTTTCATTTGAAGGGATCAAAGGTTTGGAAGATTCAGTAGGAACTGAGTCTTTGCTTTGGTTGTTGGATGGCCTTTTTA
Organism: Chrysanthemum seticuspe; assembly: GCA_019973895.1. Classification (NCBI taxonomy): domain Eukaryota; kingdom Viridiplantae; phylum Streptophyta; class Magnoliopsida; order Asterales; family Asteraceae; genus Chrysanthemum; species Chrysanthemum seticuspe. The sequence continues at coordinate 110,528,319 of BPTQ01000001.1, forward strand.
GGATGGTTCTTCCTAGTCCTGATCTCTCTTTAGGAGAGTGTGGGGCATAGACCAGTGGTCTGAGGTCTGAACTGGGTGACGCTCCCTGATGGACTTTTAATGGAGGCAAAGCGGTGTGAGATTCTGATTCAGAATTATTGATGGACTCAGCTTGACTGGGTTTATCAGTAACTCCAAGCATTTCTTTGATAGACCGACTTTCAGGTTTTAAGATTTATCTAGTGTTGAAGTTAGGCAACTTACTGTCTTGGTTGACTCTCCAAACCCAGTCATTGGATTTTGGTTTTAGTTCTTTCTCAAAAGAAATTCTAGCAGGAATTTTCACTTTGAGTGGTACTAGTGGACTCAGTGAGTTGATATTCTCCTAGGACTCTTTTTTTAGTACTAGGAACAAGATTGACAGTTTCATAAACTCTAGGATTTTTGGCTGTCCAACTATCAATAATGAGTTTTTCTTTCTTAAGTTTCTCTTAAAGAGCATGATTTTGTTTTACAAGTTGAGTGTTTTGCATTTGAAGTGTAATTGCCTCAAGTTTAGTTTTTTTCAAAGCAAGAAGTTCATCTCTACACTTGTTTAATTCAAAAGTGAGTTTGTTGTATTTAGAAAACATATTTAATCTTTGCTCTTCAACAAACTTAAGATCCACATTAAGGTAACTTAAATAATATTGCCAATCAGAATCATCATTCATAGATAGTAAAATATTTACCTTTCTCATGGTGATATTGACCCACTCTCCATTTCTAGCATGACTCTTCCCAACAGTCAGTTTTTCTCCTTCAGCAAGAGCCATCAGTGCACTGACTCTAACTTTATCCTCAGATGAAACATCTTCTTCATCCCAGTCAAAGGTTTCACCAACAAGACCTTTGTTCTTTCCCTGAGAGAGTTTAGAGCTTTGTGTGGACTGAGGGGTTGATAGAGCAGCCTCAAGAAGTGCAAGTTTAGCCTTTGCTTTTCTGTACTTAGCTTCAAACTCTTTTTGATCTTTGTGATAAGTTTTGTTTTGAAAATGATTAGAAGACTGAAGCAATTTAGGTTGAAACTTGCTAGTTCCTGAGGAACTGCTTCCAAAGAATTTATATGAAGGCTTTGAAGTGGTTTTAGAAAATCATTCTTTGGCAAAGTGACCCTTTTTTCCACAATTATAACATTCAGTGCTTTCACTTGCTTTAGAACCAGAAAAGTTTGACTTATATATTTTGATAAAATGTTTTGAATTTGCAAGGAGTGCCCTTTCTTGAAATTCAGTGTGTAAATTATTTAGGTACTCCTCAATGGTTCTTCCATCAGCCTCATCATCAGAGTTTTCTTGAAAGTCCTACACAACACCATTTGAATAGAATGCAGTTGATATGGGGGTAGTGGTCATGGCCTTTTTTGTTTCTTGAGCCTTTTTGAATCAGGGTATCTCCTAGAGATTAAGTTGTCTTCATAGAAAAACTACCCATAGATTTCAGGGAGCTCAAGATTTTGAATGTGATTAGCATTCCTAAGACCATGAGAGAAGCATAACCACTTCTCAGAGAGACTGTTGACAAAGCCAACGTTCATCTCATGCTTAGACAGGGTGACACCATCATTGGACAGCTCATTGAGCAGTGTCTTGTAATGGGTATAGGTTTCTGAGAGACTTTCAGTGTCTTTGGCTCAAAAAGTGTTATACTCAAGTTTTAGGTCCATAAGCCTGTTTTCCTTAGAATCTGAGGGACCCTCATAGCTATGAACCAAGTTAGTCCAAGTTTGTTTGGTTGTTGAACAGTTAATGACTGATTCCATTATATCGTCAGGGAGACAAGATATAATGATGCTTTTGAGGCGTTGGTACTGATTGACCACCCTTCTCTCATTGGGTTTCCATTGAACTTCAGGATTTGGTAAACCTTCTTCAGTGTTTTGGACAAATGGATCATCTTTAATACACTTAATTTAATGGTTCCATTCTGGTTAAGTAGCAAAGCATGCAACTTCCAGTCGGGGAGCAAAAGCTGAATAGCTTCCTCCCTTTTTGTCGATTAGTTGGGGTACATCACTATCAGCCATGGTAGGATCTTGATTTTTAAAACTTGAGTATCTGTAATTAAAAGTTTTATAAACCAGAGGATCTGATACCACTTGTTGTTCCCTTATACTTGGTTAGAATTAACTACAAAGTTAATCTATCCAAGATCCATGGCTTAGCAATGTTGATTGAAAAACAGTTTAACAAGTTAAAATGTAAAGTAAAATAGACACAAGTTTTTCAACGTTTATATTCTTATTAAAATTTAATCAAAGAGTATATTACCCAAGTGTTTGCATAACAACACTTAGGATTGAATGACAATGTATGTATACTCCTCAGTAAACTTAAGCTAAGCTTAAGTACGATTATGCTAACCAACTAAGCTAACCTTAAGGATTTAGTTGTATTTGGAGGAGTGAAAGGGCTTGTGAATGTCTAAGCATTTAGTGCACAAGCTTAACCCTTTCACTCCACCTTATGACTGCTATTTATACAAATATGAGATACAACCATTATCCTAATAGACAAGAATGACATAAGTCTCAGATGACAAAATACCTTACATATTTTGTCTCTATTACAATAACATATTTCTAGTAAGGGACATGCTCACTTTCCTAGTGTCAGTGTTGACACACTCTTGGTCTTTTATCCATTTAGGGTAAGTTGACCTTTGCAGATAAGGACACACACTTATCTTTCAAACTTATCCCGCTTCATCCCGCCTTTACTTCAGTCTTCAATTCTTCAGGCTTTAAGTCTTCAGTCTTCATAGTTGGTGAGGATCCTGGGGATTCAGTGAGTTATTGTCATTACTCACTTCCATCATATTCTTCTTTGGCTCAGGTATCATCCATTGAGTCCCGCCTCACTGAATGTAAAGCCCTTCTTCTTAGGCTTGTCCTGAGCTTCTTAAAGATGACTCACTGAACAACTGTTCATTCAGCGACTTATTTATGTTTAAGGATATTAAACACTTAGGTTATTTTATCTTCAAATCCTTGTTTCAGAAAGTTTGGGGATTAACTAACCCAACACCTATTTCTAGCGATTGATTAATCTCGTATCAAAAATTTCTGCGATTAATCACTACTTAACCTTTATGCTAAATCGTTTAAGGATTCTAGAGCCTTACTTTCCAATTCTTTCATTGTTATCTTCCACTCGATGAATCTAAGTGTCTCCGGTACTATTGATTTAGTCATACTGGATTATTTATGAACTTAGCTAAATGACGACATACTCAAACTTAGTATTCAATGATGCGATTCATTTTGCACTTAAGTTAAATGAAATTATTTAACAAAAAAGAACCATGACTCCTTGATATCGTTTCTCCTAAATCCATGATAACTTCAGTACAAGCCCATGAGACCGCAATGCAATAGCACGTTTACTAATTTGAAATACCATTGTTTCAGATCTTTAAGTTGCATGACTTCTTTATTTGTTATCAACAACTCAAGATCTACATGTTCCACGTACCAAACTAACTTGCCTTAAGGCAATGTACCTTTGTACCAGATCGTGATTCGTCCCACTTAATCTTGCAATACTAGTAATTCTGTCATTCCACATATCACTCCAGATCTATAATTCTTGACATGCTTTGTAATCTTTAGTTAAATGATCCAGTTTTATTCTCATGCTCTCTCTTCCGTTGCTCAACTCCGAGCTCCTCTGATTAGATCTCTTTAGGGACTTTTAACTTAAGCACATTAATTTGATCTTTATTTAACAAGTGATAACCCGCAATTAACTATTCTCTCTATAGAGTATCTTCCAACTTTACCTCAATATTCCAAAGCAACATAAGATTTTAATCATGATTTACAAACTTATTCTCTTTCAAGTCGTTTGATTTATAGATCTAAAATGCTAACCCTCGTAGCATATTAGCTTTACTTAATCACTAGATTTTTGAAAAATACCATCACTCAAGTATTTCTCTTTCACAAGAAATCTTCTTTATCAAATATACGTGATATTCGATTGTATTGCTCATGGCTTATACGCCTTGATACCATCAAGACTCAAGATAGGCTAAATCTTCAAGTATTAAGATCTCTATACATTTAGTCTTTGGTGTAAACTTTTTAGTCATTACATGACTTTATTTCCTTGATTATCTATCCAAGATAGATCTCATCAAATATTCTTGTTTCTTTGAACTTTCATCCCAGATGGATTCCATCAAAGACTATGATTATCTTTGAATTTCTATCCAAGATAGATTACGTCAAAGTCTATTATCATGTAGAGCTAAGAAGCTTATCAAAACATTTCTCTTACATCACTAGTTTTTAAAGAACCATAAAGTATGATCCTCCATCGCTCATACCAGATTCACAGTTCACAGATATATATTTGAGATTATCCTAACTTTTCAATCATAGATTTTAAAATAAACATGCTAGATATATTAAACTCCAACGTAAATTTTTTAAATCCTTAAAAAAAATTAAATAAAGAAGTTTTAAAAAAACCTTTAAAATGAGCAACAACTAGTTTTAAAATAAAAATAGAAATTTAAAGTGTTTAAAATCCAAAATCCCAAAACAATGCACGATCCCGGTTGTTATCTTCTACAAAACTGTTCACTCACTTAATGAAGACCCAATATCATCATTACTTGAACTTGATGATGTCATGCACTCATTACTGCCTTCCATGCGTACTTCCTTCTCCTCTTGACCATCTTGATGCAGGATTTCTGACCAGGTTTTACATTTATAATTTTTACGTCTACCTATGGCCTACCTTATGCACTAACGGGCAGTATACCTGGTCACATGTAGTGAGAGAATGGTAAGACCGTGGTCGTCCCAAGAACGGTTGATTTATACTTGTAAAATTAAATAGATTGTCACATAAATATAGGTTTTTAATAATAAGTTTAATTGATAAAATTATAATAAGTCACGTGATCAATTGGAATGGTCATCTAGTAAACAAGCTAATGGGAAAGATAGTGATGTAATTCTCAAACCGTGTTCATCCACGAATGGATCATGGCAAAAGCCGATAGACTCCTATGGTCAATTCGTCTACCCTATGATCCTAGACTCCTCACCAAGATGATTATTAGTTTCCTGAGATCATTCGGTAATCTATTCACATTCATTAAGAGTCGGTGTTTACTATCGGAATACATAAGAGCTAAAAGTCACTAGATTCATGCTTCAAGTGGGGTTCAAATTCGCCAGTCCTCCTATGGTCAATTCGTCCCGACCTATGGTTCTTAGATTCCTCACCAAGATGATTATTAGTCATCCGAGATCATTCGGAAACCTATTGACAGTCATTAAGTTCCGCTACAAGCGATATTCATAACAATGTGTGAAAAACTAAAAGGGGGGGTTGAATAGTTTTACCAATTAAAACTTCGTTTTAAAATATTTAGATCGACTTATGTCAATCTATTTGGATGTGTATGTTGGATGTTGATAGATAGATATATAAATCTGTAATGAAAGATAAGGATTAAGAAGCACATAACCACGACACGAGTATTTATAGTGGTTCGGCTACAAGGACACCTTCCTTGCCCTACTACACTCCCCGAGTCACATACTCAAGAGTTCATAAACACTACACGACACCAACTCCTTATAGCGGAGAAGCCTTCACAACGTCGCTTACTCTTTTTTCGGTACTAGGCTAGACACCGGGTTCTTCCACAAGGTAGAACCACACCTATCACAACGTCGCCTACCCTTTATCCGGTACTAGGCTAAATACCGAGTTCCATTACAATGGAGGAACTACTACCCAACACTACACAACACCTATCCCAAAGGAGACCCACTCCTTATTACAACATCATCAAGGATATCAATATCCTTGGATACAACCTATCTCTATTTGTACATCGATACACCTCATCGATTATACGCCTTTGGCATCTTTCACTAATGTCACTTGACTTGACTTCTAGGCACTCTTCACTAATGCCCTTGACACGGACGTTGGGCACCTTTCACTAATGCCTTCGTCTTGACTCCTTTGGCATTATTCACTAATGTCTTTGACATGGACGTTAAGCACCTTTCACTAATGCTTTCGTCTTGACTCTTTCGGCATCCTTCACTAATGCCTTTGACACAACACTTCTATTGAGGAAGAAAGAACTATCAACAAGAGAACCTCAGTAGTTTTGATGATGACGAAGTATGGCAACTCATGGACTTGAGCTTGCTCGACTTCAAGAGGTGGTGATCTCGCCTTTAAGAGGAACCTAGAGAATCATACAAAAAAACATAAACTACATAGAGAGATCCTTAGGATCTGAGGTTAGAAGGTTACAATACTTGGGGAAAGTATGTGTGGGAGTGGCAACCCAAAATGAAGAAATGGCTCACTATTTATAGAGGAATTTTAGCTACTGTTCCACGGATCCCTCACTTGAGGGATCCGTCTAGTGTAATCCTGGGGATTCGTAGGACGCTCCTCTTTGCCTATGGGTTTTGGGTCATGGGTCATGGGTTATGGGTCATGGGTCCTGGACTTTGGACCATGGGTATCCAAGTAGATACAATGTATCTACAAGATGCAATGCATCTAGTCCATGGGTCATGGGTTAAAACCATGGGTCATGGATAATATCCATATATGACTTATGCATGATGTCATGCAATGGGTTATGGGTCATGCTCCATGAGCATGGGTCATGGACTTTGGGTTTTACCCAACTACATTCAATGTATTTGGTCAATGGGTCAAATATTTAAACTTCTACCCATTTATATTACCCATTATAATACGTACTAGTTATGTATATATTTGCCCAATATGTAAACACTAGTTGTTGTACATATGTATTACTAAATCATAAAATCACTTTTACTTGTTTAGTGTTTTATGTGAAAATGTATGTGTGTTAGTAAACTATTGGCTCAAACCATTTACGTATTTTATTTTGTTTCGTTAAAATGATTTTACGTTTGTTATCGATAAAACATTAGAAGATCGTAAAATATAAATAAACATTTTACGGCTTATTTGTATTAACAATCTCCCTCTTTTTGTTGATGACAAAACATAAAATTATTTTAAGGAAAAACTAAAATTCGTAAAAGTTTGAATTGGAGTTTTTACTCTTTTCTCCCCCTTTTTGTCGAAACTAAAAGAGCGTGAAAAGAAACTAACACATTGTTTTAAGAAAAACATGTAATAAGAAAAGAAAATATAGAGAGCAAGTGACGGGAAGAGTTCTCATCTTAACTCCCCCTTGACAAATCCATCCCTTTGTGAGGGCGTCAAGTAAGAAAAACTACTAAGCTAATGCATTGCAACTATGTTTGCAAATGGTTTCGTCTTTGTGACGATAATGCTCCCCCTTGATGATTGCAACTTTGCAAAGGGACGTCATGAAATGTAATCCATATGAGGATTATATTGCAAATGGTTTTGCAATGTATTGTTTGACACAAAGCTCCCCCTATATTAGGGTGTTAAAGTCTTCATGTGTGTATTTGAAAATCTACAAAACAAGGGTTAGAAAACAAGTATATAATGCATAATTTCCTGCAAATAAGGCTCAAGTTAGTAGAAAACAGGTCTTCGGTTGCACGGATCTCACGGCTCCCTCCTTGGAGGGATCCGTCTAGGCAAAATGGAGGGATCCGTCTGTCTGAAAGCTTAAAAAGCAATGGTGATGTAACAAATGATGTTAACATCAAAGTGAGATATGAAACTATGCATAAAACATATACTCAAGATAATATGGCATAAAACATGTAAATTCATTCAATAAAACTACGAGAAATGATCTACAAATCTCTAAAACTAAGAGAATGATTTAACCATGTAATACATTATCTACTAATTCTAATAAGTGACCAATAGCTTAAAAAGCATCAATGTGCTTGGGTCTAAGGATGGGTAGACTTGTTTATTTGGTCCAATCGTTCAAGAAGATGATTAAACATGAAATGCAACTCATTTCGTACTTCTTAAACAATTCCTTGGGTGATTAGACAATTAGAGCAATTATTGTCTTGTTTAGGAACCGGAGGAGATTGGATGTTTTGAGTAGGCTCTATAAATGATGGTGGAGGTACATTGAGCAATGTAGGATGAGGTTCCTCTAAGAATGGAGGTGGTGGTAATGGAAAGTTCTCTATATGATCAAGTCCTTGATGGTTCATTGTCCCCAATGGTGGACAATTTGGTGATGTAGGGGGTTCCCTATTTAACGAGAAGGTTGGTGAGTGGGAAGTTCTCGGCGGTGAGTGCTCTAATGAATAGAGATTTTGATGAGAAATAGTTTGGGTGAAGGAATGTTGTCTATGTTCTAGGAATGAAGGCTTAGGAGTTTTACTAGAACTAGGTGCGTTTGGTTTAGAGCTTGATGAACCCTTTTCTAACCCAAGAGGTCTAATACTAATTCTTGCGGTTCTCTTAGAAATTGTTGATTGAGATTGTTGAGGTGGGATTCCAACGTTATGACCTCTTACGGGTGATGATTCGGTGGATGATATCTCATGGATCATATGACCATTCCTTTTGGATGAACCTTTGGTTGAAGAGTTGTTGCTAGATGCTTTAGTCATAGTGATGGTGAGAATGCAATAGAAGTTTCTAACTGATTTTTATGAATGTGGTAAGAGTGATGACTTAACCTCTCAAGAGTGTTTGGTTTATAAAGGGTGAATTTGAATTAAGGAATTAAATTCATGACCACTAAGGGAATTAGGCATGCACTAAGGTCAACTATGATGTTGTTCAGCTCTAGGGAATCATTAAATGTTAACTAAAAGTGTTTAGTTTACCAAAGATGGTTTAAATTTGAAAGAAAAGTTGATTAAAAGCTTTCAGTAGACACGGATCCCACGGATCCCTCTCACTAGGGATCCGTCTGGTTATAAACAAGGGATCCATCTATCAGACAGACATATGATGAAGTGATTATATTCTTGTAGGGTCTAAAGCCTATAAATCTTGAGGTTTTGACTTTCCTTAGATGTCTTAAGTGATAGGTGACTTATATGTCCAACCACAAAGAATGAGGATACTTAATGATGGTATTGGGTAGGAAAGTGGACTTTTTGATAGTGTAACTATATGTTTAAGGATGATACTCATTGATTTGAGTATGACAAATGGTGGCAATTGATCCTAAAGATCAGATGATGACTTAAGAGAAATTTGAAAATTTCCAAAATAATAAAGAAAAATGAAAAACTAGTTTTAAGCCTATTTTAAGATAAGAGTGACTAAAATCAATTTGCTAAAATTGATAAAAATATCAAACTAAGTGTTTTGAGATGTGAGGAACAATGTGTGATCATTGGAGTAGAAATATGGTGAGTTTTGATGACTTGTGATATGTGTCTAAATACACATATATTTTATATTGTTTAACCCCACATAAATGTCCAAAAACACACAAATGACCATATAAATGTTACAAATATCATTGAAATGTGTTTTTATGTGACTCAAGTGCAAAAGGATTGAAAACTGATGAAAAACAACAAAGTTTACATAATTTACAGTTTCAGTCCCTAAACTTTCATAAATTGGCAAAACTAGTCCCTGGTAATTCAAAACTTGTAAAATATCATTAAAGGTCCTTGGGGATTGACAAGTTGTAAGAAATAGTCCTTTGAAGTTATAATTGCATATTTATAACTTTGGTCCCTCAACTTTGAAAAATGTGAAAAATGGTCCCTGGGTTATTTAAAATGGAAAATTAATAAATATAACCCTTGTACTATTCATAAATGGCATAATAGGTCCTTGTGTTAACTTTGAGAAAATTTCAGGTTCGGCCCTTCAAGAATTCAGAAATTGCAAGAATGGTCCTTGTGTTTTATTAACTAAACAAACAAACAAACCCAAAATAAAACCCAAGCCCATAACCAACCCAGCCCAATCCCTTTTAATAATAAAACCAGGGTCAAACCCACTCCCTCAAAACCATCTTCCCTGTATATCATCCTCACCCACACCTACAAACCAAAACCACCCTCCACATCCCTGGTTTTCACCACCACCTGTCCACCCCAGCTGTATACCCACTCCCCTCCACCTCCACAATCTCCCAAGAAGCATTAAATGCTTTAAACCTGCTTTTGATATTTTTGGCGCCAAAAGGTGTTTTAAACGGCTAGGATGATTCTGACTAAATCAAAGGCTCAGAATTGGTGGGATAGTCTCAAAAGTCTGCAAGGACCCCAAAAGACCTTTATTTAAGAAGGGGAAGACATAGATAATAGGTTGTCACTTGTTTTAGACCTCTTTTAATTTTCTTGTAGTCGTTTTTATTGTTTTAATGTAAAAGAATTATGGGTTTGATGTTTTAATTTAATTTACAAGTTATTTAAGTCTTGATTAGCCAGTTTCAATCCCCTAATTTCTGTTTATGCTTGTTCTAATTTTCCCGCCAAAAACCATTCCTATCAAATTACCAGTTTTAATTTGTTAAGAGTGTTTTAAATTGTTTGTTTAAGTTTGTTTTTGGTTAATTAAGTGAATTGGTGAAGTTTCATGGTCTGTAATTCAAAATTCCAAAATAGTCAAAAAAAAGTCAAATAAAGTCAAAGGAGCAGAATATAAGGTTCATTGTTCTTATTTGCTGATATGATGTTGGATTTGGGATTGATTCATTCTGATATGGGTTGGTATAAGTTTGTTTAGTGGTCATTTGATTCTCAGTTAAGCAAGCCATAGTGGCTAGGACCACATGTAAGTTCATTTCTAAATTAGAATATTGCATAATCTGTTTATGTGGTTATTGATAGTTTAGATCTGTTAAATTAGCTGTTATTAGGTTAAATTGATTCAGTTTAATTGATAATATAGGCTAATTAAGTAATTAATAGAGTTAAAATTGCAAAATAGTTGATAAATTAGTGTTTGGTATTAAGTTTGATTCTGAGATGTAGGTTTAAGCAGAAGTTAAGTTAGGTTGCATCAGCTTTATTTAGCATCATTAAGTAGAGTTCAGTCATTCATTTGCATCCTAGATCACTCAAAGTCAAAATCACTTTGAAACTTGTCTCATTTGCATAACAGTTAGGATTTTAATAGCATTAGCTTGCATTTAGGATTAGAATCAATTAGTATAGCTTATTTAGGTCTTATTCCATCTTAAATCATCATATAAAATCTGTTTTCAAAGATCAAAATCCATTTAGGTCAAACTTTGCAAAAATCTGTCATAAGTCAAAAAGTGAAAAAATGATTTTTGCCAAACTTTGTGGAATTTTCACAGATTCGTTTTTAGTTCAAATCAGTTGAAATTTTGGGTTTAATAAGTTCAATTGGTCAAATTTCAGAATCTGATTTTTGTTGAATTTTTGGGAACCTCTATAAGCTCTAAATAAGCTGTCCAAACAGCCTACTTATGCCCTGTTCACTCAGCATATGCTGAGTTTTTCAGCATACACTGAGTTTATCTAAGCTTATTGTAGAGCTTGTAGAAAGTTCATTTTAGCTTCTCTCAGGCTCAAATTTGGTACAACTGATCTTTGGTTGGTGGTCTTGAGGTCCACAGAACTGGTTTTCACTTTGGCTTATTAGATAAGCTGGCACAAGTGCTTAAAGTAGCTAGTTAGGGCTGTTTGGCACTAGTGCTTAAATAGAATCATATCATTGTAGATTGCTTTTCAGAGGTTTAGGATAGTTGGAATAGGTTGGTTTTAAGTAATTTTAGCATACTCTAGCTTATGTGATAAGTTGGTGCACTTTGGTAGCTTTTAGCTTAATTTCAAGTGCTTATTCGTATTAGTTGTGTGCCCAAATCATTGTTCTTGTGCTCCAAAATAGTTTCTGTTATTTTTCCTGGGTTCTCAGTATTATTTTATCGTTGACTAGAAGTTTTCATATTTTTTACTGTTCATTTACTATTTTTCTGCATTTAATTTCAGTTTTTAGCATTTTTAAATAGCTTTTAATACAAATAATACAGAAAAGCTTCAAAAAAATAAGTTTTCAATTTTCATAGATTAAGATAAATATAAAAAGCAAAAAAATAATTTTTCCAGATTTTTCCTAGTTAAATTTATAATTTTTAGCCATTTAATTAGTTTAAAATAGTTTTAAATTTGTAGAAAAATAGAAAAATCATCAGAAAAATACAAAATTAGTTTTGAAAATTCTCTTTAGTTATTTTAGATTTTTCTAAGTCATAATTTCACTTTTCTAGCTTTATTTCATATTTTCTTATATTTTAGGGTATTATTAAATAGTTAAAAATAGTTTTTAATTAATAATAATTAAATAAATAGTTATAAAAATAATTTTAATTTTATAATAATTTTCTTGCATCATTAGGATTGTAAAAACATTATTTTCATACCCATAGGTGTTTTATTTATTTAATTTCACGTTTTGTTTCATACGTTTACGTAGAATTTTAATTAAACGTACGCGTTTTTAGATTTTAGACGTTTCTAAGTATTACGCTTTCACGTACTTGTTCTTATAGCTTGTTTAAGCTATTTTCTTTTATTCCCTAGTATAAATCACTCAAAACCCTTTTTCCATTCAATATCACCCGATCACAGATTCGTTGTATTACAGTGTTCACACCTCGTTGGGACTTAACGACCCAGGGATACACTATACTCTCCTAGATAATTGCATTGCGTTCTCAAGTGATTGAATCTTGTTGACCATTCACCTGGTTAATTTGGGTTGACCGTTTGGGACGAATCAAAATTTGGCGCCGCTGCCGGGGAGGTGTGCTGCGTACTACGAATTTGAAGCATCAGTGTTGTTGAATATACATCCATTGTATATTTACCATCCTTGTTCATATTTTCTTATTATTATCATATAAAAACAAAACGGTTCCCGAAAACATTTTAAAATCAGTTTTCAACGAACACAAAAACCCAAAAAGATTTTCTTTCTTATTTTTACAACATGTTTTTCAAAAATACCAAAAATATTCATCTTTTCCCTCCTACCTTATTTGATTCTTTATCCTTCTACCCTATATCCATTTGATTCTAACTTCTTCTATTCTTATGGAATCTCTCGACTACGACGAATTCTGGAACGAAGTTGAAAAACTTCATACTTTATCACAAATGTCAAAAATTCGTGTTGTTCGTGATGATCCATTAATTCTGCGTAGGGAAATGGAACGAGAAACCGAGGTGACAAAGGACCAGGTACTTCCCTCTGATAATGGAGGTGCTAAATACGTCCAACCTACGGTTATCCAAAGATCTAACCCCTCAATTGCTCCTAAGCCGTCTAAAATTGATCCTAAACTTTCACAATTTACGGTTAAAAGCAATCATGCAAAAATTTAGACCGGTGACTAGCAAGAATGACTTGCCTAAACTTCACGTTTCTCAAAAACCAGAACCGGAGACCATAATGGAAGTGGTGGAAATTGCTAGCTCTCAGAGCACACCACTTGTCCCACCTCCGGATTTTTCAAAATGTTCTTCGAGACTTGATAGTCATTCGGATCACCATGTTGGTTTTGTTGATTCTTTGAATGAACCGATTCCTTCTCATAACTCTCAAATGGAATCGTTTATTCCTTGTGTCGGTTGTGGTGAGCCTCTTTTTGGTTCACCATGTCGTTGGTGTACGTGTGTACAGTGTGGTAATGATATTCGGAACGGGAGTTGTTTGTTTTGTGGTTCGAGGAATTCATTCGATTATGATCCTAATCCGAACTCATTTAACGACCCCTCAAACTTTTCCAATTACCCACCACAGCCCGACTTATCTTCATAAAATCAACATAACTGCTGTGAATTTTGTGGAGGTCCTCACCAAGGATTTGAGTGTCAATCCGGAGACACGTTTGTCTATGAACAGTTTTCCGGTGATGCTCAGAACTTTGGTTATGACCAATATCCATATAATTCACCAGTCCAGACTCAACAGTTTTACTGTTGTGAGAATTGTGGAGGTCCTCACGATAATCTTCAATGTCAACCGTGGAATCAAAATTACTATACTTCCGGTTTTGACAATTTCCAACCTCCACAGCACCATACGGTTCAAACTCCACCTGAGCCGTTGTCTCAAGAAATTTCCCAAGATTTTGAAACCGCAATGAAAACACATGATGATATGATTCGTAACTTTAAGAATCAAGTGAGTGGTGAAAAGACCATGGGAGAATTGCTAGCCGAAGAACGAGAGGCTCGCAATTCTAGGGAAGAATTATTAGTCTTAGAGCATGCAGCTCTAAGGTGTTCCCAATTTCTTAAGGCAGCTATGTATGATGATGACGAGGAGAGTTTTTATCCTTTTAAAGATAATATTTCTCAACTCCCTCAGTCTGTTGTTATCACACCCGAGATTCACACTCACTCTCTTATTATGGGGGATGAGCATCTTGACACTGTTCCTGAAAAGGAACCGGACGAATTCATAAAGTCTAGTGTCGAGAACCTTGTCCCAATCCCAAGAGAGTCACAGGGAATTCTCGAGCATTTGTGTGATATCCCTACCCCTCTTGTCTTCCCAAAAGATCATGTTGAGATGTTCTCCGATTCTAATGATGATGATTCGTTATCTTGTTGAGACATCGTTTATGTGGAAGATTTACCTTCTGAGCTTGTTAGCTAAGAAGAAGAGAATGATGAAGTTACTGAATGTCAGTCTTCTCATTTCTAAAATCGAGGCTTTCAAAGAGAAACTTATTTCATCTCCTATCCCCATTAAGGGTAGTGACATTCTTTCCGATGATTCTAATCCGGAAATGAAAGCCTTCTGTTTTGATAATATGGGAGAGAAGATTAGTGGCAGTACCACTTTTCATTCTCATAATTCTCTCCCCGATTATGAATCATTTACATTGGAGGAGTTCACCAGTGAACCCACTCATATCAATTCTGAATATGATTCATTCACCTTCAAGGAGTTCTCAGATGAACTCACTCATATCATATCTCCGCCGGAGTATGATAATTTCTACTTTGATCTAGACACACCCATAATATGTCTTGATCAAGCGAGCTTAACTGATGAGATTCATGAAACTATAAATTCTCCTATTGAGGATGAAGAGTTAGTCATGATTTTTATCATGATTTTCATTCTTTTCTTCATATATTCTGTCACTTCTCCTGTTCTTCACTCCTTCGGGAATGAAGACATTATCTTTGATCCCGGCATCTCCATGTACCATTATCTTGAGCCGGGAATTTATCTCATCGGTGTGGAAGTTATCTTTGATCCCGGCATCTCCATGTACCATTATCTTGAATGAAAGTCCGATGGAGATTGTTTCTTCCACTTTGCTTCCCCATGAACAAATTAATTCGGGGTCGAGTCAAGCTAGCGACTCGGTAATCAAAAACAGTAGTTAAACATGGGTTTTCACCCGTGTGTCCCACCCTAGTGTGGGGGAGTTGCCCCCCGCTGTTGTATATAAGTTTAAAAAAAATGAAAAAATGAATGAAAATTGTAAATATTAAAAAAGAGAATAATTGTTGTGTTTCTACACTTAGCTAGTAATGTTATCTTTTTACGTTCAAGGATTCAGCATAATAGCCGGGACTTTGAATATTAAGGACAATATTCATTTCTAAGTGTGGGGGGGGGAATTCTGGCGAATTTGATCATAAATGTAACCTTTTAGTCCCTTTTTCCCCCAAAATGGCCAAATTTTTTAAAAAAAATTAGTGGAAGTACTATGTACTAAACACAACAAATGGTAATCAGTCCACCATGTCTAACCCACATAAGGATTGGCTAATCCAGGAGCAAACGGCTCTTGGTAAAGATATCTCAAATCCGTTGAGGCTCACCACAACCGACACAAGGAATAAACGATTCCATTTGAGAGTTATGAGAAGGAATCGGTTCATTCAAAGAATCAACAAAACCAACATGGTGATCTGAATGACTATCAAGTTGATAAATCAAAAACACTTTGAATTTGATCATAAGTTATCCATGAGCGAGACTGAGACCTACTGAGCTTAAGGATGACTTAAGTAGTCTTAAAGAGTCATGTTTAGCTAGAGTGATGTGATCAAGAGGATAGATTTGATGAAACATGATCAGTATCAGGTATCTGTTTGCCCGGATCCCACGGTTCCCTCATTGGAGGGATCTGGCTAAGTATAGCTATGGGATCCGGCTACTGCAGACCAGAAGCCTCTCAGCATTTGTGCAATATTTGCACTCTTAGCAAATGCTTATCCTAGTCATTTCTACAATCATTAAATGCATGTACACAACAAGTATAATGCATAGCAAGTGTGGGAGAACTAAAAAGGTAATCAAAGATGAGTGACGACGACTACTTGAGTGAACTCAAGATGTCGTAAAATCTCATCTTACTCGTTCCTAAGTTAAGATGTTCAATGCCAAATCATGGCAATTCCTACACACTACATCCTATTCTACATAAGTATTGTTTAAGATGTTACAAACCATTGTTTTGGAAATTGTTCTTACAAATTAAGGTCCTATGACCTTACCTTCCATCTACATCTCCATCCATTTCACTCCCGTCTTCATCCTCATCTTCATCCCCTTCACTCTTCATCCCACCATCTCTACTTCTTTTTCTTCAAGATGTTAGCGAAGCACTTGAATATCCCTTTAGTTTTTTGCCACTCTTGTGATGGGCTAGGAATGTCCAGCAATTGATTGATGTAATCTAAAGGGTCGAGATCGGTGTTGCCAAGGGGGTTGCTACTTCCTTCTCCTTCTCTTTGTCTTTCCCTCTCATGCGATGAATCCGTTGGTGGGTGGGGTCTCTTGCCATCCACCATGAACCTTGTAGTCTTTCCCTCGGATAAAGGCACCATTACTTTGTTGTAAAAGCTATGATCAAAGGAGTACGGAGAAGGCTCTAAAGCAAAGATGAAGTTTGCTAGACGGGATAGGAGCATTGCATAAAGGAGTACCATCTTGTCCATGCTTTTCACACTCGCCATTCTCTTTACCATGTAATATGCTAGGTTGAAGCGAGAGTCGGTCACAAGGCAATAAATCATGAAGCTCAAGCATGCATTGGGATGATCCTTGTTGCCTCCCAAGCAAAGCACATTCTCCCTTACCACAAATTCTCATTTCTTGTACAACGGGAACATTTTGGAAAGTTCCATTTGAAATGGATCCCTATAGATCACTTTGGAATTTCTCGTGACCCTCGATGGAGATGCCCTTTCCATGAATACGGTATCCCTTACCGTGGTTGCTCTCGGGATTCTCATGTAGTAGACTTCATGATGATCTACCATGTCGTGTAACTCCGCCAAAGACCATTCATTGGAATACATGCAAACTCCTTGATATGGGACACGGAGTATTCTTCCAAATTCTAGAAGAGAGAGGGTGTACTCTTGCTCATTTATGATGAAAGCTATTGAGATGGTCCCGTTATCATTCCTAACAATTCTCATTGTCTTGTAAAATTCAAGTACGAACACCGGACAAATTTGCTCGTTTATGTCCAAAAGGCAATCAAAGCCAATTCCTTCAAAGACTTGTCGGATGTTGGTGTTAGCAAGGAATGATGGTTCTACCACACGGCCTTTATGAAAAAGCCTCTTTTCAAGCAACTTGAAAGCTTTCCTATCCTCTGGGCTAAGTCCTTCCTTTCGATGGTACATTGGGATGTAGTGGGCGGTATCATGATAATCTTGTTGGCGGTTACTAGGCATGATTGTTCCTATACAACAAAACCACAATGTGGTGTTAATTGTGAATAGTAGCCTAAAGGGTTTGATCACAATTTTGCTCAAAACATCTTCATTGAATTCAAGGAATGAGTTTAATTTGTATTAACAATGTTAATTCTTTGATTTAGATTATCTTAGAAAACAATGTGGTAACAAATTTTGACAAACCCATTTGAACCCAACTTCTAAAGATGAAAATTCTAATACTAGGAATCAAGGAATAGAAATAACAATGTAGTGAAGATTATACTTACACAAGAGATTGTTTTGCTTGAAGGAAATGATCAATTTGCTCCTGTGAATAGTAACTAGGTTTACATTCGTGAGTCTTTGATGTAGGAAAGTGATAGTGGAACTTCCACAATGATCATTTCTAACTTATGTTGTCTTCTATTGCACGGATCCCATGGATCCCTTGTATGAGGGATCCGGCTTGTTCAAACGCAGGGATCCGGCATAACAG
The DNA here is from genome assembly GCA_019973895.1 of Chrysanthemum seticuspe. NCBI lineage: Eukaryota > Viridiplantae > Streptophyta > Magnoliopsida > Asterales > Asteraceae > Chrysanthemum > Chrysanthemum seticuspe. Next base: position 110,546,408 of record BPTQ01000001.1, read on the forward strand.
CAAAAATTCAGCTTAAGTATTCCTTGATAATTTTGGTTTGGGAGTTCTAAATTGCCTGGGGTCTATGTTTAAGCTCTATAACTTGTGGTTTGGGGTTTTGACGGTTTATACTAATCCTATTTGACAAGGTTCCCTTTTTACGAATAAATCATAATTCTTTGGGAAGTTTTTCAAAGATTATGATAGAATCCCATTTTATCATAATGTAAGAAATTTCACATGGATACTCATTGACATAGATGAAATGTCAATAGTCCTTTTGTAAGGAGTAATGATCAAGGCTCTCGAATAGCCGAGATATCATTATTACTAGTTTGTAGTATTGTCTATATAAATCAACGAAGAATACTATTTTTGATGATAAGTTCAATATAGATAACTACTTTAGTGATTATTAAGAGAGCGTAAATATACTACTAAAACTTAATCATGAAAGAAAAAAAAATGACAAACAAAAAAAATATTTGTAATTTATTAAAGATCATACATTTGCTAAATATTCTTTTTAAGGAAAGAAGTATTTAGAGAAATTCTTTATGATCTTCTTAGGATGCTCAAATCCATGTATGGGGAATTCTTTGCTAAATATTCTTTTTAAGGAAAGAAGTATTTAGAGAATTTCTTCATGATCTTCTTAGTATGCCCAAATCCAAGTATGGAGAATTCTTAACAAGGAAAATATTAGAACGTTCTATCATTGTCCAACATTATACAATATGATGATTTTTAAAACATGATCTTTAGTAAAAAAAATCATTCTTTGTAGTTTTCCAACATACACGGATCGTATCAAGTTTTTAAAGTACAGCATACTCTAAGAAACTTGATAACGAAGCTCTGATGCCAATTTTGAAAAACTAGAAAGGGGGTTGAATAGTTTTACCAATTAAAACTTCGTTTTAAAATATTTAGATCGACTTTTGTCAATCTATTTGGATGTGTATGTTGGACGTTGATAGATAGATATATAAACGTGTAATGAAATATAAGGAGTAAGAAGCACATAACTACGACACGAGTATTTATAGTGGTACGGCTACAAGGACACCTTCCTTGCCCTACTCCACTCCCCGAGTCACCTACTCGAGAGTTCGTAAATACTACACGACACCAACTCCTTATGGCGGAGAAGCCTTCACAACGTCGCCTACTCTTTTTCCGGTACTAGGCTAGACACCGGGTTATTCCACAAGGTAGAACCACACCTATCACAATGTCGCCTACCCTTTATCCAATACTAGGCTAAATACCGAGTTCCATTATAATGGAGGAACTACTACCCAACTCTACACAACACCTATCCCAAAGGAGACCCACTCCTTATTACAACTTCATCAAGGATATCAATATCCTTGGATACAACCTATCTCTATTTGTACATCGATGCACCCCATCAATTATATGCCCTTGGCATCTTTCACTAATGCCACTTGACTTGACTTCTAGGCACTCTTCACTAATGCCCTTGACACGGATGTTTGGCACCTTTCACTAATGCCTTCATCTTGACTACTTTGGCATTCTTCACTAATGCCTTTGACATGGACGTTAAGCACCTTTCACTAATGTTTTTGTCTTTACTCTTTCGGTATCCTTCACTAATGCCTTTGACGCAACACTACTATTGAGGAAGAAAGAACTATCAACAAGAGAACCTCAGTAGTCTTGATGATGACGAAGTATGGCAACTCATGGACTTGAGCTTGCTCGACTTCAAGGGGTGGTGATCTCGCCTTTAAGAGGAACCTAGAGAATCACACAAAAACAAAACACAAACTACATAGAGAGATCCTTAGGATCTGAGGTTAGAAGGTTACAATACTTGGGGAAAGTATGTGTGGGAGTGGCAACCCAAAATTAAGAAATGGCTCACTATTTATAGAGGAATTTTAGCTACTGTTCCACGGATCTCACGGATCCCTCACTTGAGGGATCCGTCCAGTGTAATCCTGAGGATCCGTGGGACGCTCCTCTTTGCCCATGGGTTTTGGGTCATGGGTCATGGGTTATGGGTCATGGGTCCTGGACTTTGGACCATGGGTATCCAAGTAGATACAATGTATCTACAAGATGCAATGCATCTAGTCCATGGGTCATGGGTTAAAACCATAGGTCATGGATAATGTCCATATATGACTTATGCATGATGTCATGCAATGGGTTATGGGTCATGCTCCATGGGCATGGGTCATGGACTTTGGGTTTTACCCAACTACATTCAATGTATTTGGTCAATGGGTCAAATACTTAAACTTCTACCCATTTATATTACCCATTATAATACATACTAGTTATGTATATATTTGCCCAATATGTAAACAATAGTTGTTGTACATATGTATTACTAAATCATAAAATCACTTTTACTTGTTTAGTGTTTTATGTGAAAACGTATGTGTGTTAGTAAACTATTGGCTCAAACCATTTACGTATTTTATTTTGTTTCGTTAAAATGATTTTACGTTTGTTATCGACAAAACATTAGAAGATCGTAAAATATAAATAAACGTTTTTACGGCTTATTTGTATTAACACAATGTGTGCCCGGGCGCTAGCATCTTAGGCACACATCCCCAACCTCATCCAAAATGGAAGGTGAAGGAATAGGTCGCCAGTTGGTCAATTCTTACCTACCCCTCGCAACTTCCTACTCTAGGGTCCTTTGGTCAATTCTTCTAGAGAAGTAGGTATTACTACCCTTCAAGACTACCAAGATTAGGGTAACTATCAACAAACTACGTATGCATACACTGGAAGCAATAATAAATGCGAAAGCATAATAAATAAAGGAATCAAAAGTAGGCTAACACCTAGTTTCCACATTACCAAAACATAATCGTGGAATGACTAATGAGACAACCACATAAAATGATAAATAAACAAGGAATGAACATCAAATAATTAATTAATATCAATTAATTAAAATACAATAAGTAAAAATGCACCAACAATTAAAATATAATCAAAATTAATATGATTAAATAATGAAACTAAATTAATAAAGAGATTCGAAAAAAGATTACATATCATGCCAAATAAATGCTATCGATCCTCTAGTTGAGTACCGGGGCAAAACCGCCCCTTCGAAAAACCACGACACCTACTGTCTCCCTTTTTCTTCTCGTACGGTAGCCAAAGGAAACATAGATATTTGATATGGGGTGAGTTCTCTACACCCTCCCATAGGGAGGGTTTGCAATGATTGGACGCATCGTCCGGTTGTACGATGTGCATCGCGGGTTGTACGGTTTGAATAAATCCCTATGATGTGATAATATAGGGAGGGTTCCTATATCACATCCCATTATTTGATATAGCCTCAAATTGATAAAAGATACCTCGTACATTAATGAGTATATATACTAATTTCCAACTTTGGGTTTGTCCGCGTCAACCCCCGGAACTTACGTCACTTTTCTCTTGAGGTCCTTGTGGTATATTTCATATATATAACACATCAAAATGTGTTATTTAACTTTATGACTTTGACAAATTCAGCCCCTCATCGTACTTCTCCATATTATCTTTGGTCCTTAATTATAATAAACTTCATAGCAAATGACCACTTTTAGTCCCTGGACTTTGATCCCTTTGCGCCCAAGTAACTAATTACGGCGTAACTAAATATCCGAGTTACGCCGTATTTCTTCATCTGTATATACTTATCAACTCCTCAAATCTCTTTACGGCGTAACTAAATTACCATGTTACGTCATAACCTTCATAATAAATAATTACAGCATAACCTTAAGAGTCGGTTACGCCGTATCCTTCTCGATACCGTATTTATGCTGTAACATAATTAACTAGTTACGGCGTAACCTTCATAGAGAATACTTTAGCCTTCGTAGTATGTGTTACAGCGTAATAAATTGTGCCACTTACGCCGTAATCTATCTTCGGAATATATTTTTGCACATGTTGGCCATTCCTCGCATCTTTTCCGCTCCAACGCCTCTTTATCTTGAATATAAATATGAACAAATATGAATGAATAAAGTATCATGTTAATACAAATGAGGCCATAAACACGGGACTTTGATATATAAAATATTAGGTAAATTTGATGTTATCACCTCTACAATAAAATTTCAAGTGTTAGTTAACCTTTGTTAAATAAAAGTTACAATGAAGGAATCAACAATTTATAAAATATAGATACCTCTTCGAGTTTCTGAGAATTTAAAGTCACGCAAATACTTTAAATGGCTTCATGCCTTATGCCCAGGCTTTCAGCAATAATATCATTTGCGAACAACTGCTCTCTTTTTGGTTACTGGCTCAAAGAAGAATCCCTCAGTCCTTCTAATAACCTGCTCGTCATTCACCTCACTAGCCTTTCGCTTCCTGCTCATTGGGGACTTAGGTCGTCATCAGCTTTACACAACCAATTGTAAAGCTCTATCAATAAAGGCTCTTTACAAGTCTCCATGTATTCAAGTACATATAAATCATACTCAACAGGTTGAGATTTAAGATACAAAATAATCCAAATGCCTCACTTACTGGGTTTCCAATCTTCCAGAGACGATTGATACATCATTCCATCATTGTAAATTTAAACCTTGCAGATGTACCTGTTCACATGTGATAATTTCTTAACCCATACGTCAAGTCAAACATCTCAGCACTCCTTCGATTCAGGATGAATATTCCACATAGCACTTGGTTTCGACAATCACATACGTAAGGAGACCCAATCATTTTTCACCATGATTATCAGGTGCTTAGGCATTCTCGGTATTTCATCGGATATCACTTTATTGATGAAATTGTATCTTTCCTAATGTGACTGATTAGACTAGTCTCGAGATTCAAAATAACGATGCATCATGTTAAATTATGCCATCTACGGTTTTAACAAAGACAATTAGTAAATTAAACATTTTATTGCAATAACTGCTAAACCCTTTCTTTCGCCTATTACACTAGGATATGACATTATACCATTACAAAGTGTTAAACTATGGCGCAATTCACCTTGCAATAATTTTTGGGTATGTGTTTTACCCTACTAATTTCCCACAGGTACAAGTCCTAGGGCGAGATTCCGATTTGGGCATATTTAATCTCTATTACACCTTTTGAGTTCTCTATGGTTCATCCCTAAAATAGACTAGACCATAAAACACTTCAAGTCCTGTCAAAACAGCTTAGCTCACGCTATGGATATATTGTCAAGTTGCTTCAAGGCTCACCCCAACCTCTCCGTTTATTCACCTCCATACATCACGTTATGACACAATTAATTTGAAGTGTCCGATTACTTTGAGTGTGCTAACACATGGGCGATGTATTTTTGTCTAAGATTATCATAGGGTAATACCTAAACCCATCGGGTTTACAGTATTCTATTTTATATCCCCTTTTCAAAGCGATTTTAAAAGTCGTTTTATGTATGGACTATGCATGAGTTCATACCATAATTTGTTATCTAGAAAAAACAAATCTTTGTAATAAAAAGTGTCTAAACTCGGGTTACCCATTCCAAGAATTTTCTAGCTTAGCCCACTAAATTCATAGCACTACCATTTTAATTACATAATATCGCTGTTAAGGATCTTGTGCTTAAGTACACCCCTCATGACCATGCAAGAGCCCACTTTTATTATGTCTCTAATAATACCGATTGACATATTATTTATCTATCAAAGCATCCATACTTAAACATCTAAAAGGATAAGTGTGCAAAGAACAACGTTTTCATAACTGGTACTCATAGAAATGCTGGTGCACACCAAATGGAACACAGAAGTTGGTAATGAGAAAAGAGTGACCAAATTAAATGAAAATGAAGAAGAAAGAGTGACCAAGTTGGTAATGAGAATATGATAATATTCACATGGAGGGTATAACGGTAATTATCCAGGGTTTATATTTGTTCGGGATAGTTATATTTAAGTATAAAAGGAAAAAATATAGCCCCAAAGGGATATGTATATTCGACTGACCCCCTAGGGGGAGTTTGACTTCACATCAAACTTTGTATACATATGGATAATTATTTAGAGACTTCTTGTGCAATTAGGATTGTCTTTGGTTTCCTATAGATACAAAGACAAACTAAACTAGAAAACACATTAATCCTCGAACCCTAAATTCGAATCCATCTTCCTCTCCTCAAATCGTTTGAACGATTGAGACTTACCAAAACCCTAATCGATTTCCATTGATCTACTAGATGGATCTCGCACTCTCGAACTTGTATAGGTTTGTAACCCTAGTTCTACCTGTGATGGGATCCTAAACTGTTCGACTTGATGGAAAACAGTGTAACAGATAGCAATTTTAAAATTTTATTTAAACATCAAATAAGCAATAATCAGATTAAGATGCACAACGGAAGAAACAATTAAGATTACAATTTACATAAAAAGGTTATTATTGTCCCATAATCAAGCCCTAATCATACGAATTATAGAAATAGAGAGAGAGAGGGAAAAAGTTGGTGCACACACATAAACTAAGCAGAGAAAGAGAAAGAAATATATATTATGTAAATGAGTGTATGTGCACAATGGATGCCAAAAAGAAAAAAGAATAAAAGAATAAAGGAAAAAAAAACCTGATTATATCCATATTTTCTCACATAAGTTTGACTTTGCAAATATTAATGCTATTAATTTGGTACAGCTGTAATTCTCTAACGTTTAAATCCGTCAGCCATAGCTAACTCTTAATTTGGTAGAAGTTAAGGTTTGTAGGAAAACCTTACGTAAAAATGATTTCTAACATTTTGATCGATTAATTCACGAGGTTTAAACTTACCGCTAAACAAACTCTAACTATAATGTTTCAAAGTCCGGTATCTCGCTCTAATCAAATTAAATATCATAGAAGTTACGGTGTTTGTGAACAGCTTATGTAAAGTCTCAATAGGTCGTATGCTTCACATAAGACAAATACTCGTTCGGTCCAACTGTATATTTTTTCATCCTATGACTATTGACTATGACTCAGTATAAGATGTTAGAGTGTGCTAATTTTCTTTTTTAGATGCAAGTCTTTTACTCAAAAAGAGGCAGAAGAGATACTGCCTCCTAAAAATTCTTACCTCCTCTATGTTTTTTTTTTTTGTTATAATTTTCTTTTTTGCAAAAACGTAAGTCAAAATATTTTTCATGTTTGTGACTTCAACATGTACAAATAAATATGTGGACTCAAATAATAATTAGAGAAAACTCCAAAATACATCTTTGTGGTTTACTCTAATTTGCACTATATATCACTCTCGCAAAAGTTTTAACATATACATCACTCCATTAGTAAAAGTTAACCTATATACATCCCCCTGTTAGAATATGGACTAACGGTGCAAATTATTTCTCCGTTATCTCCTAACGAGACAAAAAATATTTACACCATTAGTCCTCTCGGTTAACAGTATTTGCACCGTTAGTCTTTTGAGTTAAATTTACGCCGCAACCCCTTTGTGTTTTTAATTTGGCGAGTTTAGTCCCTACGGGGGTATATAAGCGAATGAGTTAGGGTTGCCCTTCATAACCCTAATCACACACACACACTTATAACTTTTCCGGCGCCGCTCCTCCTTCTCCGGCCGTCGTCTCCGATCACCACCACACGCCATCACCATCAACACCATTGCCATCATCACCTACAACCCTTCCTCATTATATCCTAACCCTAAACCTACTTTTACTCTCTCCTCTCTCACACCCAAACGACCACCACCACCACAACACCGCCACCTTCATCATTAAAATAACACCAAACCCACCTCTATTTCTTGCTTGTGAACACGAATCCACCACTCACGCGCTATAAATCCAACCACACGCGCCACCACCGCCGCCATTGTTGTCGTTTTTGTGTCTTGTTAAGTTAGATCAAGTGGTTGACATAACAACCACACCGATTCACAATCTTGTGTGAATCGGTGTGAGTCTAAAACAAACGGTGCAAATACTGTTAACCGAGAGGACTAATGGTGTAAATATTTTTTGTCTCGTTAGGAGATAACGGAGAAATAATTTGCACCGTTAGTCCATATTCTAACAGAGGGATGTATATAGGTTAACTTTTACTAACGGAGTGATGTATCTGTTGAAACTTTTGCGAGAGTGATGTATAGTGCGAATCGGGGTAACCCACAGAAATGTATTTTGGAGTTTACTATAATAATTATAACAAATATTTATGATTTACTACATCATTTAGACGCCTTGTGAGTTTCTTTTCACGTAAATGCAATGGTCTTTTATTATTTAAAGGGGGAATTGCATATATTTAAATTGTAGAAATTGATAATTTACGTCATTTAGATGTTCACATATAAGATTTTACAAGTACTGTTATATGGTCCTAACTCTAATTCTCACTCAAAATCCGTCTTTCATAACTATTTGAGAAAACTCAGTTTTTATAGTTTCAGTCTTACATATCTAAATGGCCAAAGACCAAGCTTTTCTTCTTCGATGTTAAACTATTTTCTTTCAAATGGTTTTAAAAATAGACGTAGAATTTTCCTCTTAATTGGATTGAGCGGTTTGATAAATCTACTCATTTCAACTCTTAGTAATTTGTTCTTTTTTTTTTCTATCGCCTTGCTAGGTTTTATAAAAAAATATGCCGTTTAAAAAAAAAAGAAAAAAAAGAAACGTATCTTCAATCTAAAACGTGCAGTGTAAAACTACGAATGTTGTTTATTTATGTAATTCCTGCCTTTTGCCTTTTTTCTATTGCTACATCACCCGTGTATCTTTTAGTCTTATATATTATTCAAATTGGCATGCAGTCTAAATAAAAATTTGTATTTAGCGCAACGCTTTTAAGGGTTTATAGGAGTTTGAACTTATAAAATAAACAATTTATAGAATAAGTTTTGTTTGTTACACTAGCTTATAAGCCTCCATAAACCTAAACTCATTGAAACGGGCTTATTGGGAAAACTTAAAATATATCTAAATAAGTTGATGTATTTTAATATAATTTTGCATTAATAAGCTTCACTCTAACTAATTTTCAAATAGTTTTATGAAAGTATAAACTTTAACTTTCGGCTTATAATATAAACTATAGTTCCAGACTCAACCTGATCAGCCATATAGCTCGATCTAGCCCCCGCTGCAAGTTGCAGTTAATTTTGTCAAACATATCCATAGTATTCGAAATAAGAACGATCATTACCATGGAGCTACCAACTTATGTGAAAGAAGACTTTAGACCTTACCAAACATCACATGTTGTCATATTGTATATCATAGTTCTGTTTTTATACTATATTTATTTTGTGTGTGATTTACATGGCTTATTAAATACACAAGTATAGTTACATTGTTAATACATGTCTATCATGGATTAAATTTCCTCAATGCCCACGAGAGAAAAAAAAAACATAACGCACAGTTAAGTGTACGTAAAACGGTATGTTTTCATACATTTTCTTGATGTTTAAACACTTTCACCTCAATCACTGAGTTTGATTTTATTACACCAAGAATGTTTAATTTCTATTTAAATAAAGGTAGGTTGGTAAACAAGGGGATTTTAAATCCACCAAAGTCGTATAAATATTTTTCCTTTCAGATGACTAATTCAACAATTAAAACACGATATGAATATCTTTAATATTTATTCATTAAGTCAACAGTCAAATATCGAAAACGTTGACACTAAGAAACTTACCAAATACCTACTCGGAAATATGTATATATAAGTATGCATTTCAACCATAAGTTGGTATAATTTACAAGCTAGTTCACAAAATGAAGTCGTTTAGCATTTTTTGTGTTTTCTTAGCACTTCTTCTCTTGGTATACACAAACCCCATTGAAGCTGGTAGAGTTTTGCATATGAAGAATGGTTTTATCGATTTAAAGAACGCAAACTTTCTTGTTTTTCAGTCTCTTCCTAAAGGACCTGTTACACCTTCGGGTCCATCAGGGTGCACTTATATTCCTGGAAGCAATGGCCGACCTTGTCCTTAACGAACTTCTAAATGGTGCCATTGCTCAGTAACAGGCCACGATGAAGACGCACGTCACCTAGCTAAGCTACTTGATTAGATGATCGAGCCTCGGATTCTAACCTTTTTGCAAGTCGTTGGGAAAGATTTGATGATTTCTTGAATTCAGTTATTCATCAATGGTTTATTTTTTTGTTAAATCAGTATTAATTAGTGAAGATTAACTAGTGGAAAGCTACTATTTTGTACAAAATTTTTTTTGTTAACCATGGTCCCAATCCCACTCCATGCCTATATGTCATATATATATACTTGTAATAAGACTATGTTTATTTTTTTAATTTCATGGCTTATGGTTTTATTTGATTTTTTATACAATTTATAGGTTACTTATTATTACTGAAATAGAATTTTGTTAGTACTTAACTAATAGCATTGTATTAATTAATTACTACTTGATGCATGTATATTAAAAACTTTTACATGATTTATATGATCGATTTCACGAAAAAAAAAAAAGCGATCGTATGATAAAAAACCTTATGAAAAGATATAATTGCAGTAACGTTAAAACCTGTAATATATGTGAAATCAATTGATAATATCAACCATGAATTTGCACTTTGCACTGCATGTACATATGAAATCAATGATACATAATCTGATTAGATAGGAAAAGAGCTTATAAATATCAAATGGCTTGTTTTCCAATGATAGCTATGTTGTGTGAGAAACTCTTGAATTAAATGAATATGGGTTCAAGTTCCGCTTAACACGTGTCAGATAGATTGTAGTTTATATTATATGAGATAGATAGTTATGTTTTAAAAAGACAAAAAAACTATAGATTTGTGATGATATTTTTATTTCTTAAATTTAGAATTACAACGATAACAACTTTACTCGTTTTATATAACATATCAAAACAATTATTAAGTTAGTTGTTGCAAATTAAATACAAATACATGGGAGTAGGAGTATAAACGAGTTTGTATTTCCCTATATGTATGCATTTTTTTTATAACAATTTCCATTTATGTGTATCATTTTCTTTATTTCTATCGCACAATACTATATCTAAGTTTGGACTAATTTCTTTATTAAATAAATGTAACATCTGAAATTTATGGAGCATACAAAAGTCCAAAATGTACCATGCATCATTCATACCCTTGACGCTTCTTTATCAAGAATTCCTAACATACATTCATGATAGTATCATTTGGCAACTCCGTAAGTCCATGTAATACCAAAACTCTCATTCATTCTCACACGCAAGTCAAGACAATGGTGGATCGATTAGGAATACTGTGAACCAAATGGCTAATAACTTGAAAATTCATCCTACTTATTCTTATTATTTTTATATATCTAGTTATTGTCCACCTAATCACTATCAGTCCAAATACTCATTTTCCACAATCTGCAGAATTCCAAAACGTCATTCGAAGCCACAACAAACCCTAAATTGGAACATATCGAATCAAACAAACTCATTGTCGTTTTTCCAAATAAACACAAGCAACTAGGTTTGTTTACTGTTTGCCCTAATTTTATTTATCGTATTTGTGTTAAAATTTTTGTTTCTTAATAATTTTTTTCAGTTGTTAATAATTAGGTTTTTTTGTAATTGTGGCAGGTGTAATGATTGCGAAGATGAAGTGGTTTTCAAAATACGGAAACATGATTCTTGTGCATTTGGTACGTTAAGGTGTGAAGAAGGGTTTGTTACAAATGTTTACGCTTTTACCTATGATAGGGATACGTTTAGTCCTACCCTAGATTATATGGTGGCAAGTTTTAAGGAAAGAATTTAGGCATTGTTTTTTTGTTTACCTACTAAATCATTAGAAGACGGGTTGAAGTTAGTTTATACCGCCAATGATGTTCATGCCATGTTTGACATGTCAGAAAGACATGGTTCAATAAATTTGTTTGTTACACATAAGCCACATGAGCTAGTCGATTACTATTTAAAAACACAGGTTAGGGTGGCTCTGTTCATGAGGTTGTGGGTTGGATTGAGGAATATGCTAGCTTACGTTGTTAAGTTCAACACCTCTTAGAACTAGGTCTAAAAGGAATGGTGTTGTAAGCAAAAAAAAAAAAAGGTATTGTGACCCAAAAAAAAAGGGTGGTGTAACCAAGAAAACAAAAGCTGTTGTAAGCAAAAAAAAAAAAAAAAAGTTGATAAGGGAAAAGAAAAAGTGAATGAGGATGAGGCTGTTTTAAGGAAGAAAAACAAAGTTGTGGTAACCAACTATTAGAGGGGTTTTAGTAATGACAATCATGATTGAAGACGTGGTTGTTGTAAACAAGAAAAGTCATGTTCTACCAAAGGCCATTGGTCTTATCGTTAGAGAGGGTGCATGAAGAAAGTGGAAGCATATGTGGGTGTTGTAAACAAGAATAGGCAGGTTCTATCAATGGCTAGTGATGTTAAAACTCTTAAAAAACCTAAAAAGTAGTGTTAAAATTACTGACTGCATACTTGCTCTAAGAGCACCAAAATATGTGGGAAACCCATAAAGCAAAATTCATGTGTTCACTGGTGAGTTTTCATTGTTTAGGTTACTGAATTACATTGCATCTTTTGTTACTGCATTGCATTTTTTAGGGTGTTTGGAAACTGCAAATATTGGTTGGTTGAATTGTATTGCATCTTTTGTTACTTAATTGCATTGCATTTATTTTTGCATATTTTGTTATTGCAATTATTGGTTAGCTTACTTGAATATGGGGTGTTTGGATAGTGTTTTTTGGATACATGGTTGCCTGTTTAGATTGAAGCCTTGTTGTGACCATAGTTATTCTAATAGGTTCATTGGATTAGTAGTTGATATGTTCATTAGATTAGCAGATGCTAATACTTTGACTTTAGAATTTCTAGCCATTTGTTTTATGTCACTCACTTCATATTAATATCTCTCATCTTGTATGGTTGAACAGCTACAACAGATTTCTTCACATTCAAAGTTATAAATTTCCATTTAATTTTCTCCTTTACAATCTTTGTTAAAACTTCCTCATTCCTCTTTAATTCTTGAAATATTCTGACATTTCTTTCATGCAATATATTATACACATAGGTTGCAGTTCCAATTTTTCATAAAACACTTTAGATATTATTTTTGCAATGCATATCCTGTAATCTAACCATGATTTTAGCCCATTCATCATTAGCTTGATCCATGTATATCATCTTCTTGATTCCTTCCCAAATTTTCTTTGAATATGAGCACTTAAGGAATAAATAAGTAAGCGAGTCTGCATTTTTTATGAATAACCAACCACATAAAAGGTATGTCTTGGCAAACACTAAGAAAACTATACTGCTCTGTGCCATGTAATTGTTGGGTACTCCATCCTTCCATCCTTCCAAACATCCCTTATAGTGAACTTAATTTGTTTGTTTTTGTTGTTTATCCAAATTTCTAACTTGCAATTTTTTGTAACTTAAGTTTGCTGCTACAGTAACAAGTTTTGCAGTACTTGGTTCATCCAGTGGTTGTTCATTAGTTCTTGGTTCATTCAGTTGTTGGTTCTTGCAATGCTTGTTCATCAGTAGAAGGTTTAGAAAGTAATTTGATGTGGCATATTTTGGAAAAATGTATCTTGCGAACAAAAACACTAAGTAGTAGCAATATGTGTAAGGTTGTACAAATCTAAACAATTAGGATCTATGAATTTGTGTATGGGCAGACCTCTAAACAATTTGGTTCTATGAATTTCTCTTTTTGTAATGTGTATGTTTTGGCAATTTGCATGTTTCGGTAATTTGTGTTTTTTTTGTAATCTGTGATTTTATTCGTGTTTGTACTTGTGTTAAACTATATATTGTAAGCATGTTGCATTCTATTTTTGTGATTTAAGGAGGAAGAAAAAATGACATGGAAAAAATAGGTGAGTTGGATAACTTGCTCCACATGGGCATTCCCTGCTAAGTAGGTAAAATGTTACATGAAAGTGCATTGATTCTAAATGTTAGGGATTTAAGTGCACAAATTTTAGTTAACTACAAGTAGTTAACTAAAATGATTCTAAAGTAGTGCACAAATTTTAGTAACTACAAGTAGTTAATTACTTGTAGTTAACTACAAAGTGCATTGATTCTAAATGATTAGAACTGACAAATGTGTCAAGTATGATAAATTTGTAAGTGATTAATTCATTTTTTTTAGTGTTAAAGATTATAAAAATTCTTAATTGTTAACTACAAGCATAGACGGACCTTAATGGAGACAGGGGAGGGCCACGACCCTCTCAAAACTTTGAGGTTTTTCTTATATTTGCTTAAAGAAAATACAATTTTGACTCTCCCAAATTAACTGATATAACACTTAGCCCTCCCAATAAATTCACCCGAGTTCTGTCTATGACTACAAGTAGTCCAAATTTTTAGTGCACAAATTTTAGTAACTACAAGTAGTTAATTACTTGTAGTTAACTATAAAGTGCATTGATTCTAAATGATTAGAACTGACAAATGTGTCAAGTATGATAAATTTGTAAGTGATTAATTCACTTTTTTTAGTGTTAAGATTATAAAAATTCTTAATTGTTAACTACAAGCATAGACGGACTTTAATGGAGACCGGGGAGGGCCACGGCTCTCTCAAAACTTTGAGGTTTTTCTTATATTTGCTTAAAGGAAATACAATTTTGACTCTCCTAAATTAACTGATATAGCACTTGGCCCTCCCAATAAATTCACCCAAGTTCCGTCTATGACTACAAGTAGTCCAAAATTTTAATGTTACAGAACATTTATAATCTTAATGAAATGCACCATCTAACTTTTCGTGACAACTACTAGTCTTGGGTCGATAAAGAAACATAGCTCACTCCTACCTTCAGGGACGGAGCTAGGGGGTCTTGCGGGTGTCCGGGAACCTCATGAAATTTTTCGATGTAGTGTTAATTTTTGGAAAAAAACATTGATTTTTTCTAAATGAATTTTAAATGCACCTGGTCCTTCGAAATGTGTTTCCAGTATTACGGTTTAAAAGATTTTGTGCATCCAGTCATATTTGATCCTGGCTCCGTCTCCGCCTGCCTCTTTGTGTAACGAAACAAAATATAAAATTTGAATTACATATTAGCTATATACAGAATTAACCAGATAGAATATATATGTGAGGCATGCATAACATGCTATTGACTTCTCTTTCGTATGAACTCGATCGCCTAACGAATTCATTATTAAACGTTTTTGACTTTCCTTTTGTTAAAAGAGATGATGTCATATGACATTAGCTTTCACGATTCTAATGAATTAAATGAGTTATACTAATATTCAGACAACTAAAAGAAAATACCAGAAAATTGGAAAAACGATATCCATTAGGTGATTTGCACGCATCTTTTTTATTGATACACAGCTAGCGTATCATTTGTAAATAGTTGTTAATTTGTTATTCAAAACCTCAATTTACTTTATTTTGAACGTATTGTCCTTACTACAATTCGATATCAAAGCAATATTCATTCTTTTTTAATGGGGTTTTTACACCCGAGGGTCACCCTACTTTTCCAAAATGTTCTTTTTAGTTATTGTACTTTTTTTTGTCTACTCAAGTCATTGCACTCTATTAGTTATTTATTATTCATTAAACTTCATTAAAGTGTCTATTTAGAAGACTCATGTGACTGAACCTCCGGTGACCCTTGATGACTAGGATGCCATGTCATTTTTTGTAAATACATGTCAGCAAAATCAGCCACATCATCCATATTTCCACTTTGTGGCTTTGTGCTCTTTTCTTTTCTTCTCCTTTTTTTTTGAACGGAACTTTGTGCTCTTTTGACTTAAAGACAAATTAGTGATTTACATGAACATAAAATACATAAAAGATTGTTTTCTTGTAGAGAATATTGACCTTGTTGTGTAGCAGGTAGCTACAAAATGCATTCAACAAGTGCAAATGCAATATTTTGATGTCAACAGTTGGCAAAAACTATGACCAAAAGAAATGAAAAGTGTTATACAACTATTGCCAACCAAACTGTGCAATATATCTTTCAATCAAATTGGTGAAATATATTCCCAATCAAAATAGAAATAAATGATAAAACTTGATAAAAAGTAATATGATTTCTCAACCAAATTGGTGCATAGAAAGCAAAAAAGCAATGTATAACAGTAGCAATAAAGCAAAAGCACAACAATGTGCATTTATTCAATAACAAGGGCATTATCTTCTATGAGACCAGAGGCTTCTTAAAGATCTAACTGGAACTCCTTTCTGTTGGCTTCCTTATAATCAACTTTGGGTTTGCTTTCGGCTTGCTAACAAAGACTTGATCTTGCACAGGGTGAGTTTGTGACTCATTCTCAACTTGTGATATATTTTGTGGCTGGGAATTATAATTAGGACTCTGTTCAACATGTGCTTGGTGGACTAAATCTGAAGGATTGGTTTGAGCTTGCCATGTGGGTAACGTATCTCCATAAGTATTCTACAAAAATGAAATTATCAATGATGATAAAGCATGTAATTTAAACTTCTCATTTAGAAATATATGAATCTTATGAACTTACTGCTAGCAATACTGATCCATCATTTTCAGCAAATGAAACACCCATTCCAAATTGCCTTGACCCACTAGTATAACACGTTGCAGCATCACCCCTTCCTTTTGATCTTGCACCACCACCTCTACTTGTAACACCTTTACCACCTCTACTTGTAGAACCACCTATTCCTCTCAAACCACCTCTAGCACTCGAATCACCTCTAGAACCTGATTCACCTTTACTTTTAGTAATTGTTGCATTTGAATAGTCTCTAACAATAGTTGGTCCACTATTGTTATAAGTTGAACCATCAGTACGTGTAGTACGTGTGGCACTCCTTTTATCACATGATGCACGATTATGTCCTTCCTTACCACACTTCTTGCAATGCATAATTCTGCCGACCCTACTAACATTGTTCCTATTTTTATCATTCCGTTCACTAGCATCTCTTTTTCTTTTGGTTGGTGGCCTTCCAGGCATTCTTCTAGCAATTGGAGGCAATGGTTTTTGGTAATTGGTGGTAGGCCATTGCAACATTCCAGTTAGGGGGATTATGAAATGATTGTAAACAACTCCGAAGGTTGACGTCTTATACCAATCAGAAACATACATGTCTGGGTTTTTATGTAAAAAGTAAATGGCAGCAAACCCATGAGCACATGGAATTCCGGTGAGTTGCCATTGCCTACAAGTACATGTTGATGAGTGTGTAAATACTCATCATTTTCGTACAAAATAAACTGCAAAATCATCTGAAAACACTCAGAAACACATCAAAATGATCAAAATATCACAAATCAGTGTTTTATGTGTTTCAAATGCAAAAATATCAAAATCAGATGAAAAACATATCAAATTTACAAAAATTGCAGTTTTAGTCCCCCAAGTTTATAAAATTGTCAAAAATAGTCCCTGAGCCAAAATTTCAAAAGAAAAATCACCAAAGGTCTTTTTAAAATCATAAATTGTCATATTTAGTCCTTTGGTGAGAAATCTAAAAGTTTTGAGAAAATTACATTTTAGTCCCTAAAAATCCAAAATGTTCAAAACTAGTCCTTGGAAATTTTCAAAAATGTCAAAATCAACCCTTGGATTAGTAAAGTTGGCAATAACAACCCTTGACTACATTTTCATAAGTTACATGATTGGTCCTTTGGTTTTGAGAAATTGCATTTTGGTCCTTGGTGTTAATAATATCACAAACCCATCCGGACCCTAATATAATTACCCAAGCCCAAAAACAATACACTGGCCCAATCCCTTTATCCGGTCCAAAACCACAACCCGACCAACCCAGTTACCAACCATTTAAATAATACAAACCGCCACCAGTGGTCTTCCCCGACATCTTTGTCTCCCCCCTCCTCCAGCCACCAACCAGCTCCTAAAACCACCCTACTATACATCCTGTCTCCCTCCACCTCACCTACCCTTACAACCACATTAAATGCTACCCTTTCCTGTCCCAAATTTCCAAAACCAGATTTTGGCGCCAAAATGATCCAATGGCCAAGATGGCTCATAAGATATCCAAAGGCTGAGAATTATGCTGGGATTTGATCAGAAGGAGAGAGAAAGCATTTTGGAGCATAAAAAGAGACAAGATGAAGCAAGTTGGAGAGTTAGTTTTTAGTTTTATATAATTGTATGTCGTTTTAATATTCATAGGTCCTAATTAGCTTCAAAATTGTATTTCTAAGTTGTTTTGTACTCACTTTAGTAGCTCAGTGTATTAAAAACCTTTGTTAAGCTTTAATTCAAATTAATGCTCAGTTTCTTCATTTTCTATCCACTGTTGAGATTTTAATTTTCAAGTACCTGTGTTTAAGCTTTTAAAAGCTTGGTTGCAATATCAAATAAGCTTATAGAAGCTTACTACAGCTTTGTATAAGTTTAAATTTCACTTTCAAGTAACTTTAGTTCCTGGTCAATGAAAGTCAAAGGAAGGAGCAAAATGGGTACAGAGATGGAATGGGTTGATTCAAAGGTGGAAATGGGTTGAATTGGAAGCCAGTAGGTTGGATTAGTTTAGTGGTTTCTTGGTTTCACAGTTGGCAGGCCATAGTGGCCATTGGACATTTGTAAGTCACATTTACAAGTTTCTATGCATAATCAGTAATTGTAGTTGCAATCTGTTTAATCATGTTCTAATAGATGTATTTAGGTGTATTTAAGTGAGTTTGATCTTAATCACATGTTGGTTTAGTGTCTAGACTAGTTTTGGTTCACAAATCAGTTGACTCAAGAGTGTTTGGCATAAGCTGATATAACTGTGATAGGTGAGATCTCAGTGCTAGATTTCTTTTGCTAGTAGTTTGTTTAGCTCATTTGAGCCTTAATCTGTCCAAGTTTTTGCATGTAACAAGACTAAAAGTCAAAATAAGTTTCAAATTGTCTCACTGATAAAACTGTTGGATTTTGGATTTGGAAATCTTTATCTTGTGTTTGGAAATCTTAAACCTTGCTTTCATTACACTTATTGTACCTTATAACAACAATTTCAGTCATCAAAAGTGGATTCAAGTTTCATTTTAGTCAACTGGTGTCTTATTTCAAAAAGTCAAAACAAGTCAAAAATTTGGGTTGTGCAGATAATGCAGCTGATGCACAGGACTCATTAATGAGTTTTAGAGTCTGATTTTTGGTTTATAAGTAGTCCTCTAGGTGATTTATAAGATCCAGTATCTGTTTTAGGCTCAAGCCCTCTGGTTGAGCTTGTGCATAAGCTCAAAACAAGGTCTTATTGCCCTGCTCAGGACTCGGTATTAACTGAGTGGTTTTCTCAGTTCTTGTGCAACTTGCACAGAGTTCATAAAAGCTTTGTAAGGTCTGTTCTTTTGGTCATAGGTAGTCTCTTAGGTCTAGTTTTAGTCTTGATAATCAGTTTTCAGTTTGTAGCTTATTTGTAGATTGTGCTTTAGTTTAAAGTTGGTACCAAAACTGTTTCTTAGCTTAAAATCAAAATCACAAAATCTGTTTATCTTGTTAACCAGTTGTTGTAGCTTGTTGATTTTAGTTTAATTTGGTCATTTTTAGTACTCCATAGCTTCTGTGCTCAGTAGATAGCTTGTTTGGTTCATTTGCTTAACAAGTGCTTATTTCATCACTTGATTGAGCAGTTTCATTTTCTTCCACATAGCATACTGTTTTTCCATTTTTCCTAGCTTCTATATATTATTTTAGAATTTTCCTGAAATTTTGAGATTTTTCTCAGCTGTTTTGCTATTTTTCCTAATTTAATCTAGTTTTTAAGCATTTTTAAATAGCATTTAATACAAAAAATTCAGAAAAGGTTCCAAAAAATAAGTTTTCATTTTTCTTAGACTTAGATAAATATAAAAAGTAGAAAAAGTAATTTTCTAGATTTTTCATAGTCCATTTGGTAATTTTTAGTGATTTAATTAGATTTTAATAGTTTAAAATTCATAGAAAATAGAAAAATAGTCACAAAAATACAAAAATAGTTTTGAAAAGTCTATTTTGATATTTTAGACTTTTCCAAGTCTTAATCTTATTTTTCTAGCCTTATTTCACATTTTCTTGTATTTTAGGTAATTAATTATTAGTTAAAAATAGTTTTTAATTAGATAATTAGTCTTAAAAATAATTTTCTTTTTCCATAAATTTTCTTCTATTATTAGGATTGTAAAAACATCATTTTCATATTTTTAGGGTTAATATTGACTTAGTTTCACTTTTTTATTTTGTACGTCGCGTAGATTTTAATTTCAGTTTTCTAAAATCATAAAAACAAAAATATCATTTTAATTTTAGTGATAGCGTTTATTTAATAGGTTTTATCTTTTTAATTTCCTCTCATTTGCATGTTAGCCTTTGTATTTGTTTGATATTTCTGTAGTCATAATAATCAATCATAATCCTTTATCGTTCAAACTTCTCGATCACTATACGTAGATTGATCCATTGCACAGCTCGCTGGGACATAACGACCCGGGGAGACTCTATACTCCTCTGATCTTCATTGATTTCGTGCTTGAGCTGTTTTAGGTTTTCTTACGCTTGCGTGAGGGAACTTGACGGTTTTGCGCGCATCAAATTTTTGGCGCCGCTGCCGGGGAGCTGTGCTGATTTATCTCCCGTTTTAGCAGATTAGTTGTTTGAATCCTCACTCATTGTTTATATCATCATTCTCTGTATATATATATATCCATATTTTCTTCTAAAAGATCCAAAAACCAAAAACAAGCCAAAAACTTATAAAACACAAAAATATTTTCTCTTTTGTTTCTATATATGTATCAAAAATAAACATACAAAAAGAATCGTCGTTTTCTCTAATAATTAACAACTTAAAAGATTACCACCGAAAACCAAGGCAGTGCACTACCTAACTGGGGGTGCGACCATAATAAGTTCCCGAACTAAAGATATAAAACTTGCCTTTGTGTCCATTGTGATTGGTGTACCTTTTTCAAAGAAGCCATTCATCTTGGATTATTGGTAAAGTTCACTGTTGTTTTGCCTCGAATTTGTGTTAATTGATTTTGTTGTGATATCGACGTTTCAGAACCAGAAAACCCATAAAGATTCTTCTCACCCCAGTTTTTACAAAACGTCTTCATAATTCTCATTCTCATCTGAAAGATTTTCATAATTCCATTTCTCTCCTTAACTCTGAGGTTCCTTAGAGTTAACTCTAGTGTATGCGCACTCGCTCTTCTAGATCTGTGAGCCCATTTCGTGAGCTTGTCAAGATTCCAAGAAGGCGTGTTCGTAGACTTTCTGCTCCATCAGTCGGATCTGAGATCCGGACTGTTCACACTACTCCCGTCGCCATGGCAGACGAACGTACTATGGCGGAAATGCTCCAGGCACCCACCGAGGGTTATGGAGATGCCATTGTTTTACCCGTTATCAACTCTGATCACTTTGAATTGAAGACACATTTGATCCAACTTGTGTCTACAAATCAATTCCGCGGGTCTGATCGAGAAGACCCGTATGCACACATCCGTTGGTTTAACAAGTTGACTTCAACTATCAATTACAAGGATGTGCCACAAAAAGTCATCAAGTTGATGCTTTTTCCATTCTCTCTTGAGGGGACAGCCCGGATTTGGCTGGAAAAAGAACCCCCTCGATCTATCGAAACTTGGGAGGATCTTGTTCAAAAGTTTGTGAACTACTTCTTTCCTCCATCAAAGACGACTAATCTTAAAAATGAAATTTCTGGATTTCGTCAAAATTTCGATGAAAATTTTGGAGAGGCATGGGAGAGATTCAAAGATCTCCTCAGGAAATGCCCCCATCATGAATTCACGGAGCTTCAACAAGTAAATATCTTTTACAATGGGTTGAACGGTAATGATCAAGATTCTTTAAATGCAGCCGCAGGCGGCAATATCTTGAATCGTAAACCTAAAGATGTGATTGAGATTTGCGAGCAAAAATCAAAAGTTCCTATTTCTCGCAACAAAGTTAATGTTCCGAACACTCCTGCTTCTTCATCCGGTAACTCTTCCGAGTTAGCCGCTCCGTTAGCCGCTCTAACGGACATCATCCATTGTATGATAAAAGAAGTAAAGGAAATCAAAAGCGAAATTCATAAGCCGGAACCAATCAAAGCCGTAAACAAGGTGTGTGAAACTTGTAGTGGTCCACATGCGTATTATGATTGTCAAGCAACCGATGCTTCCTTTTACCAAGCTCCCGTAGCTTCGGTAAACCACAATCAATACCGACCACAGGCTGATCCTCATTACCGTGCACCTAGCGGTATGACACCACCTGGTTTTCCTCCTGTGCAAAACCATGGCAATCAGAACCATGGTAATCAAAATCGCTTTGTTCCGAATCAAGGACAAAATTTCAATCAAAACCGGAACAATTTCAACCAACCTCAACCATATCAAGCTCCTAATCAACAAAGCTATCAACAACCTCCTCAAGCTCCCATACCAAATGACTTCATGAAAATGACTGAGGCAAACATGCGATCAATGCAAACTCAGATCAATAACATGAGAGGTGAGCTAAAAAGGGAAATTGATACCACATTATCTCGCCAGACAAATGAGTTAAAGAATATGATGAGCAGTTTCATGAACATGAATATGAACAAAGCTTCACCATCTTCTGGAGGACTCCCAAGCAATACAGTTACCAATCCAAATGCCGAGTTGAAAGCCGTCACCACTCGTAGTGGTAAGACGCACAATGGACCTACGACTCCTATGCCCCCTCCTCCTGTGGCATTTAGTCAAGTTACCAAGGAGACAACGGACAAGGTGCATTATTCAAGCCCACGAAGTACCGCACACGTCCCACCTTCGGTAGTCCAAGCTTTAAGTCCGGAACCCGATGTTCCGAGGAAAAATCCTGAGCCAGAAAACACTTCCATCCCGGCTCAAAAGTCTAGTCAGCTTCCCTACCCATCAAGAATGAATGATGAGAAGCTCAAAGACAAAAACAAAGAGCAAATGGAAAAGTTTTTCCAAATCTTCAATGAGCTTCACTTTGATATAAGCTTCGTTGATGCTCTCGTTCTAATGCCTAAATTTGCATCCACGCTTAAAGGCTTACTCACCAACAAAGATAAGCTATCAGAGATGGCGAAAACCCCTCTAAATGAGCAATGCTCAGCGGCCATTCTTAACAAGCTTCCCGAAAAGCTTGAAGACCCTGGCCGGTTTTTAATCCCGTGTGATTTCTTGGGGATGTTTCAATGCTCCGCCTTGGCCGATCTTGGCGCTAGCATTAACCTCATGCCACTCTCAGTATGGAAGAAACTGTCTCTTCCTGAACTTTCATCCACTCGTATGACACTCGAGCTAGCGGATCGTACCGTAACTCGTCCTCTTGGGATAGCCGAGGATGTCGTGATGAAAGTAGGAAAGTTTCACTTTCATGCTGACTTTGTTGTAGTAGACTTCGATGCAGATCCTAGAGTTCCCCTCATCTTAGGGAGAGCTTTCTTAAGAACGAGTCGTGCTCTGATTGATGTGTTTGCTGAAGAGTTGACCATTCGGGTTGACAACGAAGAGCTCACGTTAAATATCAACCAGAACTCCAAACCTCTGTACAAACAGAGTGTTGCCACAATTGATCAAAAATCTGAAAGATTCAATGCAACACTCTCAAACTTCACGGTTAAGAGGAGTTCCCAAAAACGTGCTGAGCTCAAAGCTTTGAAAATTACCCCTGGTTCAAACAAATGGTTTGAAAGCTGTACCAGGGAAGTCAAGAGTGTTCTTGATGATGACGATGATCTAGATTCGGAGACTTCATCGGAAGTGGTGGAAACTGCTAGCTCTAAGAGCACACCACTTGTCCCACCTCCGGCATCAGTTTGTCGCATCGAGTTTGTTAACTCTGTGGATGAAACCAAACTCTCTTCTGTTTCATCTGAATTGGATGATGATTGTGATCCAATGGGGGACATTCTCCCCATTGATGAATTGCTCAAAAATGATCCATCATCTTCTAGTCCTATTCCCGACTCTTCCACCCCTTCTCTCACTCCTGATGAGGAAGAGGACAACTATTGGAATGAAGTCGATGCATTTCTAAGTGATGAATCAATTCCAACGGGAATTGATAACACTTACCTTGATCCGGAGGGAGACATCCTTTTTCTGGAAAGTTTGTTGATTGAAGAACCATTTCCCATCCTCCCTCCCGGACATCTTCTTGACAATCACCATCTAAGCTTCAAGTTTAAGCTTAAAGATATCAAAACTGGTGATTTGCTTCTCTCTGCTGAGGAATGGACATGCATTCTCATGTACGTCTTTATTCCATTCTTCACAGATGGTGTGGTTGCTCTTTCCCTTTTCTCTTTCGGGAATGAGGACACCATCTTTGACCCCGATATCATCCCTTATAGTATCTACTATTAAACAATACCGCGGTTATATCTCGTCGGTGTGGAACTTTCTGATGTTCATATGTTCATTAACATTGTGAACGAAAGTCCGATCGAGATTGGTTTTCCACGTTACTTTCCCCATGAACAAATGAATACGGGGTCGAGTCAAGCTAGCGACTCGGGAATCAAAAACAGTAGCATGCAATATGGGTTTTCACCCATATTTCTGTTTTCTCACCTCTTTCTACCACCCTAGTGTGGGGGGGTTGCCCACAATTTCAAAAAAAAAAAAAAAAAAAAAAAAAAAAAAAAAAAAAAAAAAATTATCTTTCTAAATAATGGCCTTAATATTTCCCTTTCACGTTCTTTGTTTCGGCATAACCGCCGGTACTTTGAATATTGAGGGCAATATTCATCTCTAGTGTGGGGGGGATTCTCACGAATTTTATCATGTAAATATACCGCCTAATCCCCCCGTTTTTGGCCAAAAAAAAAAAAAAATTTTTTTTGGAGTAAGTGTTCTACACTTTCTCATCTGGTTATCAGTCCGCCTTGTCTGTAAGACAAAAGGATTGGCTAATCCAGGAGCAAACGGCTCTTGGTAAAGATATCTCAAATCCGTTTATATGGCTTGCAATTTGCCCAAAATTGTATGGTATTCGACTCACCATATCCTAAAAAGTGAAGAGTTGGCTAGCCCGCAAGATTATGGCTTGTGGTAAAGGCAGTGGAAAAACCATAATTGGTAATCAGCTCACCAAAGATAATGTTGATAATTTATCTAAGAGTTGGCTAGTCCAGAAGGGTACGGCTTCTGGTAAAGACAAAATCAAATCCGTTGGAAGCTGGTGGTTTGCTCAAAATCACATGGTTATCGGTGTACCATGGTTCTTACTTGAACTGAAACATTTGGCTACTCCAGAAGTAATGGCTTTTGGTAAAGAGATTAAAATCCATTATGTTTTCTCAAATCATTGCTAGGGACTAGCAATATCTCAGTGTGGGGGATTGATGAGTGTGTAAATACTCATCATTTTCGTACAAAATAAACTGCAAAATCATCTGAAAACACTCAGAAACACATCAAAATGATCAAAATATCACAAATCAGTGTTTTATGTGTTTCAAATGCAAAAATATCAAAATCAGATGAAAAACATATCAAATTTACAAAAATTGCAGTTTTAGTCCCCCAAGTTTATAAAATTGTCAAAAATAGTCCCTGAGCCAAAATTTCAAAAGAAAAATCACCAAAGGTCTTTTTAAAATCATAAATTGTCATATTTAGTCCTTTGGTGAGAAATCTAAAAGTTTTGAGAAAATTACATTTTAGTCCCTAAAAATCCAAAATGTTCAAAACTAGTCCTTGGAAATTTTCAAAAATGTCAAAATCAACCCTTGGATTAGTAAAGTTGGCAATAACAACCCTTGACTACATTTTCATAAGTTACATGATTGGTCCTTTGGTTTTGAGAAATTGCATTTTGGTCCTTGGTGTTAATAATATCACAAACCCATCCGGACCCTAATATAATTACCCAAGCCCAAAAACAATACACTGGCCCAATCCCTTTATCCGGTCCAAAACCACAACCCGACCAACCCAGTTACCAACCATTTAAATAATACAAACCGCCACCAGTGGTCTTCCCCGACATCTTTGTCTCCCCCCTCCTCCAGCCACCAACCAGCTCCTAAAACCACCCTACTATACATCCTGTCTCCCTCCACCTCACCTACCCTTACAACCACATTAAATGCTACCCTTTCCTGTCCCAAATTTCCAAAACCAGATTTTGGCGCCAAAATGATCCAATGGCCAAGATGGCTCATAAGATATCCAAAGGCTGAGAATTATGCTGGGATTTGATCAGAAGGAGAGAGAAAGCATTTTGGAGCATAAAAAGAGACAAGATGAAGCAAGTTGGAGAGTTAGTTTTTAGTTTTATATAATTGTATGTCGTTTTAATATTCATAGGTCCTAATTAGCTTCAAAATTGTATTTCTAAGTTGTTTTGTACTCACTTTAGTAGCTCAGTGTATTAAAAACCTTTGTTAAGCTTTAATTCAAATTAATGCTCAGTTTCTTCATTTTCTATCCACTGTTGAGATTTTAATTTTCAAGTACCTGTGTTTAAGCTTTTAAAAGCTTGGTTGCAATATCAAATAAGCTTATAGAAGCTTACTACAGCTTTGTATAAGTTTAAATTTCACTTTCAAGTAACTTTAGTTCCTGGTCAATGAAAGTCAAAGGAAGGAGCAAAATGGGTACAGAGATGGAATGGGTTGATTCAAAGGTGGAAATGGGTTGAATTGGAAGCCAGTAGGTTGGATTAGTTTAGTGGTTTCTTGGTTTCACAGTTGGCAGGCCATAGTGGCCATTGGACATTTGTAAGTCACATTTACAAGTTTCTATGCATAATCAGTAATTGTAGTTGCAATCTGTTTAATCATGTTCTAATAGATGTATTTAGGTGTATTTAAGTGAGTTTGATCTTAATCACATGTTGGTTTAGTGTCTAGACTAGTTTTGGTTCACAAATCAGTTGACTCAAGAGTGTTTGGCATAAGCTGATATAACTGTGATAGGTGAGATCTCAGTGCTAGATTTCTTTTGCTAGTAGTTTGTTTAGCTCATTTGAGCCTTAATCTGTCCAAGTTTTTGCATGTAACAAGACTAAAAGTCAAAATAAGTTTCAAATTGTCTCACTGATAAAACTGTTGGATTTTGGATTTGGAAATCTTTATCTTGTGTTTGGAAATCTTAAACCTTGCTTTCATTACACTTATTGTACCTTATAACAACAATTTCAGTCATCAAAAGTGGATTCAAGTTTCATTTTAGTCAACTGGTGTCTTATTTCAAAAAGTCAAAACAAGTCAAAAATTTGGGTTGTGCAGATAATGCAGCTGATGCACAGGACTCATTAATGAGTTTTAGAGTCTGATTTTTGGTTTATAAGTAGTCCTCTAGGTGATTTATAAGATCCAGTATCTGTTTTAGGCTCAAGCCCTCTGGTTGAGCTTGTGCATAAGCTCAAAACAAGGTCTTATTGCCCTGCTCAGGACTCAGTATTAACTGAGTGGTTTTCTCAGTTCTTGTGCAACTTGCACAGAGTTCATAAAAGCTTTGTAAGGTCTGTTCTTTTGGTCATAGGTAGTCTCTTAGGTCTAGTTTTAGTCTTGATAATCAGTTTTCAGTTTGTAGCTTATTTGTAGATTGTGCTTTAGTTTAAAGTTGGTACCAAAACTGTTTCTTAGCTTAAAATCAAAATCACAAAATCTGTTTATCTTGTTAACCAGTTGTTGTAGCTTGTTGATTTTAGTTTAATTTGGTCATTTTTAGTACTCCATAGCTTCTGTGCTCAGTAGATAGCTTGTTTGGTTCATTTGCTTAACAAGTGCTTATTTCAATAAGCACTTGATTGAGCAGTTTCATTTTCTTCCACATAGCATACTGTTTTTCCATTTTTCCTAGCTTCTATATATTATTTTAGAATTTTCCTGAAATTTTGAGATTTTTCTCAGCTGTTTTGCTATTTTTCCTAATTTAATCTAGTTTTTAAGCATTTTTAAATAGCATTTAATACAAAAAATTCAGAAAAGGTTCCAAAAAATAAGTTTTCATTTTTCTTAGACTTAGATAAATATAAAAAGTAGAAAAAGTAATTTTCTAGATTTTTCATAGTCCATTTGGTAATTTTTAGTGATTTAATTAGATTTTAATAGTTTAAAATTCATAGAAAATAGAAAAATAGTCACAAAAATACAAAAATAGTTTTGAAAAGTCTATTTTGATATTTTAGACTTTTCCAAGTCTTAATCTTATTTTTCTAGCCTTATTTCACATTTTCTTGTATTTTAGGTAATTAATTATTAGTTAAAAATAGTTTTTAATTAGATAATTAGTCTTAAAAATAATTTTCTTTTTCCATAAATTTTCTTCTATTATTAGGATTGTAAAAACATCATTTTCATATTTTTAGGGTTAATATTGACTTAGTTTCACTTTTTTATTTTGTACGTCGCGTAGATTTTAATTTCAGTTTTCTAAAATCATAAAAACAAAAATATCATTTTAATTTTAGTGATAGCGTTTATTTAATAGGTTTTATCTTTTTAATTTCCTCTCATTTGCATGTTAGCCTTTGTATTTGTTTGATATTTCTGTAGTCATAATAATCAATCATAATCCTTTATCGTTCAAACTTCTCGATCACTATACGTAGATTGATCCATTGCACAGCTCGCTGGGACATAACGACCCGGGGAGACTCTATACTCCTCTGATCTTCATTGATTTCGTGCTTGAGCTGTTTTAGGTTTTCTTACGCTTGCGTGAGGGAACTTGACGGTTTTGCGCGCATCACATGTCTTATTTTTTTCATCAACCCTGAATGCCTCAAACCCATTCCTAACTTCAAAAAAGTATTCACCACTTGGAATGACCCTCCAATTTCTGCATATGATAATAGTTACTGATTGTATACTATATTGTAAGGAAAAAATGATTTAAATTAAATATGTACCTATGTTGATCTTTAATGATTTCAAATTTTTTTCGTATGTTTGGGCAGATTTCATCCTTCCATTCTAGATGCTTATCTCTCATCTTTTTCATCCTTTCCATTATATAAGTTCTTATATCCTCGAGCATGTTAATAATAGGCTTCCTTCTAGCATCCACTATTAATGAGTTAAAGCATTCACTAATGCCATTCTCTACAGCATCACATGCCCTATCAGTAGTGAAAAAGGCTCTACTCCAGCTTTGTGGATTCCTATCCATCAAATGTTTGTACGCGTCACCACTTATTGATTTGATTTGTTGCATCACCTCTTCAAATTGTGCGGGGAAAGTACACTTGGCTGCTTTCCAGAATAGGTTCCTGTATAACACACCTAAAACAAAAGATGTCATTTATACTTTTTTTTTAATACTTAAATATGAGAAATAATTACCTGTGAATCTTTTTCTAAAATTGGCATAAATGTGTCTAGCACATTGCCTATGTTCAGCCATAAGCATAACTTCCTTTGCTGCTTCAACAATTCCCTTCATCACATAAAATGAACAATCATAAACATGTAACTGAGTAACTAAATTGTATAAAAAAGCATTTATTAATACCTTATGTTGATCGGATATGATAGTAAGTCCCTCACCATAAGCTATGCCCAAATCATCAATTAAACATTGCATAAACCACATCCAATTTTCTTTATTTTCCACGTTAACAACCGCCCATGCAATTGGATACACTTGATTGTTACCATCTCTTCCAACCGCTGATAACAACTCACCCTTGCATATTGTTTTCAAAAAACATCCATCTAACCCTATTACCCTCCTACATCCAGCTAACCAACCATCTTTTAGTCCTTTAAAACAAACATAGAAGCTTTTGAAATAGTTCTTACCATCTGGCATGCCATTAACACCCAACAAACATGTACTTCATGGATTAGATGTGATTATCTCGCTAGCATATGACCATAACTTACCATAGTGATCTTCCAAACAAGTCTCGTATTGCTCCAATGCTTTAATCTTGCCCCTTCTAACTTGACCAGTTGTCACCTTACACTTATACTTCTTCAATATAAGACTCTGTATCTTTTTAACCTTGATAGAAGGTTTTGTCATGATCTTTTTTGCATAATTTCTTGCAATCCGATTACATGTAATCAGAGTACCAAACTCATATGTCCTAGAACAACAATGCTCATCAACTAAACTCTTCACTTGGAATGATCTCTCTTTTTGCATCCATGATGCCCACATTCTATAAGTGCATTCTGGTTTTCCATCTGCATTTCTACTACATCTTGTAAGTAGCCTCTTTCCATCATTGACTTCATAATAGAGTTTGTAACCATTAGAAAGAGCATAATATGTCAAACATCTTTTTAGTTGGTATGGCCCTTCAAATCTTTCACCTAAAACTGGTCTCATAAATTTCCATTTTGTTTTTGGATCATGAATAGGCCAAAGTTCACCCAATTTATCTTCATCTTCAGGATTCGAGTCATCATCGAGCCCAACATTCTTTTCAACATACTTATCTTTATCCAGTCTTTTAAAGATCGTAACCAAGAATGTATCATCAAACATGACGGGTATTTTCTTCTTAGTCTTAGGTTCTGGTTTTTGGGTTCTTACGCCCACTATTTCATCTTCACCATCAGACAAGTGTTCAAGGGATGCAGTGTCATCCTCATCAGAACTATAAATGTCATATATATCATAATCATCTTCATCACTTCCACTATGATGATTGTCTTCTATTATTCTATCATCAAAGTCAAACTTAGAATGAGCCATATAGACATCAATTTCTCCATCATTCCCAAGAGCATACTCCCTTAAATTACGCATACCATCATCATTTTTTAAAGACCTCAAACCATTCTTTAAATCAAGACCAGGCACAACAAAGTACAAAGCATTGCTCATAGCATGACTTATGGTCTCTAAATAAGTTACAAATGATGAGTAGTCCATTGCATGTATATCGACATTGTCAAGTTTGGAAACCATATCAAAGTCGTATTTTAGAGGGTTTGCTTCAAATACTCCACCATGGTGAAAATTTATAAGTATAGTATTAGAACAGGATGAAAACGTCATTTGTGAGAACAAGAATATATGGAACATAATTTTAACATTAAGTTGTATAATAAATTAATAACTACATATTAGAGGTATTAATTACCTGATGGATAAAATGACGAACCACCAGCTTCAAAGACGTCTTCTTGTGTTCTTGAAAGTTGAGCCGTGCATGTAAATGATGAGAAGAGACGATATATTGAAACCCTAATTATTTAACACTCTAATTTTAGTTAAAAAAAATAAATGACAGGTCAGCTAAATATAATGGACACATAAGCCATAAATGACACGTCAACTTCAAATCAGGGAGGAGTGATCTGAATAAATTATTCTATTTGTGTAGTTACTCCCATAAACATAAAAAAAGTATAATGACTTACATGAACATTTTATAAAAGTATAATGACCCTTGAGTGTAAAAACCCTTTTTAATGTGATACGATTTCGCTACTAGCAAATGAGCAATTTAAAGGCGCATTCAAAGTCTTTGAATATATAGTAATTAAATGTTGCAATCTTGATGTGACATAACGTGTGTTAACCAAAACTGAATCTAATATACCTTATAATTATGAGTTATGACCAATTCAATAGCCATGTACAGTATATTATATGCACATCACACTTGGAATGATTATTATTTTCCTTTTTGAGTATTGGTTTGGAGTAGAGTTAACCTTTCATTATAGATATCAACTTCGGTTTTTCTAATGACTTGCAGGTTTATAATCTGAACAACCCAAAAGAAATTAGAGTATTTCGTTGAGGCTCTAATTCATTAATTAAGGAGTATCATCATGCTGATGAAATATTACTGTATTACACATTGAGATGATACATACATTCCTGACTGTCACATTCATGAGTACTGAGTGAACAAATTCTTGCTTTGCATAACCGGTGACTAGATAAAGCTTGTAAATAATCCTTGTAGCATTGCAAGAATATCTTATTATCGTTTAACGTTTGTACGTTACTAAACAGCATGTAAATTAACTTCTAGTTCTTTTACACCGATTTCTTTTCTATTATCCGGTGTCAATTCAAGAAGTCCAGCCCAAGCTAATTGAAAGCTTATATATGCTACTTGGATCGGGTCCAAGGTAGAATTTGTTGTTTTTATGCTAAGTTTGAAAATTTAAATACCAACAAAGTTTCTATTTCACACACATTACGTGTCGGAATAAAATTTTAAGGTAAAGTTTATAGAAAAAATTACACGTTTGGTCCCTATGGTATACCCCAAATAACAACTTTAGTCCTTAAGTCGTTTTTATTACACCACAGATACCTATTTTTGAAACCTTGCACGCACTTAGTCCCTATTTTAGATGTGCGTTAGTTAAGTCCGTTAAGTATTTTGCGCTGTTAATCCTTCGTTAAAAAAATTTGCACCGTTAGTCCTTATTTTATAAAATATAGTTTTCCCCAGTTAGTCCCTCCATTAATAATAGTTATCGCCCGTTTTTTTACATTTTTGTCTGTTTTTATCCGTTTTCGTTCGTTTTTATCCGTTTTCGTTCGTTTTTATCCGTTTTCCCTTTTTTTTTTCGTTTTTCGTCCGTTTTTGTTCCGTTTTCGACATTTTTTTACGTTTTTATCCGTTTTCGTCATTTTTTTACGTTTTCGCATAATTTTTTACGTTTTTGTCTGTTTTTATCCATTTTCGTTCGTTTTTTATTCGTTTTCACCCTTTTTTTTTTTTACTTTTTTGTCTGTTTTTTCCCTTTTGCGTTCGTTTTTTATCCGTTTTTTTTTACCATTTTGTCTGTTTTTTTCCTTTTGCGTTCGTTTTTTATCCCTTTTTTTACTTTTTAATCTGTTTTTATCCGTTTTCGTTCGTTTTTTTCACAAAAATTTTCCAAAAAAAAAATTGGAATTTTTTCACCAATTTGAAAAAAAAAAATCCAAAAAAATTTTGAAAAAATAAATTGGAAAAAAATCTTTTTGAAAAAAAAATAAAAAAATTTGAATAAATATATATATATATATATATATATATATATATATATATATATATATATATATATATATATATATATTTCAAATAATTTAAAAAAATATATATATTTTCAAAATATTTTTCAAATATTTAAAAAAATATATTTTTTATTCAAATTTTTTTAATTTATAAAAAAAATATTTCGAAAATATTTTTTAATTTTTAAATATTATTCGAAAAACTATATTTGAAAAATAATTTTTTTATTCAAATTTTTTTTTATAAATTTTTTATTCAATTTTTTTTTTGAAAATATTTTTTTCCAATTTATTTTTTCAAAATTTTTTTGGATTTTTTTTTTCAAATTTGTGAAAAAATTCCATTTTTTTTTTGGAATTTTTTTGTGAAAAAAAACGAACGAAAACGGATAAAAACAGACAAAAATGGATAAAAAACGAACGCAAAAGGAAAAAAACAGACAAAAACGTAAAAAAAAAAGGGCGAAAACGGATAAAAACAGACAAAAACGTAAAAAAAATGGGCGAAAACGTAAAAAAACGAACGAAAACGGATAAAAACGTAAATAAAAGGTCGAAAACGGATAAAAAACTGACAAAAACGGATAAAAACGGACGAAAAACGAAAAAAAGGGGGAAAACAGATAAAAACGAACGAAAATGGATAAAAACGGACAAAATGTAAAAAAACGGGCGATAACTATTATTAACGGAGGGACTAACTGGGGAAAACTATATTTTAAAAAATAAGGACTAACGGTGCAAAATTTTTTAACGAAGGACTAACAGCGCAAAATACTTAACGGACTTAACTAACCCCCATCCAAAATAGGGACTAAATGCGTGCAAGATTTCAAAAATAAGTATCTGTGGTGTAATAAAAATGAGTTAGGGACTAAAGTTATTATTTGGGGTATATCATAGAGACCAAACGTGTAATTTTTTCAAGTTTATAATATGTTAGTCATTACAACCTACGTAACTAAAAACAAAATTGTAAAGCTAATTCACTATGGGTTATTTTTCCATTTGCATTTAGTAATAAATTAAAGCATGACATGAAGGAGCTTTTTGTTTTCAAAGACATTTTTTTTTAAACGGCGGCTTTTTATAAAAACTAACAAAAGCTAAAAACACATTTACAAAGAGGCTAAAAAAAGAAGAGGATTTCTCACCCAACCTACCCAACTAATAGCAGTCTTAGAATTTTTAGATGAAATCCATAAGAAAGAATAAGAAACAATACTATCCCAAATCAAAGACTTCTTTGGAGGAGGAGTAGAAAAAAGAAGCCTGTTACGAAATGTCCATAAGGACCACATAATCGCAGCTCCAACACCATCAAGAAACACCCGCGCTTGAGAAGAAATGGATAAAGAATCAAGCCAAGAAAGCCAATTCGAGATGCTTGCACAAAAGGGAACATCGAGCTCCCACCATTTAGCCAACAAGGCCCATAAGACTTTAGCTAAATCGCACATGAAAAAGATGCGGTTCACCGTCTCCACATCTTCATGGCAAATAGGACATAAAAGAGAATCAACTTCAATACCTTTCCGATCCAAATTGACTCTGTAGGAAGCTTATTGAGCATAGCTCTCCACATGAACACATTAACTTTTATGGGTATGCTACGATTCCAACGAGTAGCGTTTAAGTTGGCGCCAAGGAAATGCAAGTCAATCAACGAACGAACAGAAGCAACAGTGAAACCTTTAAGAACACCAAGCGACCAAGTCCAAGTATCTTTTTGTGAATTCAACACCACGGGCTCTATTAACAGGTGAAGATCTGTGAATTGAGAAGCTTCGATCCACCTCTCAGATTTCTCCTTAGAACAGAATCCCAATTAGGCAAAGACAAACGGTTGGCGACATTACATCCTTTGTCATTGTCCAACAAATAGATGCGAGAAAACTTACTTTTCAGCGACTGGTCACCACACCAACAATCATCCCAAAACGAAACCGTCTCCCCATTACCAAGCTTACGACGACACAAGGACAAAAGATGTACTCCTTTAAACTTGATTGACTTAACCATTGACAAAATCCCTCGCCAAGGACTTTGACTGGGGCTATGAATTCGCGCATCAAAAATACCACCTGTACGACCATAAATCCCTTTAATAACATGAACCCAAAGATCCGAATGGTTGTGAAGAAAGCGCCATATCAATTTAAACAAAAGCCCTACATTAAGCGCATGTACGTGTGAAGAATGTGTAAAGAGATAGAACTAGAATACGCGGTTAGAAAGCATAGGTTGTTTCCTGATTTGAGGTATATGTGACTTTTAGCAGCTTTAGTACATATCTACCATGCATTGAGTTTTCTAGTTAATTTTTATCCCCGTTTTAAAGGTATATAGAGTCATAGCTAGCTCCTTTTGGAGATTTTCCTACATTGCTAGTGATATCTCGTATATATTTGCCTTTGCTCGTAAGTATATCTGCACACTTAATTAGGATACTAATTATATTTTATCATAGGCCCATTTTACCTCCAAGCGTTTATGCTTTTTATGTCCCAATGCCCGTATGCGTTTATGCCCATATGCATGTATCCTTTCCCTCCCTGCATGCGCTCATCATATTAAATGTTTTTATACGTTTTTTAATATATTTTAAAAATAATTATATATTACAACATTTTTTTAATTGCATTTTGATTATTTTACATTGTATACATAAATGTTAGACGAAATAGTTAACCAAAATCATTGAGTGTAATCAGGGGCGGAGCCAGGAATTCGTATTGAGGGGGGCCGTAAATAATTCGTATAATAACATAAAGTGCATAGAACAATGTGATTCCTTTACATATGAAAGATATAATATGACGTTCCATAAATATCCGAAACAACTGTAATACGTACTCGACAAGATGAGGAAGTGAACAAAACTAGCAAAGAGACCCAACTGTATCACTAAAGTGGTTCCTTACATAATCGAGAGGAAAAAATAACGAGCAACAAGTAAGGTCGTTTGAGTGGGTCGGGTGCGATTTAAAAAATGTATTGTTAGTATATCAACTATTTACAGAAATTTGTGAGATCGTAATCATTTATATAATAAAAAAATCAAATCATATGTAACATATATGTAACATCTTGTATATATTATCTCTTCACAATAAAATGTTCTATGTTTGTATATTAACCTTTCATACAAAATGAAAAAGGGAAACCCACCAATTGTCTTTTAAAATTATCGGTATCTCAAAAACACATTCCGTATACCAATAAAAGTTTGTTTTGTTTTGTTGTATATTCTTTTTTACTGTCAAAAGAAAAACATAATCACATTGGAAAGACAAAAAGCAAATACAATACAATTTAATAGAGTAGTAATAAAAGCAACATTTCTCCTTCTATCATCTTCCTCATCTTCTTCTTTTTACTATTTTTCTTCTTCTGCAGGTTCTTTTTCTTCTATTCTGTTATTTCTTCTTCCATTTTTCATCTTCATCATGGTTTTTTATAAGCTACAAGATGCGTAGTTAGGCCGGTTAGGGGGGGCCGAGCACCCGCCAGCCCCCCTACTGGCTCCGTCTCTGAGTGTAATAATTTGCCGCAATAAAATCCTCTTGTTTTACACGGATGCTCGTCTAGTTGTATTATATAAGCCAAAGCACATATTAGTATCCTGAAATTGGCAAATTGAATCATCTAGTACCACGGATTTTTAAAGATGCAAAATAGTACTCTAAACTTGACAAAATGAAATTTCGACTACAGTATACTGAATTAACTCAACAATTAATTATTTGTTTTTGTTGTAGTAAAGTGTATTGTAGCATAAATGAATTATACTTAAAATTTGGCTAACAAATTATATTTCCTAAAAATTTAATTGTTATTTTTTTTTATCTAATATATAGAATATATAAGTAACATTCATTTTAAAATATTTCTTACTAACTAGTTTTAATACAATATCTTTATATTATATAAATAAATGTTTATCTCAAATGATTTTTAAATTAACTTGTAACTAATTACATAAAAGTGTTTGTAATTTTCAATTTAATATATGTATACGAAAAAATAAATAGTTAAATAGTTATGGTCTAGAAATTATTTGAAATGATCATTTAATTATCTAATATGGAGACGTAAATATTAAAAGTAGTTTAAAAAATTCATTTTTTGTAATTTATTACTTCAAAAATATCTTTATTCTCAATAAATAAATACAATATTATATTAATAAAAATTAATGAGAGTAACTAAATTTTACGAAAAAAAAAATGTTTAATTATCCTAAATTTTTTAAAAAACAATAATTTATATTACAATAGATGGAATTGATTGTTTAGGAGAAAAAAATAATTATCCTAAATTTAACTACATCTTTTTCAAGATCCAGGTTTTCATTTGCAATAACATGATTTCTATATCTATAATCCAATTCTTTTTAGCAACAAAATAATTTTCGTCATCAATAACCTGATTTTCATTCTTCATTTAAATTATCATTCATATCTAACTAATCGTTTGTTAATAAATATTTTCGAACCTAAATTCTAGCAAAAAAACATAAATTGATCCCTAATTTTGAAAATTTACGATCAATAACGAATATTTATAATGAAATCAATAATTATTGAATGTTTTAAAGTTGATTTTCTGATTAACTTTGAGTGTGCATTTGTGTGTGTGTGTTGTGAAAATCAAAACCCAAATATTTTTTTGGTGGAGAATGAAATATATTGGGGAAATTTTGGCTTTTTATTTGTGACGAAATTGTCTCTCAAATCAAATAGTTCGATTTGATAGAAGATTAGATAAAAATTAAATGAAAGATGAAGATTTAATCATTTCATACTTAGACTATATATTGATCTCATCTATAATGGCAATTAACTTCTTGTTTTCTTTATTAATAATAAAAGAATTCTCTTTAAAAAACTATTCATTCATGTTTTATTAATAGAAAACCGGCCATTGATCAAATAACTTCGAAGGTGATAAGACAAAGAAAACTGGATCATTGGTTTTGTCTTGGACAAATTTAAATAATATAATACTATAACTCTTAATAATAGGCAGGATATTTTGAAATCAACATAAAATCCAAGTAACATCCTAAATAGAGAGGACTAAGTAATATATACATCTAAAAATTGTATACTAATTAATTCTAAATCAAACAAACAAGACGAGGTCAAACATATAGCAAGAAACCTTTTGTTAGTTGTCTTGTCCCTTTTGGTTGTAATCTTTATACCAACCATAAAATTGAAAAAATTTAATAAAATAAAGATGATGACTTGATGAGTTCGGTTTGATTTTAAGCTAGTACTATATATGGTTTGGACGTAGTTAGGAAGATTTCAACCTGTTTATATTTAGAACAACAGAAATGATTTATAGTCTATTCATCACAATATCATCATCTCCCATCATTGTGTCTCGGTTTAAAAAAAAATGTTCACAACTCTAAAATACTGATAACTACAATTATAAATGAATATTTTTTAAGTTATTTTTTCTTTATTGATAAATTTGTTGATAATATATACGCTTTTATTATAAACATACTTTATTTATTATACATGTATAGTAAATGATAGATAAACATACTTTATTTATTTATTATAAACATACTTTATTTATTACTAGCAGGGTACCCGCGCGTTGCAGCGGCGGGCGCCATACAATTAAAATATTCAGTGCGAAATTTTTTTAGACCTATGTTTTACAATACAATAGATATACGGACGACGATAATTTTAGTTTTGAATACTGTTATGCAATAACAAAAATTTTCATATGAAAATTGTAGATTATCCGCGTGATGTGGTGATAATAATGAGTTGGTAGTAGGTATATTGTAAATGTATGATATAAAAGAAGTTGACAATAACCCGTAGTCATAAGTTATCATTAACTAATAACACCATATCGACTTTTAAAAATCACTTACATTATACAAAGAAAATTTAGTTCTCAAAAATAATGTTTACTTTTCACCGTGAAAAAGATTAACATCTTTATTTGGAGGTCTCTTCGGGACCGTCTTCCCTCTAGATGGAACCTTAGTCGTAAAGGTAATGAGGTGGAATCTATCTCCTGCCCGAATTGTGACAATGGTATTGACTTTACTTTCCATACTCTTTGGGTCTGCCCCCTAGCGAAAGCAGTTTGGACGCGTACTTTAAACTGGTTGGATCTCTCCCCTATTGGCATATCCAGTTTACACGGATTATTCTCTTGGATCGATGGGCTGCACATGCCGTCAAGCAGAAAAGATATTCTGGAAGTCGTTTGTGGCGTTACTCTTTGGTCTCTTTGGAACTTTCGAAACGAGGTGATTTTTGGTTCCGTTCAGCCAACTCGAAGCATGCTCTTTGATAAGATTGTGGATCTCTCTTTTAGATGGTATTCCTCTAGAAGTAAATTGTCTTCTATTTCTTGGAATAACTGGATTCAAAACCCGTTAGTGGTTTACTCTTTGTAATTTCTTTCTAGCGCCTTGCTAGTTTTTTAATAAAATTTCTGCCGTTCTAAAAAAATTTGTCCCACATAGATGGATGATACAAGTAAAAGATTACTTATAAAGATAAAGTAAAAATAAATATTCAATAAATCATGTTGGTTACTTAAAAGAGTATATAATTATTAATATTCAAATATATATATATATATATATATATATATATATATATATATATATATATATATATATATATATATATATATATATAATTAGCACTTAGCACCTTTGCATCTTTTGCTTTGAAAAAACCGTCCGATTTTTATAAAACAAAGTTTTTAGTTTTTACGGTAAGTTTAATTAAAAAAATTCCAAAAGGCGCATATGTTGATTCTTGAGGTACTCTTGCGATTTAATAATATTTTTTGAACATTTTATTTTAGTATGCATTTTTAAACTCTATTGATTTAACAATATCGTTTTCGGACGACTTTTATGGGCTAGCCGAACCGGTGGTGACTCCGTTTCCCGGTTGAACCCGTTGGCCCGGTCCGTTTTTTAAAACCATATGTACCATGAACTTGTTTACATATAAATTGCATGAAGATTTGTGTGTTTTATTAGTTTGTACAATATGTATAATAAAAAGTATTTTTCATATTAGGGGTGTTTTAAAAATAACATTTATTAGGTATTTATTGTCATGGACGTTTTTTTTCTTATATTAAATTACTTTGTATTTTTTTATTTACTTTTTTTAGAAACATGTATAAAAAAAGTGCTTTAAAGTGTTGCAACAAATGCTATTATAGATGTACTTATTAAAATTTGTCATTATTAGCAAGTGTTGAATCTTAATTTTTTAAGCCTTCCTTTTTAGGAATGTTTCAAATGCTTTATAATATAGTATAGATATGTGTAAATGTGTATAATCATATAATTAGGACTTTGCATCCTTTGCTTTGAAAAAACCGTCCGATTTTTATAAAACAAAGTTTTTAGTTTTTACGGTAAGTTTAATTAAAAAAATTCCAAAAGGCGCATATGTTGATTCTTGAGGTACTCTTGCGATTTAATAATATTTTTTGAACATTTTATTTTAGTATGCATTTTTAAACTCTATTGATTTAACAATATCGTTTTCGGACGACTTTTATGGGCTAGCCGAACCGGTGGTGACTCCGTTTCCCGGTTGAACCCGTTGGCCCGGTCCGTTTTTTAAAACCATATGTACCATGAACTTGTTTACATATAAATTGCATGAAGATTTGTGTGTTTTATTAGTTTGTACAATATGTATAATAAAAAGTATTTTTCATATTAGGGGTGTTTTAAAAATAACATTTATTAGGTATTTATTGTCATGGACGTTTTTTTTCTTATATTAAATTACTTTGTATTTTTTTATTTACTTTTTTTAGAAACATGTATAAAAAAAGTGCTTTAAAGTGTTGCAACAAATGCTATTATAGATGTACTTATTAAAATTTGCCATTATTAGCAAGTGTTGAATCTTAATTTTTTAAGCCTTCCTTTTTAGGAATGTTTCAAATGCTTTATAATATAGTATAGATATGTGTAAATGTGTATAATCATATAATTAGGACTTTGCATCCTTTGCTTTGAAAAAACCGTCTGATTTTTATAAAACAAAGTTTTTAGTTTTTAGGGTAAGTTTAATTAAAAAAATTCCAAAAGGCGCATATGTTGATTCTTGAGGTACTCTTGCGATTTAATAATATTTTTTGAACATTTTATTTTAGTATGCATTTTTAAACTATATTGATTTAAAAATATCGTTTTCGGACGACTTTTATGGGCTAGCCGAACCGGTGGTGACTCCGTTTCCCGGTTGAACCCGTTGGCCCGGTCCGTTTTTTAAAACCATATGTACCATGAACTTGTTTACATATAAATTGCATGGAGATTTGTGTGTTTTATTAGTTTGTACAATATGTATAATGAAAAGTATTTTTCATATTAGGGGTGTTTTAAAAATAACATTTATTAGGTATTTATTGTCATGGACATTTTTTTTCTTATATTAAATTACTTTGTATTTTTTTATTTACTTTTTTTAGAAACATGTATAAAAAAAGTGCTTTAAAGTGTTGCAACAAATGCTATTATAGATATACTTATTAAAATTTGCCATTATTAGCAAGTGTTGAATCTAAATTTTTTAAGCCTTCCTTTTTAGGAATGTCCCAAATGCTTTATAATATAGTATAGATAACAAATGATTCAATCAATCTCAAAATAGATAAACATACTTTATCTTTTATTTACTGCCAGCAAATCTGGGAAGTGAAGAGATGGCTGATTCTGATTCTTGCGTATGGAGTCTCTCCAATGATGATTCTTTCTCGGTGAATATGGTTAGGAAACATATTGATGAGCTTTCTCTCCCTACGCTATGTCCTAGCACTCGGTGGTATAAGACGATCCCTAAGAAGGTAAACATCTTCATGTGGCGGATGATTTTAGATAGACTCCCTAACCGATTAAACTTGTCTTCCCGTGGTTTAGACCTGGATTCGATTGCTTGTTCGGTTTATAATAGGTCAGTTGAATCAAATGCTCATATCTTTTTCACATGCGACACGGCTGCTGCTGTTTGGTGTCTTATTCGATCATGGTCTGGTCTTTCCTTCCCTAGTTTCTGCTCATGTGAAGACTGGGTCAGTTGGTTCGATTCGTGGCCTGCTCCCAAGGACAAAAAGTCTCGTGCTTATTCCATCTTCACGGCTACTTATTGGATTCTTTGACGTTTTAGAAACAATATCACTTTCAACTCTCACTCTATGAGGAAAAGTGATATTTTTGATTCATATGTCTTGATTCTTTTTCTTGGCTTAAATATAGAGGTAATTTTTGTAATAGATGGAACGATTTGTTACAATCGCCTTTATATTTCTAGCGCCTTGCTAGTTTCTCTTCTTTAATAATATCCTCAGCCGTTCCAAAAAAAAAAAAAAAAAAAAAAAAAAAACCCTACTCAATGAAAGCTCAAAGTCAAAAGGAGAACTGCGTGTATATACCTTCAAAAGCTCAAAGGAATGTATATGTTTATAATGAAATTATATACATGCAATTTTAGTAATTTATCTATTAGTCTCTATTATACATTAAGTGTGCGGAGGACATCGTTTTGGGTGGAAAAAGAACAAAACGACGTTGTTTTGGCTATAGTATGTCATTTTGTTGTTTCGTCCATGTCGTTTGGCAGTTTTTGGGCCATTTTCGTTTTTTGGGTTGTAATTAGGAGTGGCAATCGAGTCGTGTTCGTGTTAACCTATTCGGGTTCGCGTGTTGGCGGGTTGGTATAGCCTCTACCCAAACACGACCCATATATTAATCGTGTCAAGAAACTCAACCCTAACCCAGACATGCATAACACGTGTAACCCGTTTATGACCCGTTTAATCTGCTTAACTAAATAGGTCAAACAATGAATAAGGTTGGTGGTTTGTTATTTTAACTAGTTTAATGAAAAAGTGATATAAGGATCTAAAATAGTAATTAGAAGAACATACAAATAACTATACAATAATTTTCAGAGTTATAAGTGTCAATTTCAATGATGTTTGAGGTATAATCGTAATTCACTCATATTAAGTATATTAAAAAAATATATTTAATCCACATCCAACATAAAAAACTAGGTTATATGTTTTATTTTTTGAGTCTTGTATACTTAAACGGGTTAATGGGTTGACCTATTTAGTATTTACTCAACCCAAACACAACCCATTTATTAAACGCGTTAGACGGGTTGGCCTATTTTTTACCCAAACCTGTTTATCCACAACCCAAACCCGTTTAACTTCGTGTCGTTTATCGTGTCGTGTCGAGAATTGCCGCCCCTAGTTGTAATTGGGTCATCACATGTTTTTCTGTGGCCGATGTTCGTTATAAACTAGGCAGCAGGATGCGTCTTCATTATAAACTGGGCAACAAGATGCGTGTCTTCTTCAACACATACGTGTCTAAACCGTTGGCTTTATGTTAGATACTCATAGTATTATAACATATGCAACCCTCATTTCTCTCCATACGCTTAGCTCTCTCTCTCTCTCTCACTCTCTCTCATTCAAAATATACATGTTGGTCTCATCTATCTCTCTCTAACTTAGTTGGGTTAGATTTGAAAGAGTGGTGATCATTTAGTGGCTTCGATGGTTCAGAGACCGAGATATAAGTTTAATTGTTGTTTAATTACTTAACACTTTTTATTTATTTATTTTATTTATTTATTTATTATTTTTTTTGCATGTTATTATTTGATTGGTGGATATGTGTTTGTGTTAGTTTAAGCTTTGTGATAAGTTCGATATGTGATCATAAATGCTAATTTTATATGGTGCGCTATAAGTTGTGTTTTATTTGCCGTTGATGGTGTTTCATTTTTTTTAGTTTCTAAGATATTAGTGGATTTCTGGATATGTGTTTGTGTTTGTTTAAGCTTTCTGATATCTTTTGTAGTCTTATATGTCGTCATGCGTTCTGATTTATACACTTTATATAATTTGTGGTCGTAAGTGCTTCGTGATATCCTTTAAAGCCTCATATGTGGTTATAAGTGTTGACTTTATACGCTGTCAATAAGTTGTGGTCAAAATTTTTGTCTAAAAGCGAAACGCATCCCTAAATTGCCATATAATGATATATCAAAACATTTAATTGATGGTACCAAACTGTATACGATTGTATGTGATGTTTCTTGCATTGTATATAAAAATGAAGTTAATTAATATATAGATGATGATTGAGAAAAAAGATATTTGTCTCAAGTTATTTGATTATATAAGATAATCAAAGGTTTATGCAATAGATAAACTTTAAACAATGACACCCTGATCTTATTGAAGATATACAAATTTTTTTGAAAAGTTTTGTTATACTAAACCGACTTTATGCAAAAAAACTAATGTTGAATCTGTTTTTTCTTACTTTATAAATATTTTAAAAACAACAAGAATAAGATGATTTTACATGGTGTACTATAAGTTGTATTTTTATTTGCTGCTAATGGTTTTTCGGATTTTTTTTAGTTTGTATGGTATTAGTAGATTTCTGGATGTGTGTTTGTGTTTGTTTAAGCTTTTTGATATCTTTTGGAGTCTGATATGTCGTCATGCGTACTGATTTTATACACTTTGTATAATATGTGGTCGTGAGTGCTTTGAGATATCCTTTAAAGCCTGATATGTGGTTATAAGTGTTGATTTTATACGCTATGAATAAGTTGTGGTCATAAGTTTTGTTTAAAAGCGAAATGCATCCCTAAATTAGCATGTAATGATTAAGACGTATATTAAAACATCCAATGGATAATACCAGACT
This sequence comes from Chrysanthemum seticuspe, assembly GCA_019973895.1. NCBI lineage: Eukaryota > Viridiplantae > Streptophyta > Magnoliopsida > Asterales > Asteraceae > Chrysanthemum > Chrysanthemum seticuspe. The sequence goes on from BPTQ01000001.1 coordinate 110,591,041, forward strand.
GTATATGATTGTATGTTTTGTATTTTGCATTGTATGTAAAAATGCGGTTGATTAAAATATAGATGATGACTGAGAAAAAGATAATTGTCTTGAGTTATTTGATGATATAAGATATCAAAAGTTTATGCAATAGGTAAACTCTAAATAATGACACACAAAGCTTATTGAACACATGGCACGAAAATTTTCAAAAGTTTTGTATTATTAATGCTGACTTTGTACAAAAAAAACCTAATGTGGAATCGATATCATCAACTGTTTTTCCTTAGTTTATAAATCTTTAAAAAACAACAGGAGTAAGATAGAAAAATAAGTGCTTCATGATATCATTTATGGTAATAACTGCTTATTTCATAAGTGTTGTTAATTAAAAAAGGAAACCAAATTTTTGTTTTATAATTTGTTGTGTCGTTGTATAAAGTGGGTTTGAAAATAGAATACACAAATCTTATCTCTTTTGCGCTTAATGTCCTTGGATGTAGTTTTTTCAATCATCTTTAGAGTTCTAAAGCTTATTAAGGATCTGATCTTATATCTGACTTCATGTTTTCTGCTTGCCATTGATGTTTTTATTGTGGGAATTATGTGCAAGACGCAACTAAAAGTTTTCACTACACATATTTGCTGCAATACAAGTACATATTTTATTTTTAACGCTAATACTTTACATTATCTAAGTTAATACAATTGCCAATAGATGTTGTTAAATAATTGGACTATGAGACACATCATTTTAAGTAGTTTTCTCTCCTTTGGGTGTCATACATTGGTGGTTTAGAGGCCGAATTAGAAGTCCGATTACCATCTGATTGGTAAACATATGGTCTGCTACAAGTTGTGCTTTATTTTTCGTTGATGGTCTTTCAAATTTTAGTTTTTAGTTTGTATGCTACTAGTTGATTTATAGATGTGTGTTTCTATTTGTTTGAGCTTTCTGATATCTTTTAGAGTCTGATATGTGGTTATGAGTGCTGATTTTATACTCTTTGTATAATCTGTGGTCGTAAGTGCTTGGTGACATCCTTTAAAGTCTGGTGTGTAGTCACAAGTACTGATCTTATACGCTGTATATAAGTTGTGATCATAACTGTTGATTTCATAAGTGCTACACGCTATTTTTTGGCCATGCAAAATAAGTACTTCCTGATATCCTTTAAAGCTTGATATATGGTCAGAAGTACGGATTTAATACGTTGTGTAGAGGTTGTAGTCATAACTGCTGATTTAATATATCATATTAATTAAAAAGGAAACCGATCTTTCATTTAAGAATATGATGTGTTTAAAATAGCATTTTTGATATGGGGACCATGTGTCGTTGTATTAACTGGATTTGAATAGACAAATATACAAATCTTATCATCTTTTGCGCTAAATGTCCTTCAACGTAGTTTTTGGATTGTTTTTAGAGTTTCAAAGCTCATTAAGTATATATGAATTTATGTTTTTAGCCTACCATTGATGTTGTTATCGTGGGAATTTTGTGCACGGCGAACCCAAAAGTTTTCACCATCCGGAATTGGCTGCAGCACATATACATATTTATTTTTAAAACTAATACTTTACGTTATCAAATGTTAGTTTAAGGTAATTCAGTTTTTCACATACTTTATTGTATGTTTTTGTAAATCTAATTTAGGCGGTAGTTGCTTGCCTATGCTGATTCGGTCCTCCGGTTAGTCTTAAATTTGGCACGACAAAAATTGTACACCATAAAATGCAACTGTGTTTGTTACTAAATATGTTATCCGTGTCGATGCATAAATATTATTCGCACAATTATTAATAGATTGTTCTCTTTCGTATTTGGGCTATACAGGAAACGTCAACTGGACATACTAATGTTGTGGTGAGGAGGATGGAAGAAATCAATATAAAGGTTTTGTATGATGCTTGGAGAAGGGTTTCATTACGAAATATGGAATAGGCCACCTCCAAACCCAAAGGAACCATAGTGCGTGCTACTTCGCTTTTTTTTATTTTTTTTATATTTTTTTATTTAATTTAATTTTATTATTAACATAACATCAAATCCAATTTCTAATTGGCCGGATTACTAACTTAAAGTGCATGCTACGTGTCATTTCATGAGAAGGAATGTGTCGTTATGGGTTGCTGACTTACCTCACATTTACTAGAAGATTCGTTGCCCTGGGTATACGAATGTGTTGAGGTATGTTATTTATTGTTATCTTGAAAATTTTATATTTGCTTATGGAAATAGTAAATATACATAAAGGTTGATACCCAAACAACAAATGTTTTTTGTACGCCACATTCGCTCTAATGTTTGACGTTAAATTATTGATAGTTAGCATTCGCTTTTGCTATTAATGTCGTTATCTAGAATCTAAAATTTTTAAATTGATTTGGCTGATGTTTTTGTATTTTATTTTGGATTGATACAAAGGTAAAAAAAAAATGCAATTCCCGTTATGGCTTCGCCTCAACGTGCGACAACCTAATTCCTCGTTATTTACAAAATTAAATTAAAACATTAAATAACTGTCAAGGGTAAAACTGTCTTTTTATTGATTTTGAATAAATCAAGACAATAATAAATATATTCTTTTTAAATAATGCGGTTTTCGTTGATTAAAAATACTTTTAGAACAGAGAGTAGTACGATCTTCAAAGGTGTTAATAGATATGATTTTATGCATAAGTTTTACCTAATGATAGTCCATCGTCTTCTAAATTTAACTTCTCTTTACCTAATTTTAATCATCTTTTTCCTTAAGGACACCCCAAAAAAATGTGTTGCCAATTCTGTTTGGGTCGTGCAATTTCGTTTTAAAATGAAACTCGAATATTATGAAAAAAAAATTAGAAAATTATTCTTTGATTTTCTTTTTTGTATCTAATCCAATATATTTTATATTTTAGACCGAACAGTAATCTTATAAAACTTTTATTTTTATTTTAACTAATTAGATAATTGAGATTGCCAAGAGCAAACTCATGCCACTGCAATTAACATGCGATATTTGCATTAGCATACCATATATTTAAACGGCTTTATTGACTTATTTTAGTTTAAAAAAACCATTAAGCTTCAGATAGTTGATTCAGGCTTATGATCTTAGAGTTATTCAAGCCTATAGCTCAAACCGATAAGTTTATGAAATTAAAATTATCGACTCGAGTGTGTAGTTAAATTATTCTACATTATAATCATGTTATTAATTTATGACTTACTGTAGTTAGGTCTACGTCCTACTCATTCTCTAAAAACACAAAATAATTTTGATATAAAGATAATAACACAAAAACAAAATCATAAAAACAAAAAGCAATGGCATATTTTGATGAAGTACACGTCTAACTTTGCCTATAAATTCCGATACACACTTTTCATTTTTCATATCAGTTTTGATTCCGAATTAAAAAAAGTAGAGATATTGTCAAGCTGCAGATTTGGTGAGTTTCATTACCTTTAATTTGTTTTCTCGAAACAAAAAGATTTTCCACAGTCATACTTAGAGTTGTTTAATATTTCAAATTTCTATATAGTTTCATGCGTTACTATATACTAGCAGGATATCTGCGCATTGCGTCTGACGAGTAACTTGAAATAAAAATTTTCGGTAAATCATGTATTCTAATTTATTACTTTATGTATTTTTTTTGACAATAAATTTCCAGATATCAAGAATTCATATAACGTATTTCAACTGTTTAGCTAATGACAATATTTTTCATTATACAATTGTGAAAATAAATATTTTAGTAAGCAATATTTTTTCGTCGTTCAAAAAATATCTATTTGATTTATTTGTGGTACAACCATCTTAAACCCTCTCTAATGCAGAAATTCGTTTAAGATAGTTGTATAATACACTTGATAATTTGTATTTATAATGTAAGATAGGGCTGAGCATCGGGCCGGATCCCGACCCGACCCGACCCGTCCCGACAAAGCCCGATCCCGAATGGCACATTATTCCTAAACCGAATACCGACCGGAAACTAGTTGGTTCAGTCGGTTCGGTATAGTCGGGTTTCGGGATGATCGGTTTCGGGCAACTTTGCTTGTCTTTTTTCGGTTTTTGGCTTGTCCCGACCCGACCCGTCCCGACCCGAAACCCGAAAGTGCTTAAAATGATAACCGAGTCCCGACCCGAGAAGCTAGTAGTCGGTTTCGGGATGATCGGGTTATGTCGGGACTCGGGCGGTTTTGCTCACCCCTAATGTAAGAAGTGCTTTAATAATCGCATTAATTGTATTTATTAACCAGTAATTTATGTATTTAATTGTGTAAAAGTTAATTGTACCATAAGCTTTATAACATGTAATGCTGGAATTTAAGTTTTAGAGATATTTAATGTTTTAAAATTGTGTTTAAATTACTTGTATATTTTGCTTTGCTAGTTGTACTGCTTAAATTTATGATTTATTAGTCATTTAATGTTAAAAAAGTCCTTTGTGCTTTATAAGATAACTAGCAGGGTACCCGCGCGATGCGGCGGCGGCTATCATGTGATTAAATTTTTCAGCGAACAAATGTTATTTTATTTTGAGCTACTTGATTTCATATTTATGTTTTGGAAGCTTAATTAGATTGTACATTATGGTTAAAAAGTTGTATATTTTGGTGAAGGGGTAAATTAAATTGTGTATTAATTGTATGTATTGAATAGTGTGTTTTTATTTTTTTTCGTATTTGTACATTGTGCTTAGGTAGTTGTATATATTTGTGATGGGTGTATTAATTGTATGTATGTAAAAAATAATATTTGCTTAAAATCAATTGTTCTTTACATAGTTGTACATTATGTTTTATAAGTAGTATTTGCTTAAATTCTAATTTAGGAAAATCTTAAACTCATAAATAGGAGAGAGGGTCATCCCTCCATTATAAGTAGTATAGATATAGATATAGATTAGATTAGCATAATAGTCATAAGTCTTTTGCAGGTACAAGGTTTATATATAAATCAAATATATGGGAGTATAACAATTTGGCGGTGTTTAATATTTTGTAACTGTAATATCATACACACAGGGATCAGACTATAAGAAAACCAATAATTACATTTGAGTTAAATTTGTTTGGTGTGCACTTTCATTTTGATACTCTTATAATTTCATACATTTACCGATTTTTAGTATTACAATTAAATTATCCATAGTTGTCTGTATTCTAGTTTTAAACCAATGTACGAATGGGTTATTTAACGCGGATTAGGTCCAAACAATGACTATAACTAATAATATTATATTAATTATATTTGTTCGAGTTTGAAAATATGATCAATTTTAATAATTTTATTGTTTGAGTGGTTACATATGATATTTTAACATAATTCAAATTCATTGAATATAAATTTGTAGATATGTTATATTTAATCTCATGTATGTTCTCAATTACACATAGACGTATGTTGATGGTGCTTTTAGTATTACGATATCTTCTCCTAAGATATATATACTCTAAGAAAACCCCAATTCACTAACAAACTTGTAAAAGGGTAAAGATATCTTCTCCTAAGATATATATACTCGTACATATCTATTCATAATATAACTCTAACAAACTATTCTGTTTTTGACATAAACAGACTTAACTCACGACTATTTGTTCTGCCAGATTTAACATTATTAGTACTGGCAGACTTAACTACCAACAGACTTAAGTCTGGTCTACCAGACTTAACTACTAAAGCTACCAGAATTAACTCTAAACAGACTTAAACATACTTAAATCTGTTTTACAAAATATAATTCCCAACAATCCTCCCATAACTTGATCTTCAATTGTGAACTTCAAGTTCTTTTTAAACTCCTGAGGATCTTGGAATTATCTTTAAGCTGCATCTTTGAGATTTCCTCCTTATAAGTTATGTGCAGCATTGGACCAGCAAACATTTAGCACTCCATGGTTTTTTCAGCAACTGTGACTATCTGTACATCAAAACTTGAAAGTTTCATACTATTCTCATCACTTCCAGGTGTGTTAACTCTCGTGAGAGGTGAATCATAGAAAATTTACTGGATTTGATGTCTCTTTACCAGTTAGCCATCACTATTGGAGTAGCCAATGTTTTGGTGTATAAGACCATGGTTCATTGATAACCATCTGATTTTTGTCAAACCAATGGCTATCAACAGATTTGTTTAGTCTTTACCAAAAGCTGTACCCTTTTGGACTAGTCATGGTTTTCCACAGCCTTTACCACAAGCCATGATCTTGTGGGCTAGCCAACTCTTCATCTACACAAATATGGTGAGTTGAACACCATACAATTTTTGGCAAATTGTCAGCCATAAACGGATTTGAGATATCTTTACCAGAATTGTTTGCTCATGGATTAATCAGTTCTTGTGTGGGTTACACATGGTGAACTGATAACCATTTGTTGTGACAGTACAAAGTATTTTCACCAAGTGAAAACCCCTCAAAATCCATTTATTACATATATAATACACAACAACATCTTAAAATTCTTCAAACAAATTACCTCATTCGTCTCCTTTTGACTGCTGTTTCTACTTCAATCTGATCACATATTCTGGCTAACAATTGATCACATATCCTTTGGATGAGCTTTTCAGCTGCCACAGATTCTTTTTCATACTTTAGCTTTGATAGTATCATTACTTGAAGCACCTTAGCACACAATGGATACTCCACTTCTGCCAACATGAACAGATCAACTCCACCTTTTGTGGACAAGTGATGAACATCACACATATCATAAAATTTCCATGACACACATGAATATTGACATGGAAAATTCCAATATACATATGTAGGATCAGGTTCATATAATCTTTGAAGTTCTGCATAAAGTTCTTGCTCTTTTACATCTGACTTTTTAGAAATCTTGAGCTTCTGTTGAACCAGACTCCACAAAGTGTCCAACTCTTGTCGATTATAAGATTTTATCAAATCTTCAAAATGATTGTGGAATGCAAACTTTCCACTGTATCTGATTACCTTCCAAGCTTTTCCAAATTTATCCCAATAAATCTCCCAATCAACAATTGGATCAAGATTCTTAACCATCACTTTCTTTATATGTAACTTTGTTTTCCTCCTCTGTTTGGAAGAAATTTTAAGAGCGTGAAGATTATTCACAAAATCTTGAGATTGAGCCGATTCATCAAGAATACCCTGCCAGGCCTGTAAGTGTTGAATATCTTCTTTCAAATTATTCACCTCAGCTCCCAAATCTGTTTTGTCGAAACAAGATCTTGTTCCAAGACTGAAACTCTGGAAGACAAAGTAGCATAAAAAGCCAAGATATCATCAATCTGGACACCACCCTTAGCACATCCTGCTGCAAAAACCATGATGATACAAAGAATATAGACGAATGACTTTGTTTTGGTACCTGTATGAAAACAGTGTTATGAGGAGTATGTATACAGGTAGGGTTTCAATTATCTTTGGAAAGAGAATAAGTTTAAAGTACAAAAAGATAATCATCACCCCATAAAATATGGTAACAGTTTTAACCACCAGTATTAAGAGCCAGACTTAACCGTGAAGCCACCAGCATTAACTACCAGAACTAAAAATCCCTTTAAAATATCTTCTTATGGTCAACCCTCTTCAGTAAAATATCTTCAACATTTACTCCTCCACCAACTAAAAAGTCACTTGCATTAATTTTTTTGGTGAAAACATTTAGAGTGGACTTGGCCTATAAAAGGGGCTTCGAATCACAAACCAAACTCATCACACATCCTTAAATTTCTCAATTGCCTACGAACCCTCCATCAGTAGTAACAACACAATGAGTAAGCCTGACATCATTGACATTTCGTCCGATTCATCAGCCAATTCATCATCCATCAATGAATGGAAGAAGTACTTTCCTCCTCACCACAACACTTTAACATGGATGAACCTAAATCCAAAACCAACAGCTGAGGGTGTTTCTTCTGATGAACTGCCTACACCCCCACCATATGTGGATGACTCAAGCTCTGATTATGAGTTGAGGTCCATGCCCAGCTATGTCTCCTTCTATGAAGATACTGATGATGAGCAAACAACAGTGACATCCAAGGCTTTGGTGGTGGCATGCTCTGTTCAAAGGCCAACTTACTCCAACCCAAAACCAGGGAAAAGAGAACAAGTGCTTGGCCTTGCTAGTCGTCGTGCTTGGGAGGAGATTGGGAAAAGGGGAAAGCAGAGCATGCCCGACTTCATTGGAAAGGGGAAGAGGGCTGTGGGATAGTTAGTTTAGGTTTTTGTTTGTTGTATTTTGTTGTTTTGATGTGATGAAACCCTTCTTTTGTAATGTTGCATCAGTGAATGCAACCTTTCTTAATGAATAGAATTGCAAGATTCTTCTTTTCATTAATTTGTTACTGATTGTTTGTGATTGACTTCAATATCTACTAAAATATTAGTGGACACAATATACAAAATTATACAAAAATGTACAACACTAAGCCTCCCTTAAACAATAAACCTCCCCTTAGGCGTATTCCTCCCCTCAATCAGAACAGTCAGGGATTGGTCATCCCAATATGGACTACTAAGTAATATTTTTGCACTACCAGACTTAAAATAGTCAACCAGACTTAAGTGTAGCATCACCAGTTTTAACTATGAATAGTGTCACTTCCATCAGTATAGCTTCCATACCTCCCCTATCTTTGATAGATATTGCATTTCCCTGAAAAATTAGTCTAAAACCAAGAGAAATACAATATATAGGTCTAACAAGCAGAATTAACTCAAAACCACCAGAATTAATCCATAAAGAAACCAAATAAAATTGTTCAAGCACACAAAGGTATTGTAGCAAACATAGAAATCAAAACATGTCCTCAAAATCACCAAATCGCACCAACACTCAATTGTTCATAATACTTCATAAAAATCTAACTATGCATAGGTTAGCCTATGCTTCCTTTAAAGGTAACAGAAACTCCTTGGACTTCCTCAAGCTCCTCCAAGTGATCCTTGTTACCAGTCATATGCCCAGAACATCCACTGTTAAAGATTCCTCTATCTCCCATGTTCAAATAAGGATGTTCCTGCACATAAAAGAGAAATTAGTTTCTTTTGGGGACCCAGACCTGTAGAGGCTTGGGTCTGCCTTGTGGACCATTAGATTTGTCAGCATTAAAAGAAACTGGTCCACTAATATACTTGAAGTTTGGTCTGGTCTGTCTCCAAGTATAACCTGCTAAGGGCTTAACAGCAGTCCCCCATTTACCCCTTGGAGCATAAGATTTAAACATTTGAGCTGCATTTTGAGACATGGGTCTTCTCACAGGTGAGTGAGAACCATAATGAAGTCTCTGATTGAACTGGTTCACCTATGGTTTTCTAAAATTGGGACTAGGTGATGGACTGGTAGGTTGTGATTTAACTTTCATATACCCAGAATTAACTTTAGCTTGGCCAGGTTTAACATGACTAGTATTAACTCTAAACACATTACCAGTATTAAAATTTTGCCTACCAGTACTAACTTGAACACCAGTACCCACCCTTGGTCTAACAGAATTAACATAAGTACTACCAGTATTAACAGGTACTGGTCTAGTAGCAAACTTATTAGCGTGGTTAATCCTGTTCACATTATTCCACACTGGTTTATTTACCCTATTCCCAGTGTTTACAGCCATTTTCTTTCTTTTCTCAGCTTCTCTAGCCATTTTATTTTCATGGAAGTCATAATCTCTAATAAGATGGCTTAAGCTATTGCATACAAATCATCTTTTAACCCCAAATGAGTAACTTGCATCTAACTCCTTTTTCATTCTAGCATCCCACTTAACCTTATCAGTGCTATGTATTTCTATTTTCTGCATAGGAGTTGTTCTTATAGGAACAAAGCTAGGTGAATATGATTTTAGCTTAGATGGAGACACACCAGGTTTAACTGGTTCAGGTTTAGACACAAATTTTTTGACAGATTCAGCTTGTTTTGGCACATAACTCTCACTATTTAAAACTGGTTTAGAGATCCTTATAGGTTCAGACTTAAGTTCTAGAGAACATTCAGAGATATTTTCAGTGGGTCCTTCACTGTTATTAGATTGAAATGAAGAATACTCACTGGTCTTATCTTCTGAGACACTGGTTTCAGAACTTTTCTCACAGAATCCTTTACTGTCATTGAATTGACAGTCAGTAAATTCAATGGAATAGTCTTGAGAAGCAAGAGTCTCTGGGTTCTTCCATTTGCTATAATCAAATAAGGACTCATCATATTCTTTTTAAGGTTTAGGAGTATAATCACCTTTAATTGGTGGTGGAACTCCCTTGTTGTTGTCAGTCTTAGCAAATCTATGATATATAGGTTTACTTTCAAAGTCACTTTTTAAATTAACAAAAACATTTTCCATCACCTCTTCCTCATATCCTAAAACCTCTTTATCTGATTTTATCCCATACCCTAAACCAATTTTACTTGTTGAGCTCATTCCTGAATCTACTAACTTCCACAGATTTTTATTACTATTTTTCCATTTATCAACTATCTTTTGCAACCCTTCTTTATCTTTAACAGCCTTCATTCCAAATCTTCTATATTTTCTAAGCTTCTCATCTTTTTAAAATATTTCATTACCTTGGAAGGAAAGCTTTTTATTAAGAGATGCATTCTATTTTTGAAGATTATTTACTTGTTTTTCTAAGGTTTTAACAGCACTTTCATAAGCAAGTAATTTAACTTCTTGATCACCCAACTGACCCATCTGTTCATCACAAAGAGACTGCAGTTTATTATAAGAATCAGTGCAAATTTTTGAGCATAAAGTTACCTCACTGCTAGAGCTTATGGCCATGAGAGCATGATTGACTTCTATCCCCTCAATAGGATGCTCTCCCCAGTTAATCACACCAGCTTCCAAAGTTAGCAGCCCCGTCTGATTCTTGTCTTCCTTCTCAGCATGCCTAGGATAAAAAAGAATCCCTTTTCTTTTCTTCATTTGCCTCCTTTACAGTGCATTCCTTAGCAAAGTGACCCCTTTCTTGACACCTGTAGCACTTCAGCTTTGATTTGTCAAATCCCACTGGTTTCTTTCCATCAAAACGCACTTGCCTACCAGTATTCTTGAAAACTTTCTTCATCCTTAAGGCAATCATTGCACACTGCCAGTTGATATCCATTTCCTCCATCTCCTCATCTTCAATCTGATCTAAGTCTTCATTTAGAATGTTTTCAAATTGATTAGAAAAAGTGAGTGGATGATCTTATCAGCAAAACCAGCAGCCTCATCCTTATCCTTTACACCAGTAGAAACTGAATAGCTACCAGAACTAAAACCACTACCAGACTTAACTGTGGTTTTAGTGGTCTTGCCTTGAGAGATAAAAGAAACAGTGTAGTCACTTGAAGAAGCTCTTGAATTCCCTTTGATGTCTTGTTCCTAAACTCTAAGGTTATTATAAAAGTCATCTATTGACAAGGTGTCAATATCTTCTTTAGTTCTCATGATCATTGCTAGATTTGACCATTCATTTGGCAATGATCTGAGAAACTTCAGATTAGCATCTTCTTTGGACACTGCATATCCACGTGCTTCCAGCTGTGATAAGAGTTGTTGGAACCTGTCATAACCTTTCTTCAGGCCTTCAGAACTGCTAATGGTAAACGCTTCAAACTGTTGTTTATAAACAACTTTTTGCATTTTCTTGGAGTTAGCATTACCTCCAAATCTGGTTCTAATAGCCTCCCATATCTCCTTAGCATCATCACTGTGGAACCTTCTGAGATGTTCCTTTGGTATGGCCATCAATAAGAGAGTTCTTGCCTTTCTTTCTTTCTCTACAGCAAGTATATCTACAGCAGAGATTGGCGGAAGAACCCTGACTATGCCATCTTTACCCTTGGATATTCTCTTCTTTGAATTCCCATTCTGGATTACTTTCCAAACCTCATTATCTACATATTCCAGATAATGTTCCATCTTCATGGCCCAGATGTCGTATTCTTCCTTTTTCAGAATAGGAAGTTTGAGGTTGGAGATAGTTGTTGTTTCAGGAAGTTGTTGTTGTTTCTTAGATCCTGCTTCAGATGCTTCAGTTTCATGGTCAGTGGCCTTTTCATCACTAATATGATTTGAGAAGTTATCATGATGAGACATTCTTTAGGTTTTTAAGTGAGATGAGATGAGTGTTTTGTTTCTTCAATTCAGAGTCCTTCAATAGGCTCTGATACCACTTGTAAGTCCAAAAGTTTATGAATCCATGTAGCCTTGAATGACTAATAGTAATCTTGAATAAATCCAAATTACTATATGAAGAACTCTTTGCAAAATCTTGATGTGTTAATGCGGAATCTTAACACACAAAGTATGAAGAACACAAAATAACTAACTTCGTATTTTCTATTAATTTGGTCAAAGGCTAATGTTTACAACTCGTACATTAACCTAACACCTTAGAGATCTTTTTATACACCAAGGAAACCCTAATTCACTAACAAACTTGTAGAAGGGTAAAGATATCTTCTCCTAAGATATTTATACTTGTACATATCTATTCCTAATATAACTCTAACAAACTATTCTGTTTTTGACATAAACAGACTTAACTCACGACTATTTGCTCTGCCAGACTTAACATTAATAATACTGGCAGACTTAACTACCAATAGACTTAAGTCTGGTCTACCAGACTTAACTACTAAAGCTACCAGAATTAACTCTAAACAGACTTAAACATACTTAAATCTGTTTTACAAAATATAATTCCCAACACCTTGAACTTACTGAGTTATAACACGCTCTGATGAACCCTTTTGACCCATTTTTCCTTATAAAATCAAATATTTTTCACCTTATCTTGTAGACAAGAAAGGAGATTAAGTGGTGTCTATTAGCTTATTTTTTTATCTGTTTTGAGATGTATTCGATGTCTCATAAAAGTGACGTTTCTTTTGGATTTTTTAGGTTCAGTTGTTTTGGTGGTAGGTTGTTTGGTTTGGTGTTTTAGTAGCCCTTTCGTCTCGTTTGCATTTTCTAGCTCCTTTCTCACTATACTAGTGAAAATTATATTTCTTGTTCAAAAAAAATCTTTTGACCCGTTTCTTTTTGAAACCAAAGTCCTGCGAAATATTTTGAAGCTTCATATCAAGATCATATTCTTTAATGGTAAATCTTTTGAAAGTAAACTATTAGCTTTCTTTAAATTCTTTAGCACAAATATCATTTTTTTATTTCTTAACACCAAGTATGTTAATGGTTGAGAGAAGGTCGGAGAACATTGTCGTCAAGTATATTTGTACACTAACTTAATGTATTAAGCTACTTATGAAAGGTTTATCAGCCAAGCTCTTACTAGAGCATAATTGTCGGTATGGATTATTTGATAGCATGTATAATTATGGATCCTACTTGTGCTCTTTACATTATGTTAAGGGTTTACTATTCTCATTACTGTGCATGTTTCTACAAATAATCATGTACTCGTACGGGCTGTATGTCTATAGATCCGAAGGATCTATTTACCGTATGATGGGATACTATTAGTGAGTATCGTTAATGAGTAGTTTGTGTCATGATAGGATATGAGATAGGATGAGGATATTATTCGAGGGATTAGGGGATTAGGATGTCAAAGTTGCAAGGTCATGCGACCTTCGTTCGTTACAAGCTTTAGGTGTTGCAAGCTTCAGATCAGACTTCCGGTGTTGTTATAAGTAGAGCATTGGGTGTTAAAAAATTCGAGGTTTCCTTATCGGTACCTGCTAAGATGAGCAAACCGTTAGCCATGCCATGGGGACCCATCTGTGACCAAGCTCCGGTGTAAGAATAAGTACCGGGTTGGAGAATAAGAGACTATGAGTTAAAGAGAGTACGTTAGCTGCTCAAATTCATTGCTTACGAAGTGAAGTGGTTGAAGGGTATTTATAATACTTTGGTGCATCGTGGCTCAGGCTTGTTCCGCGGGTAATACTTTGGTATTGCTGATCCATTAAACGTCATGGGACCGTACAAAGTGCTCTTGGTGTTATGATTTTGTTTTCACAGTGCTTGCTTTCCGATCCACAAGCTAATAGGTTGTTCCTTCTAGGATGCTAATGCCAAACTGACTGTGTTCCATCCAAGGACAGTATCTCCGAAGGACTGTTCTGGCATCCGTAAGACTACCTTTATTGTAGATGGGTCGGGTCTGAGACTGGACCATTGATACATCGTCAAGTCCCTCAGTCCAATATTATCGAGTCTAATAACGCTTAATTGTAACATATTTTTAGGCGTGTTATCATGAGATTCATACATATATATTTTTAATTCTAGTGAACTTTTGATACTTAATTGATAAAATTGTTATTATAGTTTCATTGGAAGAAGCATGAAGAATTGAAGTGAAAACAAAGTCTCAAAGTGAAGATATGAAGTTTCCCGACACACCTCCAATGTTTTGGTCATAACTTGTTCATACGAACTCCTATTTCGATGATTAAAAAATCCACGAAAAGAGAGCTCTATAATGTTGACTTTGAACATCCTGGATGAAAGGCCCAAATCCAGCAGACGAAGAACAAATCTAGCAGATTTGGTGGTTGTAAATGGTTCACAACCAAATGGCCAAATCCGACAGATGGCATAAAAAATCCTGTGGATTTGGTGGGTGTTGCAGCCAATTTTGCATTAAATGAAGAGAATTAAGTTCCTATTAAGCCAATTCTGATCATGTCAGCCTTATTTACTCTTTTACGGGTATTTTTTGTGTTTTCTGTAGGATCGTATATTTTATGTTGTTTAGATGATTCGGGTGGTCTAGGTAGATGATTAAACAAGATAGCCATGACTAGAGAGATGAAGAGAGTTGAGAGGGTGTTTTCTAGTGAGAGAAAGATTAACAAAAATGAAAGGTTAGATTGAAAAGCACCACCCCTTCCAAGGATGGAAGGGGTATTTATAGTTACAAATGATACGCCCTCCTGACGGGCTGTGGATCAGGCATACAGTGGGTAAAGACCCGTCCTTCCTCCACGGTGTTATACTAAACTACACTACGCTATAACTAACTAATTAACTACTAAATAACATAAATAACGACAAGTCTACGAGCTAACATATGCTAGACCATAATTGGGGTGACCAACACTTTCACATGGAATTTCCAATTCCTAACAATCTCCCCCTAAGGGAGGTCACCCCATGAAATACATTTTGCATCCTAGTATTCTTTCTTTTTCTTTAGTTCTCGAGCTCGTAGAATTTAATTCTTCAACTTCCGCATCTTTGTGCTTTAGCAGTGACTCTTCATAGTCCGATTATTTTGTACTTTAAGTGGAGGTCTTTGAACTAATCCACATCTTGATGATCTTCAAGCTTTCATTGAGATCATCAGCCACAATAAATCTCTGGATCACCCTTTGTAGTGTTGCCTTCATTTGATGTTGTGACTTTTGGACTGACATGCTCACACTTTCTGGATCATGACATCTTTTCATCAGAGTAGCGGAAGGTTTACTGGCTCATGATATTTGCAGCAGCATAGCAGAAACATAGTATAAAAATATCAGAGCCAGGTTCTGTAGATATGCACAAGTCATGATTTTTTCAATTAAGTGTGGATGTTGTGAGCATGCGGCTTTGGATTGACTTCTCAATTCTGATCAGCTGCAACCGTCCAAATGTACCTGCAAACAACAGTTAGCAATAAAACACACGAAAGTGTCTTTGATCACTTTTGTTGAATTGAGGTACACGGCCCACGGTTCCCCATTGATCAGTACAAGTACTGCCTGTGATCATGTATAATTCCGAAGAATCTCCATGACAGGGTTTCACAGGTGTTCTCAAACCGGAACGTCTCAAAGAAGACAACACGGAGTGAGTGAACCAGCGAATTGAGATTCACTGATTGATGAAAAATTGATTTGAAAACAATCGCGTATTGCTTGAAGAAAGAGTTTTGCAATCAAAAATACTTTTTATATTTGAAAAAGAATACACATTCAATGTGCTAGAGAAAAGAAGAAATTTGCACATCGAACGGTTTTTCCAAAAGTATTTTTTTCAATCAGAGATACTTTTTGTGTTTGAAATTGAATACTCATTCGATGTGCTAGAGAAAAGAAGATTTGCACATCGAACGGTTTTTACAAAAGTATTCGTCAATTCATTTCCTGGACCAAGGTTGATTCAAGAATGAATCGTCCCATTGTTTCTATCCAGTTGTCACAAGCTTGATCTTTAGAAAAGATCTCACATGTCACCCACCAAGAGCTTGTTTGATGTTGGCTCTAGAAGGATTTCCATCTTCATCGTGAATATTTAACATATCACTCGGATGTTCTGGCAATACCATAAGGATAATGCGTAGGACTCTTAATATATTCTTACTTTTCACATTGTGTGAAACAGCAAGTCATCTTTAATTTTGTGTCCTAATGAGATATTGTGGATGATCTCTTGGCTCTAGACTCAATAGTGCACTGTAACATATTGGATTTCACAAGCACATAAGCAAATACAATATGGGCGTATACTTTAGATGATTTAGAGAGAGAAAGTGGGATATTCTAGAAAGAGAAACTCTTGGAAGGTTAGATTCCACAAAGAACATCCAACCCTCTACCTTGCAAGGTATAGGGTATTTATAGGTTACAAACTAAACGACCTCCTAACGGCCTGTGGATCAGGTATACAGAGGGTGAAGACCCGTCCTTCCTCCACGGTGTTGCTCTAGACTAAATCTAAGCTAATCAACAAACATAATAAACGATATGTCTACGAGCTAACTTAAGCTAGATTATACTTGGGGTGACCGATGCTTTACAATAGAATTTCCAATTCCTAACAATCTCCCCCTAAGGGAGGTCACCCCACGAATTACATTGTGAATCCTAGCGTTCTAATAATAAATCTTCAGTCTTGAGCTCGTAGACTTCTCTTCATCAAAGTATTTAAACTATGTGCTTCTATGGTGATTTCATCATTGTTCAACTACAATGTGTGTATCATGGAGGTTATTGAGCTGATCCACCTTGATGACCTTTGAGCATTACTGGAGATCATCAGCCACAACAAATCTCAGCATCACCCATTGTTGTGATGCTAGCATATGATGTTGTGACATTTGGACCGACATGCTCACATTCTGGATCATGATTTCTTCTTACAGAAGCGGAAGTTTTCGTTGATTCATGATATTGGCAGCAGCGTAGCAGAAGCATTGAGTGAAAATATCAGAGTCATTGATGCACTAATCATGATTTCTTTAGATATGAATGTGTTGTGTAAGCATGCGGCTGTGGATTGACCGCTTCATTCTGATCAGCTGCAAACGTCGGGGTGTACCTGCATAAGACAGTTAGCAATAAAGTACATGAAAGTGTCTTTGATCACTTTCAATGAATTGAGGTACACGGCCCACGGTTCCCCGTTGATCAGTACAAGTACTGCCTGTGATCAGGTATAATTCTGAAGAATTTCCTTGACGGGGTTTTGCAGCTGCTCTAGCTGTTCTCAAACCGGAACGTCTCAAAGAAGACAACATCGAGTGAGTGAACCAGCGAAATGAGATTCAATGATTGATGAAAAGAGATTTGAAAAAAAATCGTGTATTGCTCAATAGAAATTGTTTTTGCAATACAACAAAGGTTTTAATGAAAATCAATTATCAATCATAAACACCTTTTATTTTGAGAAATAAGTACACAGTAGATGTGCTAAAGAAAATAGTTTTTAAGCACAACGACTGGTTTTTCAAAGGTATCCGTCAATCCATAACCTGAACCAAGATTGATTCAAAAGATTGAATCGCTCCATTATTTATGTTCAGTTGTCACATGGTTGATCTATTGGATAGATCTCACATGCCACCTACCAGGAGCTTGTTTGATGTTGGCTCCAGAAGGCTTTCCATCTTCATAGTGAATATCTATGCATATCACTCAGATGTTCTGGCAATACCACAAGGATAATGCGTAGGACTCTCAATATATACTTACTTTCCACATTGTGTGAAACAGCAAGTCTTCAAGAATTTAGTGTCCTAATGAGATATTGTGGATGATCTCTTGGCTCTAGACTCAATTGTGCACATTTGGTTTCTATGCCGGAGACTAGGGAGAGGGTCTCCTTCTTCAATAACAACAATCTCTAAGAGAAAGTCGATAGATAATGTCGGTTCCCCGTGAGAATGAAACAAACCCTTTTAAGAGGAACTTGAGTAGCTTGGGAAGTTTAGTGCAGTGCGTCACTGGGTCCATGACGTCTTGTCTTCAATACCGGCGTTACCTTGGTAACCACCAGTAGCATATGTATTGAACCCGGTTTCTGCCCTAAGTTTGAATTATTGGAGGGCTATTTCTTTTCACCCTTTTTCACATTCATTTCTTTTTCATTCTTCAACCCCTTCAGTGCTTACCGAGACTTCATAACTAGAACCTTGTAGGGTTTATTCTAGTACTAGCTCTGTCTCAGTCCGCACTCTTCCCATATCTCACTTTTCTCCTTTTTTCAATATACCTAAGGACTCTACACTATCTAGTGGATTGTCCCTGGGTAGATCCCTCCGGTTCTGGCGGATCGAGGGAACGAATACCTAACCTAACCATCCTTATAACACCATGCATAAAAAAAATTGGTCGGTCTTTTGGTATTGTTCATTCCTTCTCGAAACCAATTGAAAAATCATTTGGAAAAACAATCAAGGTACTTGTGATACGAGATCAAAGCATTTTGTACCTTAATAGTTTTGATCATTTAGAAAACCTCCCCCTCAACATGTGCATATGATTTAGAAAATGTTTAGCACATGGAGGCAAGAGGACTTTGAAATATTTTCTTTGATCACAATTTTCATAGAAAAAGCCATTTGATTTTCTTTGGTAAATTCTCCCCCTCAATATGTGCGTAGAATATTTGAAATATTTTTGACCCATAGAGGAAAGAGACCTTTGAAGTACTACCACGATTACCAAACATTTAGAAACCATTTAACACACAATCAAGGTACCTTATATAAAAACATGGAAGACTTTGTACCTTGAAGGTTTGAATTTGTTTTGAAATGCTCCCCCTTAATATATGCTTCGAGATTCGAAAATAGTTTAGCACATATTAGAGAGCAGTATGCACTTTGAAACAAAAATGGTCATTTTATTTATCATCTTTCATATTTATATCATATTTTCTCCCCCGATCAAAAATTTCAAATCCTTTGAGATTTTGGATCTCAAGTGATTTAAATATGTATGAGACAAAACATTTGTTGGAGAAAAATGTGTCCAATTTTATATGATCAGAAGCGGACAACATTGAAGTTCCCTTTTTAGGCACAAAGGGAAACCACAATACATAACCTAACACTATTACATGCATTATAGTTGTTCATAGTTTGTACATCACATATTACACATAAATAATACAAACCAGAAACTGCTTCCGAAAGATGTCTTCATTCAGTTCTTTGAAGTAGTTTGTAATGACCTTCACGAAGTTTACCACCAACAAAACTTTCAAGGCTGCGGAAGATCATTCGAGTCTTAAGTCTTCACTTGATTGCAGCAATGAAATCTTCACACCTCTTTAAGTCCTCATCAGTCCAAAATTTTGTTTTGTTCCACGGCTTCAGATCAACTCTGATTTCTTTCACTCTGGAGTTCAGTTCTTCTTCGAACATCTTGAGAGTACCATCACTGAATTTGTAGAGCTCGCATAATCTCATTAGCATGCGAGTCCCGTATCTGTCGTGGAAGAGGACGGCTCTTGGGGTGTCAAGCACTCTATAGTCGTGACGAAATTCATGTCCTGAGGCATCCCATTGCGGCCTTGTTAAATTGACCCGAGTCTGGTAGCTTTCTATCCCAAGCTGAAACTCCTCAACCCGTTTTCGGATGACTAACCCTCTGATCCAGAGATTGACAGAGGCAGAGAGAGCTTTCTTTTCACGAACAGGTAGGTGATCAAGGTGTCCTTGGAGATTCAGAAGGTAGAGGTCTTCAAAATCATTGGGCATCAAGTGCTTGAAGCCGTTCTCTTCAATCACATGATCTTTTTGGTCTGCTCTTCTAAGAACGATCTTCTTCAGATACTCATAGCCATGGATTGGGAAGATCTCTACACTGATAACACTTAGAATTCATAGCTTGGATCTAACACCTTTTCGTCTTTTCTCAGCTCCATGTCTCTCGATGTAGAAATTCTTCTTTTTTGACCACCAGTGAGAAATACCATATGAAGCAGCAATGTCGTACTTTTGTTCTTCGTCAGCCCATAATTGATCAGGAACCATCTGTTCAAGTTCCTGATCAGAGTAGGTAGCAGCTTTCATCTTTGAGATCGATAAGGCTGGTCTTCTTTCAGTAGTATGAGCACAAAGATAGTCTAGGTCATGGTTGAAGAAGAACTCAGACTGAATGGTCATTTGTCTAGGTTCACCACCGAGAGGAAGAGGCTTGTTCACATTGAAGCGACTGATCTGCTCACTGACTTGATCATTCAGCATCCTATGGCATTCTTCCATCTGTTATTGTAGTTGATTGGCATCCGAGTGAAAGACCTTGACAATTTCAAAAGCTTGTCCTTCAAGATCCTTTGAAGTGATTGACGCGATTCCCTTCTGTTCACAAAACCACTTAATGAAGCTGCCCATATCTCTAGTGGCATGAAGAAGAGAGTCTTCATCTGGGGTTTCATAGTTAGTAGAAATTTTTGAAGCCCAGTTGTTGTCAGAGATTATTGTGTCAGCCTCTGGGATAGACCATAAGGGTTCTGGTGAATAAGGTCTCTCTTCAGGTAGCCAACTTCGAATTGTGTCCTTTGAAGGTGCCACTCTAGATGTGTTAGGGCACTCTCCTGATACGTATGTATCAAACCATTCATCTTCAGACGGCTTGGGAATATGCTTGGTGGATGCATCATCTTCATCGGATTCTGACTCTGCCATGACATACGACTCTTCATAAACCATTTGATCTTCAGGAATTGAAGAGATTGTGGGTGTGAACCTTGAATCAACCATTCTCCAAGCTGCTGATTTCTTCTGAGTTCCCTTTTCTCCGGAAGGACTAGATTGATTGGAAGGTTTTGGTGGTGATGATGGTGGTTGTGGTGAAGGTGTAGTAGTTGTGCCTGAAGATCCACTAGTACCAGAAGCTCCAGCTCCTCCAGTTGGAGGTGGTGGCTTGGGACCTTCAGACTTATCATTAGTTTTCTCTGGAACAGTCTTTCTTTTCTTCTTATTATCCCTTCCTCGTACATCTTCCACAAATTGCTGATAATTGTCAAGTCTCATTGATTCCTCGAGTGCTTCGTATAGTTTCTTATGTGTATCGTTCAAATGCTCTCCTGCATCGTACATTCTTTCAGAGAGAGCTGATCTCATATCATAGATTGGCAAGTCTTTAAATCGTTGAAGTAACGGAGCCTTCATTGCCCATTCAACTGCATCTTTGATATCATCTTCTACTGCCTTTGTAATAACCTCATTGATTTTAAAATTCTCCAGCTTTTTGACACGACTATCAAGATTATTGATGGCGATGGGAAAATGCTTCTCAATGGCTGCAATACGTGTCATGGCCTCTTTGAGCAATTGTTCAGTTGTTTTGTCTGGAGAAGGTGAAGCAGGAGGTGGTGAGGCAGGAGGAGTGACAGTATCAGAGACTGTAATCACTGGTTCAAGTGATTGAACATTAGTAGGATCAGGTGGTGGAAGTGCAGTTGATTGAGCAGGTTTGGGTGGTGGAAGTGCGGTTTTAAGAGTAGGAGCAGACATTGGCGGGATTGTAGAAGTGTCTTGTTGTATGTTGACGGTGAACATGGAATCTACTTCATCTTTCTCCTTACCTTGCTTCAGAGTCTCAGTGTCTGTGGGTTTGTCGTTTATGAACTGATCACCAAAGGAGATGTCTGTATCAAGATTCTTCAAAGAGGGTAGAGAGTCATTAGACAGATTTGGTTCTTCCAAGTGCCTGGACTCATCAGATCTTGACTCAAGGTTCTCCTGTGAGACATGTTGCAACTCTTCCTCAACATTTTGCTCAGACTGGGTATCACTTGATGCAGGAGTTTCTTCTTGTGCTTCAGATGCCTCCTTTTCCAGTCCAGAATGTTCTTGAGCTGAAGATGATTCAACTATTCTTTTCTTTATCTCAAACTGAGTGGTAGTTCTTGATGGTGAAGATGAGAAGGTCAGAAGCATGTAAGCAGCTTGTTCTACACCAACAATCCCTTTCCCTTTGTCTTGTGTGATTGGTGTTGTTTGGCGAGGCACTTGTTCAGGTTCTCTTAGCACTACTCCTCCAATTGGTGCTCTCACATTCTGACTTTCTAGGCTTTGCTTGATTCCTAGTTGCAGAGCAGCATCATCTTCATCAATCAAACTAGTATTACCCCTTGAAACCTCAGTTTCCTCAACATTTCCCTTTCCCACTTCCTTATTCTTTCTTTTCTGCTTTTGGGTTGTGGTGTCAGTAGTTTGTGACCTTTCAAGTCTCTTTTTAGGGAGAGCAGCATATGAAGTCTTTGAAGTCTTTGAGCCAGAAACAGACTTAGTTGATTTGGATTGTGGTGGAGTGGGAGAGACATCATCATTAACACCGGATCTGGAAGCCCTTTTCTTGTATAGTTTAAAGTAATCCGTCTTCTTAATATCGTCAGTGAGAAGACTATCAGGAATTGCCAGACCATAGATCTCCTTATCCATACCTTTAGCAACATATTTAAGGTTACCCAGAACAAATTCATCCTTTGCATTATGTAAGGCTGATTCACTCCTAGGGTTGAAGTTGTGAGTCTGTTGCAAGTACTGGATAACAAGCTTTGAAAATCTGATGCTAGGAATCACAAGTTTGTTAACTTTCTTTCGACCCTGAGCTTTATTCAGAAAGTTTGTTCTATCAGAAATAAATGTGTTCATTGACAACGAAAATTCTTCCCAGATACATTCCGAGACATTCACATTCACCCCATTAACGATACCCCATAGGATATGCAGGATGGGAATCCTCACTTTATCGAACCCTGAAGTTTTTCCAGATAAGCACAAGTTGAGAACTGTTGTCATTGCTCTCCAGGGTTGATACATGTGACCGGTGATGATGTCAGAAGCCCTTGATATACCAATTTGATAACCCAAGCCAATCAGAAAGACAATTAGCTCTTCCGCACTAGGTGGAGGTTCAGATCGTATGGTGGGGTTACAGGGTGTGATTCCTAGGGCCTTGCAGAGAATATCAGAATTAATTACAAATTCCTTATCATCCAGTTTGCAGGAATATTGAGCCGTGATTTTGTTCCATTCAATGGAGTTCCAAAATTGTTGTATGTAAATGGTGGGAATTGTGCATTGCTTGGTAAGGGCACTGAAGAAGTTTGTGTTTTTGAGGATATCAATAGACACTTTGAGGATTGGATTTTGTTGCAACTTTTGCATGTCCACATAACATTTACTTTTCCCAATCTCTACCCATTTATCTTCAGAAAGGATCTCGTTGTCAGTAAGTACTTTAGGTGGAGCATAAGATGAAAGGTTCTGAGACGAGGTTGTGTTTGCCATTGAAAATCTAAAGATACACACATACAACAACAATGATTGAAAGCATGTTAGTTTAGATATGGTTGGTTAAGCAGCATTGGATTCAACCTCATGACATAGACACAACAAGTAGCAAAATTGATAGAGTTCCCATAAGCAGATTAAAATAGATTGAGTGGCATTAGAAAGATTTCAAGGTAACTGCTTTATTTGACACAGTTTTCAAGAGACAAGTTGTTTTTGAATCAAAATATTTAAAAGCACAGTTACAAGAAATAATATCATGAGACAAGATACAATTTGTGGAAATGATATAACAGTTTGTATGAAACAAGTTGTGATACTAAGTTGCTACAAGAGAATCGAAGTACAAATTGCACAAACAAAAATGTTATAGCAAGTCACAAAGACTATTTTGACAATACAAGTTGCTACAGGAAATCCTGAATCAAGTTGCTAGTATGAGATTCTCCTAGTAGGTTGCCTTAAAATATTTTAATAAACCAAGTCGCCGCTTGAAAAATGAACCAGCAAGTCGCTAATCTTATATATACAAGTTGCTATCAAAAAATGACAAGGCCAAGTCGCTACATGAAGAATTACTAAGTCGCTAACTTGTAAAGACAAGTCGCTATCAAGAATAATAAGGCCAAGTCGCTAACTTGTATAGACAAGTCGCTAACACAGTCATGGTTAGTTGCTATCTATTACATTATGTATTACAGACTCTTTTGTATCATGAACTTATCAGATTGCAAGCTAAAACAGATAGCATAGAGAGATAACATAATAAGTTAAGCAAACTCACACAATGGACACTATGAAACAAATAAGAAGTCAATGCAGGGGTACATAGAGATCACCACTAAAGCCAGACAAGACAATACTTGATAACTTGAAAAATTCTCCCCCTCAATCAATGTTACCAAGGAACATTGATTGAATTTAACCCACCCGTTATAAAGTAAGAATATATCAATTTTTCGAACTTCATCTATGATCCCATATCATTGTTGAATGACATTTCTAGGACCGTAGATGTTATCGATGACAAGAGATACATCTTTTATTAGAAAGAGGGAAAAGATATATATATATAAATATATATATATAAATGATTTGAAAGAAAGATAAGTAAAAGTAATGATATGAAAAATAATGATTAGAATTTTTTTTTGAAAGAGATATGTACACAGATATAAAAGAGCGAGTCCTGATTCAAGACGAATAGGAGTCAAAGTACGAGGTACATCAATTCTGGAAAGCTATAACTCCTGAGTGAGCAATATTCATTTCTGATGGAAACCAAGTCATGAAGTTCCTGATAGAGTTGAGCATTGTACCTGAAAAAGACTGCGAATACATTGCACTGGAAGCACATGTAGAATTGCAAATGGATGAGTTAGTGACACGAGTAATCTCCCTATTGGATGTTTCACAGTTTGATCTAGGCGTATCAATAGTAGAGATCCATTTAGGTTCACTATTCTTGAAGAGTTTTCCTGTGGGCATCCACGTAAGGCAAGATCTAGGTATGTAAGTCAGTTTAGATCCTGTAAACTTAAATTGTCTGCCAGTGGGAATCCATTTGAAATAGCTGCTAGTAGATTTGGGTTTAGGCACTTTCTTCTTTTGAAAATTGGTCCTTTTGTAATTATTGGGTTTCTTAGGGGATTGATCTGCCATTTGAAGCTTCTTATGAGAAGTAGATGAACTCCTAGTATTCCTGATCTTAGAACATTGAACATTAACCTTGGGTTTGTTATTCATCATATCGGAACGAAGTAGTGAAGTGACTGGTTTTGACAAAACAATATTCGCATTGACTTGGGAGGTAAGCCTAGATTTCGATGGTTTAAATCTTTCAGTTCTAAAAGCATTCGGCTGCCTAACTACGGTATGTTTTGAGTTGTTCTGAACAGTTGACTTTCCCAAGGTCGATGGTTTTGTAAACTTAGTGTTCACCCTATTTCCAATAGATTTCCTAAGCTCATTTTTTAAAGAAACAATATTAAAGCTCTTATCCTGAATTTGGGCTTTGAGGGCATCAATGTCCGCCAAGAAGGAATTTGTTTGATCTATCAACTTGGAATTTTTCTCTAATAAGTTCTTTCTTAAGGACTCATTTTCTCTTAATAAGTTGGATACACATAAAGCCAATTCATCATTCCTAGATTTAAGCTCACTACTCACCTCATGGTTAGGATTGCTCATCCTAAGATTGCATTTCTTATGCGGATCTGATAGTTGACATTTCAGATTGCATATGGTTGAATCTTTGTCCTGAATCTGGGTTTTTAAGTGATTAATTTCAAAAAATTCTCGAAATTCTGGGAATTCCGGATTAATGCAAGATTTTGTAGCACGAAAACTTTCTTCCTTTTGGTTTATTGCAATTTCCAGGGAAATACAATGTTTTTCAAGAATTGAGTATTTGTTTGAAAGTTCATCATAAACCCCTTTTGTTACCATGTCATTTGTTTTAAAGATTTTGGATTCAGACTCAACGAAGACACATTTATCGATATCATTTTCAAAGATAGGGTCAGTTAAGAGTATCTCAATGCATGACACATGTTCATTTGTTGGTATGGCATCTGTATTCACCTCATGCACAACAGGACTTACTGACATGTAAGCAGTTTCAAGCTTTTCGGACTCTGAGCCTTTGTGTTCAGTACAACCAATTACATCATTCATTTTGGTTTCAGAGATTCCGTAGTCAGCATCAGCATCATCCGTTCTTTCAACTGATCCATTACTCACACTATCACAACTTTCCTTTAATTTTCCATGACACTCATTCAACTCATTCAAACAGTCATTCCTTTGAGCAGCATCCTTAATGTACACTTCCACATTATTCATGAGTTGGATATATGTGTTGATGAACTCATGAATTTCCATTCTAGTGTGTTTCTTGAATGAAATTCCAGTCACGTGTTGATCAAAGTCAGTAGAATATTCCCCTTTGATAAACGACTGAAATTGGTTGTAGATAACTTGAAGTGCAGAATTAGAATCATCAATTAATACCTTCTCATTGATAATTTGAAGCCTCAGTTGTTCTAAGTTTAGCAACACAGACTTTTTCAATGTAGGTAAGTCTTGGCGGAAGAGAGCACCGCATGTTCGACCCATAGGAGTGTATAACAGTTGTGTGAGGTGCTGGTGAAGTAATTGAAACGGTTCAATGTTGCATTCAGAATTCTTTGTATCATGGGTCATTGATAGGTGTGATTTGTTGAAGTTTGAATTAGAAGGTGAAGAGTTTTGATCATACTTTGTTGAATCAATCAAGGTAAGACATTCAGAAATACAACTAGTTTCATTGTTCTGTGAGGTATCATAAAGTTCAAGCACTTTGGAGATAAAAGGGTCAGTGATGTAAGACATTGTGGGTGGACGAGTATCTGCTGCATTAACTTCCTCAGCTACAGTAGAGATGATTGTAGGCAAGTTGGTAGACATGTTGACAGATGACACGGGATTTTATAACTCAATGATTAAACCGGGAAATAGATTCTTTCACGGGATTTTACTAAATCAAGAGAAAACCGTATTAAACACAAAAGTCAACCAAGTCGCTAAGAATCCTTGAACCAAGTCGCTAAGCACTAAGTTGCTAAGTAATAATGAGACAAGTCGCTAGGTTCCAAATTACTAAGAATTTTGACAGCAAGTCGCTATGCACCAAGTCACTAAGATGTCAAGTCGCTAAGTAGCAACTCGCTAAGGTCCAAATCGCTAACACCAAGTCGCTAAGAAACTTAAAGAACAAGTCGCTATCAAAATTGAAAGCAATTCGCTACCTTACCAAGTCGCTACCCGTAGTGGAGAATCCACTAAGTGTACTGTTTGTCGGCTTGTCTCAAAAGGCAAGTCGCTAGGACCAAGTCGCTATGAAAACTCACTACAACTCGCTACCTTTTACTGAAGCAAGTCGCTAGCATGAAAATCACTCCGAGAGCCAAGTCGCTACCAAGAAAAACTTTAAAAACACACTTTTCAATCCAAAACAAGCTCAACCACAGTGATTCTAGCTTACCAAATCAAAACCCAAGAACATACAATGATCCTAAACACAAAAGTACACCCAAAATTCAAACTTTAACACAAGAGATGAACCAAATGATGCAAAAACCACTAAACTTTTTCAAACTCAAAAACCATCTAAAAACCACTAGAAATCCAAGGATATGTAAGAGATGATCTAACCATGGCTCTTGATACCATTTATAACATATTGGATTTCACAAGCACATAAGCAAACACAATATGGGCGTATACTTTAGATGATTTAGAGAGAGAAAGTGGGATATTCTAGAAAGAGAAACTCTTGGAAGGTTAGATTCCACAAAGAACATCCAACCCTCTACCTTGCAAGGTAGAGGGTATTTATAGGTTACAAACTAAACGACCTCCTGACGGCCTGTGGATCAGGTATACAGAGGGTAAAGACCCATCCTTCCTCCACGGTGTTGCTCTAGACTAAATCTAAGCTAATCAACAAACATAATAAACGATATGTCTACGAGCTAACTTAAGCTAGATTATACTTGGGGTGACCGATGCTTTACAATAGAATTTCCAATTCCTAACATGCACTTTTGGTTCCTATGCCGGAGACTAGGGAGAAGGTCTCCTTCTTCAATATCAACAATCTATAAGAGAAAGTCGATAGATCATGTAGGTTCCCCATGAGAATAAAACAAGCCCTTTTAAGAGGAACTTGAGTAGCTTGGGAAGTTAGGTGCAGTGCGTCACTGGGTCCATGACGTCTTGTCTTCAATACCGGCGTTACCTTGGTAACCACTAGTATCATATGTATTGAACCCGGTTTCTGCCCTAAGGTTGAATTATTGGAGGGCTATTTCATTTCACCCTTTTCACATTCAATCCTTTTTCATTCTTCAACCCCTTCAGTGCTTACCGAGACTTCATAACTAGAACCTTGTTGGGTTTATTCCAGTTCTAGCTCTATCTCAGTCCGCACTCTTCCCATTTCCCACTTTTCTCCTTTTTTTCATCATACCTAAGGACTTCTACACTATCTAGTGGATTGTCCCTGGGTAGATCCCTCCGGTTCTGGCGGGATCGTGGGAACGAATACCTAACCTAACCATCCTTATAACACCATGCATAAAGTAAACTGGTCGGTCTTTTGGTATTGTTCTTTCCTTCTCGAAACCAATTGAAAAATCATTTGGAAAATCAATCAATGTACTTTTGATATAAAATCAAAGCATTTTGTACCTTAATTGTTTTGATCATTTTGAAATGCTCCCCCTCAACATGTGCATATGATTTTAAATTTTTTTAGCACATGGAGGCAAGAGTTATTTTGAAATAATTTCTTGATCACAATTTCTATAGAAAAAGCCATTTGATTTTCTTGGTAAATTCTCCCCCTCAATATGTGCATAGGATGTTTGAAATCATTTTATCACATAGAGGAAAGGGTTCTTTTGAAGTACATTCACGATTATAAAAGCCATTAAGAAACCATTTGCTCCCCCTCAATATGTGCATCGATAAACGAAAGAGTTTAGCACATATTAGAGAGAACTTGCACATTGAATCAAAATGATCATCTATTATCAAATTTCATATTAAATCACAAATTCTCCCCCGATCAAAAATATCAAACCATTTGAGATTTTGGATCCCAAGTGATTTAATAAGGTTTGGAAAACATGGGAGAATATGTGCCTGATTTAAAAGCTCTTTTGGTTTATGGTTAAATGCTCCTCCACAATCATGTGCATTATGTATTTCAAAATCGTTTGGCACATGAAGGAAGGAGTTCTTTGAAACAATCACCCTTTAAAACCGATTTGAGATTTAAATCACGATCTCTCCCCCGATCAAAAATTTCAAACCAATTGAGATTTTGGATCCCGATTGACTTAAATCATTTAGAAAATTTTGGGGAAAGACGTGGCAAGATTTAATTTTGAAAAATGATGGATAAGGAACAGTTTTTCGACATTAAAGATTGTTAGTGTCAGGTATGATAGTTTTTAAGAGATCTTTAAGTCAAATAAAACAATTTCAAAATCAAACAAGAACAGAAAAAATTTCATTTTGAAAGATCTTTGAGTTTTAAATAAAATCATACCATGACATAACATTAAATCTTAAGATCACCACTTTGTTTCGTACAAATCGGAACTTTTTATGAAGAAATATTGTTTGAAAATATTTTATTTTAAATCACTCTCTCCTTCAATCGATGACCATAGTCGATGATTGAGTGACTTAAGTTTTGATAAAATGAAGTCCGATGATTTCCAAGATTAAGTCCAATTTATTTTCAAACAAATATTTTTCTACCATTTTTCAAAACAATATTATTTTAAAAATTGTTTAAAAAAAGTGGTATCATCACAATTATCCTGCACAAAGATACGTTAGGTGGTTGAGCTGCTTTTGTTGTTGTTGCTGAGGGTTGGAAGAAAACCATCTGCTGATGCAGTGAGACTTCTTACGTTGCATTGTTTCATGCCAACTCTTAAAAGAGATCCAATTAAGCTCCGTTTCTTCTTTTATCGACCCAAGAGATAGTTACCCTTTCCATTTGGCATCCAATCATCTTCATTTGTGGGATCCGGATCGGGAACATTCTTATATGCCAGTATACCTGGATATGTTAGTAGACATACAGCTATATGGTGGTCGACAACACCCAAATAGCAATCGACTAATAAAAGTCAATTCAACATATCAATCAAATATCAATCAAATCATATAAGGTATGGGATTTTTGTGTTCATCAAACTCTAATCATCTAATCATAACAATCATATCCTAGGCACCTAGTCCTTCAACGTAGGTTAACATCATTTTTCAGTTAAGGATATAGGATAATTAAGAAAGCCCGTTAGATGATATAAATTTGAAAACATTCTCTGTAAAACCCTAAAAATCTTAAATGCGTTATAAGACCATTATACCCCTCACAGTTAATAGTTGTAAAACACGTATTATACGTCAATCTCATTTACAACGTTTCTAGCCTAACTGAGAAGTAAATAACTTATGTAAGATAAAAATAAACGACTCACACTTATGTCTACAATACAAATATCATACGTTACAAAGATCGCGTGTACCAAATAATATGTATAAGTTGCAAGAGACATTAAAACTTAATTGATAACCAACACATTTGTAAATAAGGAAATTGAATTAGTCCATAACTTTTCCCCCAAGTTTCAGCCGAATATCAATCCCCATATTTCCCCATTTAATTCCATTAAAAACGTTATTAACTTCCATATATCCCTTTCTCTTTTTTTTTTGTTTTTTTCATTGCACCCCATTGGTCCATCTTCAAACACTAATACTCAAAAGAGACGGCACCAAGCTGCTTCCTCTTTTCATTCGATCAAACGCAAGATATGAGGAGATTGAAGAGTGTTCCAAGGAGGATGTGACGTGTGGTTGCTGCTGTCGTGAGGTTCTGATTCGAAGGACCTGTTAGATTGTGCAGTGGGTTATATAAGATGCGAAAGGTGGTTGTGTGGTGTTACCAGGTCGTGAGTGTGCTAGGGCAAAGGAGTGGTCTTGAGGTTTCTTGGTCGTGAGTTGTAGTATACCTCTGGTCATGGGTCTCTAGGGCCAAAGGGAGGCTACTTGGAATCAGTTTGGTTATGGATGTTGGCTGTTTGGTGTTGCTTCTGTCGAGGAGTTGGCGGACCAGGTCGTGGTCTTGTTCCTTGGCTCATAGTTCCGTCTATTGTCATGCTACAAAGGTAATACCTTATATCATCGTCCCGCCTCGTTATTTTTTTTAACCTGGTCGTGGGTAACCCTCCTTTGAAAGCATATATTGAATAATACCTACACATAAAATGATAACCCTCAAGGTCTCATAAATCATAATATTAGTTACATGCTAACGTAAATATGTTAATATGTTGACTATTTGTGAATCTGTTATAGACATACATGTAAACATCACATAAAATGATATAAGCATGTCACGTAACTCATCTTTTAATGGCTTCATGAAATAATATGTATAGATATGTTGGTCGAATAAAGCATGCACATGGAGTTAGGCTTTGAAATATGATGTTAACACGTCAACTACATGGTTGGTTTATTCCTTTTATCACGTTAACACATAAAATAATGAATGGATGGCTTGAGTTTTAAGACCCATATTGTACACTACATATAATCTGTTTTGGCATACTAATGGGGTCGTGATAATCCTTGATCGGGGTCTGGTCTCGACGGGCTAAAAATAATATTGGGGGTCGACTAAATTAGGTCTCAAAAAGAGTTGTTTTTATTAAAATGAAAAGGGTCTCGTTGGCTTTTAGTTGTGTCAAATGAATTTTAAATGAGATGAGGGTGTCTCGACCTATAATGAAAATCACCAAGGGTTGTATAATATGGTAGTAATCGGGTTTAAATGGTTTAAAAACGTCATGGGTAATCTTGCTATAATTACGATTTCGACCCTCTAAATTTTATAATTGGCACTTTAAACCCTAAACTGGTAAAACTTGTCATAATTGACCCTCAAACTACGATAATACTTATTTTAATCATTTTAACCTAATATGACTTTGATTATATCATTTATGACTAAATCTGCTAATTACGGAAACCTACTATTTTTGGAAAATTACTAATTATAAAAGCCTGCTGCTAATTTTGGTAACCTGCCTAAAATGGAAAGTTACTAAAAGTGGAAACCTGTTAAAAGTGGAAAGCCGTCTAAAATGAGTAATCCAATCTTAATAAGCGTTATCTAATTCATAGGTTCCAGACGGCGGGATTGATTCATCGTGTGACCTTACGTTTCAATTTTGCTTGCTTCGATTGAGGTACAGATATTCTATCCCTTTTCAGTAGGGATTTCTCCTGACTTTTCAATCCTTGACTTTACTTCACTTATGATATCCCTTTGCTATGATTTCCTTATGCTATGATCCTTTTGATATGATTCCGACTTAATCCTTTGATATGATTCTATTCGCTATGATATTAGTTTGTTATGATTATGAACTCCTGATTATGAACCATCTGATTATGAACCTCTGATTATGAACCATCTGATATGAACTTCGATATGAATTCTGATATGAACTTTGATATGAACTTTGATATGAACCCTTATGATATGATATGAATATGCTTTGACCCTTCAGTCTGATACCCGAGCCAAATATGTTTCCTAGTCAGGAAGGTAACCTGACCATGTCATTGATGCACCAATGGCATGACTTTAGTGTGGTTGAGTGATGTTCCACACCGTCCCCTATTATGATATGTTATGATATGATTTGATATGTATATGATTTGGCCACTGGGGGCGTATGGATGCATCCTAGATATGATATGTTTCGAGGGATTTGATCTGTTTGGAGATATATATGGTGAATGATGTCGGGTGCAATCCGCGTCTTCACAAATTCTGGGAGCTAGCTACTCCATTTGTTACTGAGGTCTCCCCTCCTATTATGTATGGTATTTCGAGGTCACCCCTCTGAATACAATGGCTACTTATGATATGATATGATATGATATGTTTCCGGGCTCGGGTAGATTTCTGATAACCCTTACACTTTTGATAAACCTATATTGTACCTTCCGTATTCCCCAACGCATCATAATCTGTATTACTTGTTCATTACTCAATACTCTTATATGATTCACTTTTACCAAGATATAGATACTCCATTACATTGATCTGTCACACTTTCATTCCGTTACTTCAGACTATGGTTCCATTCACGTACCGGGTTATTATATGTTATTGGATTTGATTATGCTTTTCATGTGTTATGTGACTACTGATTTCTCTGCTGCGATATGATTAATATACAGTTATCTGAGTTACCTGTTTTCATCTGATGATATGTGATCTCACTGTTATGTGACCCTCTGAATTGTCTGGTGACCATGCTAATGTGTAATCGTTAGTTTTGTCTGTTTAATATGTATACTTCGTTCAGTTAACCTTGTGGACTTGACTATCCGAGAGTATCTTTATCTGCTTGTTGTTGACCTGCCATGTTTACATTTCGGTTTATGCTACGGGTTGATTGGGTGAATGGTTCAACTTATGTGGTCTGGCTTGTTAACTTGCTAAATTGCTCTGCTATGTCCTTAATTCATTCTATTATAGTGTTCATGTTGAGTTCATATTTGATACGTGTGGTTACCATGTCTTGACTACTTATAGTATTTTCGCTATTGTGATACTTGTGATGTTATTAATCTGTGGGTTATTTGTCTTGTGGGATTGCCATGTTCACTTCCTAATTAATTGCTTCCGCTTGCTTTTAGTTTCTCTGTTGGCTTATTTATATTCTGATTTCCTGATCAGACTGCGTGCTATTCTTATGTTGAGTGAATGCGACGTTTGGTATGCTTGATTTGATTTCGGTGCTTGTATGTCGGTTTGCTTATATGTGATTATATATATGTCATGGATGCGTTGCTTGCTGTGTTCTCCTTGGTTGTGTTCTTGCTGGATATCTGTATAATTGTGTTCTGCAGGATCCTCATTGACTCATTGTTTCCTTTCCGTTGCAACATTTCTATTGATCCTTTGTTTCATTTCGTATTTCTGCTTTTGTCTAGCTTTCGTTTTGTTATATCTGTTCACTGGGCTTTTTAAGTTCAGCCGCATTTCTTTTCCTGCGGCAGGTTTAGGTTTGAAGATGGGCTTCGATGGGCTGAGAGTTAGAGTATCTTAGTGGACCGACCCTAGTACCATAGCATTTATGGACTTACTTTGAAGAGTTTTGTTTTGAGATTTCATTCATTTTGGATATTGTAGTTTCCTCGTCAGACAATTGTTTATATGATTTGAAACTTCATTTTAGGGTTCCGTTTGTAAATATTTCATTTCGGGTTGGGGTGTTACATTCTCCCCCTCAATCAATGACTTATTTTCTGAAAAGTTTAAAAGCGCTGAAGTCATTGATTGAGTTTTCAATTTTATGAAAACACTCATTCTGATTGATTTACAAGCAACTCATTTACCACCATTTTGTTAAAACAACAAATATTTTTCTGAAGAATTTATAGAAGGAAAAACATTTGTGTAGGAATAGCAGTACTTCGACATACTTTCCTCAATTTGTTTTTTGGATAAGTGCACAAAATATTTGAAAATTGGTTTAGCGCAACACTTTCCTTTCTTGAAAAGCGGGTTGCTATCTGAAATAATAGCAAACCATAGTTTAAGCGCGGGTCACAGTCTGAAGTAACTGCAAGCCATATTTTGAGACATGTTTTGAAAATAATATTTACACCTTCTGCTCGAACTTCATCTATGGTCCCGTGCCATTGTTGAATGATATTTCTAAGACCGCAGATGTTATCGTTACCAGAAGACATGTCTTGATAAAACATATTTTTGGTATTTTTCAAATTTTTTGATTTTTATGGATTTTTGTTGGTTTTATAATTTTCTATTTTGTTTTGCTGGTTTTATATTTTTGTATTTTCTTTTTGATAAATATTTACAAAGATAGAATAGATGATATAGTTTAAGAAGATGATGATACGAGTACCGAGATAAGGATATCGAACAGCCCCGTTGTAAAAGATAGAAATCGTCATCTCTTAAACATCCACCACCAAAGCTTCTGAGGCTCTTGAAAAGAAGAAATTGAGCCTATAAGAATGAGAGACTTTGGCAGCTTCCCCCTAAACCGAAAATCCTTTAGCTGAGCAGATTCAAAGCTTTCTTTCAAGCTTCCATTAGCCAAGTGCACAAAGAAGCACACCATTATCATCGATCTTGCTGCTCCTTTTAAGAATAATCACCGTGATTCTTCGTTCGAGGTTATATCATCCAATAGAACAGCAGCAACGTATCATCCCACATTTAAATAATCTTCTCAAATTCTATTTCCACTGAAGTCTGAAGCGATCCATACCAAAAATTTGTTAAGAGACCACTTCCCCCAAGTAGATGAATTGATGTAGTCAGTCTCTTAAACTAGAGCTCACGAACCCGAATACACATATACCCGAAGACAGAGAAACGTATACCATCGAATTAGCAGATTAAGTCCGATATCCAAAGAATAACCCCGATGTATACTTTTCTCTCCCCTGATGATAGTGTATGAAGCTCAAGAACCCGAAGTACCCGAATGCCCAAAGAGAGAATAATCGATAACATTAAAGAAGCAGGCCGAATCACTGATTATCTCTATGGATGACTATCTCAGCGGATGTCAACTCCGGAATAAGTGATTATATCTCTGAATCACTGATTAAGCACTCAAGTGAAACAGCTAGGCGTC
Organism: Chrysanthemum seticuspe; assembly: GCA_019973895.1. NCBI lineage: Eukaryota > Viridiplantae > Streptophyta > Magnoliopsida > Asterales > Asteraceae > Chrysanthemum > Chrysanthemum seticuspe. Next base: position 110,626,744 of record BPTQ01000001.1, read on the forward strand.
CCCAATGTACACAATCTCTCTCCTCTGATGATTGCGATAGCATCAAAATCATCACACACTTGTGTACCTATTTTATCACCAGAAACTAACTCTTCCATCTCTTCCCCCACATAGTTGGAATAAGAACACTAAACGACATGAGTCAAACCTTGAGTTTCTCTGCGGTAATGACATACGTCTTCCCGGGATATCTTCAATCACTTAGAAGTATTAATTTCATCAAGTTTACTCGTGTTTAGATGCGTGTCTCCTTCCCCCTTGCTGGTTTTGATACTTCAGAATCAGCAACTCTTTGTAAGCCCGTATACTTGAAATCTTTTGAGAAGAACACATGTAATCTTATGGGAATCAACTTGCTGAGGTAGAATGTGAGCAAGTCTAATTGGGGATTAAATTTGTCTTTTCACTCTCCCCCAATTAGTGTTCTCCCCTAAACCGAAAATCTTTATGATGAATGTTTGAATTAAGAAGAAGTCTTTAGATCGTTAAATGCAACTCGTCTTTAGTCTTCTAACATGTAGCAGAAAATGTAGAACTGACTGTAGACTCGACCTTCTTCAAGATTGTCCAATTGGGGAATAAAATGTTAACATCTTCAACTCACCAAATGCATTCCCGTTAACTTACAAATAGCAAATATCCTTAAGTCAAATCCCTCCCAATCAAACAAGAACAGAAAGATGTTCATCAAGGAAATCAGCCCCGCAACTGGAAGAACTTTGTCATTAAACAACTCAGCCCATGTGAATATGTTAACCAACGGCTCTTAGAAGAAAAAACCCCATGTAAATATGACCCGATAAGAAGAAGCTCGGTTCTTACACGAGTTTGGAGCCGTTTGACCATTTATTCTCAGATATACCTCAACATGTAGAATTATCATACTTCTTCTCCCCCTCAAGAATTGCATATGGATATGCCATTCTTGATTACACAAGTGAATATCTTTAAAATGTAGTCTCTTCACACTTCTCCCCCTCAAAGGTAGCATATGATGTCACCATCGTCATTATAATCGAGCAAGTGGAATAAGAGAACAATCAGTGATAGTCCGGTTCACTTGATGACTGAAAGCGCATGGAAAAAGCATGAAGCATGTTGATGAGAATGGTCATAAATAAGAAGATTTCTCTTCTTCCGAAGATAATGCGCACTGAAGCGTACACATTTCTTTTCTTTAGAGAACGAGGCTTGAACTGTTGTGTTCAAACGTCATAAGAAGTGTTGGGATATGAAAGTGCTGAAGATTGACAGAGTGTTACAGAAGGATAAAGTACTGTATACTATAAAGTACTGGAAAAGTCAAAGAGTCAAAGTACTGCTTAATGATAAAGTCAAAAGTACTGCATACGAAGTCAAAGTACTGCAAGATCAAAGAACTGTATTATTCGTTTATAGAAAGTCTTGTAATTCTAGAATATTCTATGTTAGATTACTTGACGTACAAGGATACATATTGTAAACCGACTAGGGTATCTTTGAGCCTATAAAAGGACCCCTAGATTGGCATAAGACGTACGTGATTTTATTAGAGTTTTAGAGAGAAGTTCGATATTATTAGAGTTGTTAAAGATCTGCATAATAAGCAGAGTTAGAGTTATTAATAAAATCGTTCATTGTTAAAGTTATTATTCTTAGCTTTGTTAAGTAAATTCCGCATACTTAATAGAGTTTGCTCAGTGTTTCTCTGTTAATAACTTAGGATTTATCCGAGGTTATTAAACCTTAACAAGCTATTTTAGTTAGTTTGGTTAGATTATATCAATCCAACAAGTGGTATCAGAGCTTGTGTGAAAACTCTGACTAAGAAGAAACCCTAAAACCTACAACAGAACCTCAAGATGTCGACTGATTCTGTTCCATCACCTTCCATCACTTCGATGAGGATTCCTGTCATCAAGAAGGGCGAATACGATCTATGGTGTATGAAGATGAGGCAGTATATTGCAATTACAGACCATTCTCTTTGAAATGTAATTGTTAATGGCAATGAAGTAGTTCCAGAACCTGTAGATGTTCCTGGACAACCCAAAGCTCCTAAGGCAGTCTTACCAGCAGCAACCTTAAGGAATCAAGAGAAAGCTCTAAATATTCTCTTGTCTGCCATTCCAGATGGTCATCTTCTCAAGTTTCATGATGCTAAAGATGCTAAGCAGCTCTGGGCTTCTCTCAAGACCAGATTTGGAGGGAATGAAGCTTCTAAGAAGATGCACAGAAATCTGTTAAAGCAACAGTTTGAAACTTTCACTGTTGGTGAAAGAGAGAGTCTTGATGCAGCATATGATAGGTTTCAAAACCTCCTCAATATGTTGGAGTTATACCAGGCAGAAGTATCAGTTGAAGATGGTAATTTGAAGTTTCTAAGGAGTTTGCCATCCACATGGCATGTGATAGCTACAATGATCAGAGGACAACCAGGCTTGGATGTCATGGACTTTGATGATCTCTATAATCATCTAAAGGTCTATGAGCATGAGATGAATGGTCAACCAAGTTCTAAATCTCACAGTATTGCTTTTCTATCATCTGAAAAGAGGACAGTACTTCCTCTAAAAGTACTGCTTCTCCAACTCAAAGTACTGTCTCGTATGCTGCTCCCACCTATGCTCAGCAAACCCCACCACCTACTACTATGCATTCAGATGAAGTTGTGTGTTCTTTCTTTGCACAACAAGCTTCTTTACATGTCGTTTATGAAGAAGATCTCTCCCAGATTGATGAGGATGCTTTAGAAGAGATTGATATCAGGTGGCAAGTTGCTTTGATCACTGCAAGGATCAAGAAGTACATGAAGAAAACTGGAAAGAGCATTAATTTCAAACCAAAACAGGGGATAACTTTTGACAAATCCAAAATTGAATGCTTCAATTGTCAAAAGACTGGTCACTTTGCAAGGAAGTGCAGGTTTGCTAAGTATCAAGCAAACAGGATGACTGAGAAACCAAAACTGGAGCTAAAAGAAATTCCCATTACTGAAACAAAGGCTTTGGTTGCTCAAGAGAATTTGTCAGAGGTTGACTGGAGTGAAGAGTTTGATGATGAACCAGTAACTTATTGTATGGTAGCAGTGGAAGAAGCAGTTGAAGATTCGGTGGAAAAATTGGACTGGAGCACTGTTTTTGATAAGGAAGCTGATCATGCTGCATTGGAATCTGGAGATGGGTATGGAAGATTTGATTGGAGCTTGGAGTGTGAAGATGATCCTGTTCTCCTTGCAATGGTAGCTACTTCACCAATTTCACCCCTATATCTGAGGTATGCTCAAATTGTCATGATTTCTATCAAAAACTACTAAATAATTATGTGTTTGAAAGAGATAACTGTATTAAGGCTAGGTCTGAGGTGGCTGGTTATCAAATTACTTTAGAGTCTATGGAAGCTAAAATTATAACACATGAAAATAATGAAATGGCTTAGGCTGAAAAGTATGAACAACAGGATTACAGTTAAAACTTAGTGAATGGAAACTAAACTGTAAAATTGCTGAAATTGAGAAATTAACTAAGGAGAGAGATGATCTGTTAGAAAAGTTTGCTGCCTGGAACGAATCTGGTCTGTCACATGTTACTTATGTTGAAAAACAAAGAAGAGCATACATTAGAACTGGATTAGGTTTTGGTATGGACTTTGATAACATAGAAGAAAACACATCTAGTGATCAGGGTGATTTTGAGGATGTAACCACTAGTGATGATGAACTCATTAATTATGTAGACACATCTAGTAATGAGGATTTAATTAGTGAGCCACCTCCTGAGTATAAGAAAGATAAGGGATATAATGTTGTCCCACATCCCATTAGTCATCAACCCATAAGACCTGATGTTTCACGTTTTGGTGTATGTTTCACGTTTTGGTGTAGACAGTCTAGAGTTTAGGAAAAAGCTTCTTGGTCAATCTAGGTCTGAAACCCCAAAAGAAACTGTTGAAAACAATTTTCAAAGTCAAGCAGTACCTTCTCCTCAAAGTACTGCTCCACAAGCAGTATCTTCAGGAAAACCTTTTCAAAACAGTACTGCTAAACCTTTTTGGGATAATTTTGGTCAAAACAGGTTTAATCATTCACCTAGAAGGCACAATAGTTTTGGTCATAGACATAGAAGAAGTCATATTGGGAGTATGGGTGAAAAACTGTGTTTTGTGTGTTTTTGTCCTAATCATTTAATCAAGGATTGTGAACATCATTCAGAATACCTTAGGAAATTTTCAAAGAATAGGACTGTTAACCAGAAACCTAGAGAGAACAAACCAGTTTGGAATAATTCTAATAGGGTCAATCACAGTAATTTCTCATCAGAACATAGATACCCCCACCAGAGAAGACCTTTTTCAAAACCAAGGTACTGCGAATACCACTTGGCACAGAAATCCTAGGAGATCTCACTACTATCAACCTAGAAGGTACTACAATTCACATAGGGGATCTAGATCACAGGAACCAAGTGTTAAAACTGAATGGGTTAAGAGAGAAAGTACTGCTGAGAGACAAACATTACGTTCAACAAAAAGTGAATCAGATGTTTTCATAATTCAAGAAAAAGAGAATGATTTTACAAAAGAGAGTTCTGTTGAAAATCCAGAAAGTTTTGAAAATCCACATGCTAAAAATCAAAAGATAATCCTGGATCATGTTTTGAAAAACAGTGGAAATTACATACTCAAAGAATTTGAGTTTGTAACTCCACAAGGGGAACACAAGTCAGTAATGGCTTGGGTTCCTAAAAGAGACTAACTCTCTAAATCTTTGTGCAGGGCAACCCAGAAGAGGAGCTTAAAGATCATTTGATTGTAGATAGTGGTTGCTCTGGAAGTATGACAGGAGACAAGGATATTCTGTCATATTTTAGATCTATTAGTGGAGGAAGAGTTGCATTTGGAAATGATCCCAATGGAGGAAGGATTACAGGGAAAGGAACTATCAAAGCAGGCCGTATAGATTTTGAGAACGTTAGATATGTGAAGGAGCTGAAGTTCAACCTATTATCAGTTTCTCAAATCTGTGACAAAAAGCATCCTGTGTTATTCACTGACACAGAATGTCTCATCCTTTCTTCTGAATTTGAGCCTGTTGATGATCACTTGGTAGTACTCAAAGTACCAAGAACCAATGATGTGTATAGTCTGGACATGAAGAGTCTTAACTCTTATGGAAGAGCCACCTGTTTAGTGGCAAAAGCATCAAATGAAGAAGCACATCAGTGGCATAGAAGATTGGGCCATGCTAATTTCAAAAATATCAACAAACTGGTCAAAGGAAATTTAGTTAGAGGTTTACCTTCAAAGACTTACAAGAATGAACACTCTTGTTTGGCGTGTAAGAAGGGTAAACAACACAAAGCTTCATGTAAGAAGCTTGAGGAGAGAACAGTTAGAGATCCTTTGGAGTTATTACATATGGATTTGTTTGGTCCTGTCTCTGTAGCAAGTTTAAACAAGAAAAAGTACTGCTTAGTTGTTACAGATGATTACAGTAGATTCAGTTGGGTATTTTTCTTGGGATTTAAAGATGATACTTTTGATGCTATTCAGACACTAATTATAGCACTTGAAAATCAATTGAGACTCAAGGTCAGAGGTATTAGATGTGACAATGGAACTGAATTCAAGAACAAGCTTATGGATGAATTTTGTGCTAACAAAGGAATCAAGAGGGAGTTCAGTATTACAAGAACACCACAGCAGAATGGTGTTGCAGAGAGGATGTAACACCCCCAAATTTGGTTTAGCGGAAGCATACGTGTTATTTGGGAGCGTTACGGAATAGGTGAATCATAACATAAGTAATACATAACGGAATACATACTCTGTTTGATTTCATAAAATAGTTTCAAAATATTATCTCACAACATTGTTTGGATAGAATGGCACATCCCATAAGTTCAGTGGTCCCAATTTAAAAACATCATTATGTGTAAAAACACTTTTTAGAATATTTCTACGACCATTTACCACCTCTTGCCTTGCATCCACGATCACAAGTTAAGCACCTGAGAAAATATGCTAAAAAGGTCAGCTAAAAGCTGGTGAGTTCATAGGTTTAAATTGAAACAGTAGATATGGACCAAAGTAAAGACATATAATCATTACCAAGAATATAATACGTTCCGTTCTCCACCATTTACCAGCATCTTTATAAGATTTTTCACAAAAATGTGTATTACTACAAAAATTTAACCCTGGTGACTTGAATACCCTACACGGTAAGATAGGTTTGTTACAACACTCTATTATAAAACTTTGATAAAATACTTTAGTTTGTCTCATACATAAGGCAATACATAATGAATACAATACTAAGTGGATAAGGCATTGCGAGGGTTTATTGTGCATACGAAGGCGATTTGGTTTAAACCCCCACAATGTAGGAGAGACGTTGTGGTAAGACGACACCACAAGAACATTATGACTTGAGGGAGAACTAAGGAAACAATCGTGTTTTAAGTAGGTATTCGAACAAGAACTTAAGTCAAGGTAACAGTGTAGATTATGGAGACTGGAACTCAGAGTTAACTAAAAGTTCACGATATTAATCACAGACTTATCGTAGTTTTCATAGTAGAAATTTAGGGTTCTTTTTATGGGTTGACTTAGATGACATTAGTAGACATTGTTGATTCGTCATGAAAAAGAACAAATTTGAACGATGTCTCTGTCCTGGTTTGTTTAGGTATACATTATTGAGGTTTCCTAGAGATTGACAAGAGAGGAGTTCGAAGAATGTACTTCGAAACAC